>QLSR01000095.1:1482183-1536832 GCA_031780015.1 Citrullus colocynthis | reverse complement strand
CCCCAGAAAAAAAAAAAAAAAAAAAAAAAAAAAAAAAAAAAAAAAAAACTCCTTAAGGATGTTAAAGGAGACATCAACTTTCTTAAATATGCTCATCTTGGAGGGGCATGAGCACTCCATCAAGGGTGAGTGGATTACATTATTCATTTTTTGTTCTAATGTTCTTTATAGTAATTTAACATTAATAAAACCACTTTTATCATGTAAGAAATCAAACACTATGCAAAAACATTTTTGACAAAAAAATTTGTCAGATATATGAGTATTTTTATCTTAAAATTTTTTTTTTTTTATCAAAAGTGTTAAAATAAAAATAAATCAACTAAGAAACGTCACATGCACAAATTTGTAAAATGATTGCCTAAATTTAAAAAAGAATGAAATGCATGATCCAAAAGTGAACCCTAAACTCCATTTTCCAAAACTCCCAACAATACATATGTGCATAGAAAACAATAAAATAAATTGCAGTGTATAGTTTATTAAAATATATATATAGATATGTAGCATTATTGAATAAAAAAATTTCCAAATAAAAATAATCATCATAAAAAAAATTATTTATGTAAAAAAATGCATCAAATACATGACATATGAACTTAACGCTTCAAATACCCAAAACACATACATATAAACTCCACTGACATATGAATTCCATGTGTGGGACTGGTGTGTCCTAAATCTCTTGGGTCTTGTAATTTTGTAAATTGTAAATACATTTTATTTCTTGAATAAATTAAGAAGTTATTTAATTTTATCTATCTTAAGCATTAACTCAATCCAATAAACTACGATTCCATGGTTATTTTATGTAAACTTAAACATGTATGTGGTTGACATATAAGGTTGGATCATGTTTAAATAATAACCAAAAGGTATGTAGTATAGGAATAAGGTGGGTGCCTTATTCTGGTAACATTACATATACGACCTACTTTGTAATTGCTAGAAGGAGTTGTAAAGTATTACAAACGATTTGATCCTAATTGTTCATGTAAAGACATGTGAGTGGGGGTATCCTATATAAAGAGTTTGTACAAGACCAGATCAAAAAATGTTTAATTTCTTTTTGCAACACTGTTAATTGTAGAAATTAACATTTCATAGAATGACTATAGGTAATTCAACTTGAATCCTGAGTGAGTTATGAACTTTTGTCTACGAGGGCAATTCTTTGATTTGTATGGGTGAGAGTGACCAAATCGCTGACTTAATATGCCTACTATTTTTGGGATTTGTCGGATAAGGGAGCTGGGAACATATTTTCACAAGATGAAATTCACTCCTTCCCATGTTTAGGGTAAATAGATATATTACTCCCTTAAGAGCTAATTCCGGGCCTTCAACAATGAGGTCTCACCCTCTCACTAGCCTAAGAGGGGTTAGTTTATAGTTGGACTATAAATAGTTTGTTCATTAGAGGGATCAACGGTACTTAAGGAGTTAGATATAACTACAGGGGTAAAACGGTAGTTTGACCCGCTGTAGTTATGAGTAATTTGTGAAGGGTCGACTTAATATTGATTAGTAAATTCCGTAGACACAGAAATATATCTATAGTGTGAATAAAGCAACTGTAAGTCTTTAGTGAAGTGACCTATAGTTAATGAATATTGATTACTCTAGTTAAAGAGTATAACTGATTATACTCATATCATTGGAGCTTCTAACTATAGGTCCATGGGTCCCCTACTAGCTCATAAAAGATTAGTATAAGAATCCAACATTTTGGTTTAATTTGAAATGTTCAAATTAATAAGGGAATTTATTGTATGCGATACACTTAGTATAATGTATGTAGATACACTATAATATAAATTATTTTTGTTCTCTGTAATTTTGGTTTTTCAAAAGCAAATTTAATGGTACAAGGCGATCATTCACTTCTGCTGGGAATTCAATTCCTTCATTCCAGACATATGAACTGTAAGCCCCATACTTAGCTTTGGAAGTTGGCAAGCTATAAGGATTAGTTTTGGAAGATGGCAAGCTAAAGGAGGGTGAGGTATCATGTGCTAGTGAGGTTTATTGCGCTGGCTGAGAGCCTTTGGGCATGATGTAGCATGCGTTGGTGAGTGAAGTGTTGGCTGAGAGTCTTTGGGCATGAACTACCATGCGTTGGAGAAGCACCATGGTTTGGTGAGGCCACCATTTGTTGGAGGGTTGTTGCTATGCATTGGAGGGCTGCTAGTATGCGTTGGGGGCTGCTATCATGCATTGGTGAAGCTGCTGTGAAGAAGCTTGCATTAGTCAACTCATTTTTAAAGGGAAAAGAAAGTGGAGCTTAAGTCAGCAGCTTATTTAAGTGAGTGAGCTGAGTACTTGATCATTTTAAACACATTTAAAAGCTCAACTCAGTTCTATTTCACAGCTGAGAGACGAAAGGAGGTAGGAGAAGGTGTCGAGGGCAAAGTTGTGGAGAATCCAAATTGTTTTTGTGGTAAAATTGAATCTGGAACAATGGGTCTGGCTGCAGTCGCAATCCGAACGTGGTCTGGGGTTTGGAGAAGAGCGAGCTGAAGGGATCAAATTTAGGGCTGAAATTTTAAAGTTAGTAAGTTAACTCAATTCCTAACAATTTCTATGAAGGATGTTTGAGCTAAATTTGAAGAGAAATATGTAAAATTGAAGGTGGAAGTGATTGTCATAGATTTGCTAAGCGATTTAGAGCAGCTCGAAGTCATTTGGAAATATCTGTCAAACGAAGAGGAATTACGCTCTAAAATCTTGAGGTAAGCTAGAAAACCTATTTCTTTATAAGTTTATAGAAGGAAAAAACTTCTAAATTTGGCTGGAAATACAATTTTTAACAGATAGAAGTGAGAATAAGAGGAAAGGCAGAAATTGAGATAGTCGGGTATCACTGGAAATGTAGTAACGCTAAGAATTTAAGCGTGAGTAGCGAGACAGGTGTCGTTGGTAACGCTGAAAGCTTTGCGTCTCACAACTCTCGCTGGGTATCGCTAGGTATCGTTGCTCAGGTGAGTCTCACTGGTCTCGCTCACCATGGTATCGATAGTACCATTTACCTGTAGTTTAATCTCGCTAGTAGTCTCGCTAGTGGTATGGAATCTCGCTTATTATGATTATTTTTTGGATGAAGTGGGTCTCGGTGGTGAAGCATGGAATAAACTTAGTGGTTTGTAAAAAGGAATTTTAGGTGTATGAAGAGCTAGGGAAGGTGTATAATCCGCTCAAGGCCTAGGACAAGTTGTGAGTGACACTCGAATCTAAAAGAGTTTATCTTCAGCATAGTTTCTTGTTTGAATATATGTTTAAAAAATGTTCATGAAGTACATTTTCATGAGTTTAATATGTATGTTATGTGTTATATAATGAGAAGTATCTGAAGTATACTGGTTGTACTACGAATTTGAGTAAAGCATGTGATTTATAATCAAAGAATGCATCTAAGTATGTGAAAAGTGTTGAGATGTATGAAATGCTTTGAACTCACAGAATTATGTTATGTTATAACTTATGTATGAAAATAACTCCCAATGCTGAAGAACTCGAATAAGGCATTTGGGTGAATTATGTATGAAAATGACTCCCAATGCTGAAGAACTCAGAAAAGACATTTGGGTAAATTATGTATGAAAATGACTCCCAATGTTGAAGGACACGAAGAAGGCATATGGGTAAGTTAGGTATAGAAATGGCCCCATGCTGAAGGAATCGGAGGAAGGCATGTGGGTGGCTGGAAAATTTGTTAAAGGACCTTGTACTGAAGGACTTGGAGAAGGTACTAGGGTGACCCTGCTTATGAAACATGTGTATAGACGTTGGTGTGTTGAGAATACTCCACCCCAACTAAGGTTAATTAGACGTTGAGTAGCGTTGAGTTTAGCTCGGCCTCAACTAAGGAAAAGTTTTGAATAAACTAGTTTAAGTGCATTTGTTTCGCAAATGTTTATGTATGTTTAAGTTATGGCTTAAGTACAGTATTGTTGATTATGGCTGAAATCTATGTTTTGCATACATTGCTTAAGGAAAACTTTAAAGTTAGTCACTCATTAGGCGTTTTAGCTCACGTTTTCCTTGTTTCTTTGTTTTTCAGGTAGCAAGCTTGTCCGGGGTGCTTAGCCTACAGAAGATACTCATTTGGGCCCATCTTTAGAGTCTAGTAACTTAATAATTGTAAATCTTGAAATTAAGTAAATGTTGTACATATAGTGAGAGTTCAGGGAGTCATGTGTAGTTGTTGTAATTATTAAACACTTTGAGATACCTAAATTGATATGACAACTTAACCCTGGTTTAGTTATGTTGTTAAATTATTGTATAACTATTTATCAGGTATTGGTTAAAGTTTAGGGTTGGCAGTGGATGTCTTGAGAGAGTCGGTGTCTACTGTCTACTGTCTTCACACTCACCCATGGGTTAGGAGGGTACCTGGGATGGGGTGTGACATGAACTCAACTCAGTGCGCCAAACAATCTAATGTAAATTCTTTTAGAAGTATCGAATTCCTAAAAGAACCAATCCAAGATAATTTATTATTACCGAATCCTATACTTCTACTACGATAACGTAGCAACAGTGGTAAACCCAGGTCGCAAGGAAGCATGAAGTTTGTTCCGTTAGGTTCATTCTTTAGTAATAGTGGTAAATGGGGGGATTTGATGTGAATAGAGTGAAGTGCATGAAAATAAAGGCAAGAAAATGAAACAAAGTGGGCAAATGTATTCTTAGATTGGAAATTCAAGTTCTAGGAGCAAGTAAGGTTCCTATGCAGTTTCGATCATCGAACTCTCTTAATTAAATATGCATTCAATTTACGTGTTCACAACAACTTACTTGGCCCAACCAACTCGTTGGCGTTAAAAATGACCAAACTCGTGGAGTTAAACTAAGCAAGCGCCATAATTATCAATTAAAGCCTAAGCCCTAAGTAAACTAAATAATCTTAATTCTTTTGGGTAGAGGATGAGAAGACAAAGAGTGGTTATATGCCCAAAACGACCACTCAAATCAAAAGATATTAGCAGAAAATCGAAGAATACAATTTATATCGCCAAGAAGTGTCGCAACGCTATAGAGCAACACGGTGACGCCATCCCTTATTTTCACTATTCTGTGAAGAGTGGCAAGCGACAGCACCAAAGGCCACCATGACACTCTCAAGTGGGGGTTGTTTTGCCATTTTCTCTCCTGGTTGAAGCCTCCAAAGCCTCAAATGACTTCTAGTGGCTCCAAATTAACCATAAATGGCCTGTAAAGCTCCTAAATGCAAAGTTTTGCTTGAGAATCTACAATTTCAATCATTTAAATACATTAAACACAATAAGCAGGTGAGATTAAAGACATACAAATAGCTCTTTTTGAGAATTGTCACAATCCCTTAATGATGACAAATAGTGAAATTAATTATCTTTTTAAAAAAAATATCTCCAAATAATTATGACTAAAAATGTTTTGAATTATTTTTTAATATTTTAATTGAAAAATAATGCGAACATTTAATAGGAGAGAGAATATATTACAAGTTAAGATTGCCCAAAAAAAATCCAAAAATCTAGTTATGAAATATAATTAAAATTTAGGCCATTTGTAAAATATTACTTATGAAGTAGGTCAATTTTATTAATCTTTCTTTACAATATAGATCTAAGTAGCCTTATTTTAAAGAAATGATGATTGAAAATGGTCAACTATATTCTAATTAAACTACAGTTAGAGTATCATTAACAAACTATAACAATCTCCATCAATCTTCACAAAGTTTTTTGACATTTTCATCTTCATCAATATTTCCATAAAATTGAAATCTCTATAGTTTCATCGACATCCATATTTCGAATCTTGCATATAACTATGTGACCATGAAATAGAAAAAGGGCAAGAGGGAAAATAAAAAGTTTATATGCTTGAGGACCTGTTTGGATTGATAAGAGAAAAAATGTTTTACATAAAAGTATTTTTATTTAAACTATTTTGATAAAAACTCTTTAAAATAAATGTGAAGTGTTACAAAAGTTATGTTGAAGGGTTGTCAAATAGGACCTTTTATTGAAATATTGTAGTTAGTAAAAATAATTAGAAAAATATTCTAGTTTGGAAACTATTTAGGAAAATATTGTAGTTGGGAGGAGAGAGAAGATTGAAAAGTGGAAAAGGCAAAAGTCAAGACCTCAACCTTCGACCAAGGCAAAGATCAAGACCTCAACCCTCAACCAACGCAAACCTTCGACCAATGCAAGGAGGCTTCAACCTTCGACCAACGCAAGGCCTACCTTCGACCAATGCAAGGAGGCCTCAACCTTTGACCAACGCAAGGCCTACTTCGACCAACGCAAAGAGGCCTCAATATTCGACCAACGCAAGGCCTACTTTAACCAACGCAAGGAAGCCTCAACTTTCGACCAACGCAAGGAGGCCTCAACTTTCGACCAATGCAAGGCCTACTACCAACGCAAGGAGGCCTCAACTTTTGACCAACGCAAGGTCGAGACCTCAACCTTCTACCAACGCAGACCCACAAGTGGAAACTTTTGCAGAGATTCCGTCCGCCACAGTATCGTTGCGTCGTCGTAGAGATTTCGTCGCAGAGAATCGCCGCAGGTCCCGTCACATCGTCGTAGAGAATCCGTCGTAGGTCTCGTCGCGTCGTCGCAACGCCGCACAGCCCTCTTCTTCCTCACACTATTTCTTCTTCCAATTCCTTGCTTCTCTTCCTTCTGAATCTGAGCAGTTCCCACTATTTTCTCTCATTTTTGTAACTTCTCACAAATCCGAGCAGCTGACCTCTTCTTCCTCTCATTTTCCCACTATCGAAATACTCTTTTTTTCCAAATTTACGAGGTTTGTAAATTTGATTTATGAAATATCTATTTTTTTAAGATAATATAATTTTTTTTCTCTATTCTCCTGCTTTTTTTTTTTTTTTTTACAGTATTTGTTGCTATTTGGAAAGCAAAGATCGATCGTTGTCACTTCGAGAAAGAAAAAAAAAAGTAAACGATTACTGAATTTGTAAGTTACCATTTCATTTTCTAATATTTATATTATGCTAGATATACTATTTTAAGCTAAATATGTCATTTTAATGTTCGTATTTATTTTGTCAATAGTCTTTGAATTGAATAATATTTATATATTGATGTTATGAGTTTCTATAAGTTAATGTTCTTGTTTATATTATATTCGATTTATCATATTGATATTATATTAGATCTACCATGTTAATGTTATATTAGATCTACCATGTTGATAATTTTAATATAGTATTTTTATAATTTGTCTTTGCTTTGCATTTCACAAAAAGTAGTTTTTTAATTGAAAATTTTATTTTAGAATGTATTTTTGTTAAAAAAAAAAATATATATATATATATATATATATTTTTCAATTGAAAAAATTAAGAACTTCTTTTTTTAAAAAAATAATACTAATTTTTTTTTAAAAAAAATAATATTGATTTTTAGAAGAAATAATATTGATTTTTATTAAAATAAATAATATTAGTTTTAGAATTTTTAAAAATAATACTACCTTTTAATGTTCTTTTTGTTTTTTAAATTTAGTATTACAGTAAATTTTAATTTTTTACTACAAATTTATATTTTCGTTGCATTTTAGATATCACTAGATTTTTTTAATATTAGAGTTTTTAGTTAAATAATTAGTGATGTATATTGTTGTTTCTGTTTTTTTAGAAAATGGCAGACAAGTTTTTGGGATTTATGTTGTTTACAAATGGTCATATGATTGATGATGTCGATGGAGTTAAATATGATCAACCAACATGTGGGGGTTTTAGCATAAATGTGAATAGTGGACTTGTTTTTGAACAATTTGTTGAAATGATTGGGTTGTCACTTGATGTAGATATAAGATCAAACCACTTAGAAATAATATACAGACATCCTAATCTAGCACCATTAGGATCTGTAAAGTATATGTCATTCTCCATTCATAACGAACAAGCGATGAATCTAATGTTTTCAATTGCAATGCCGCTCCCCAACCTAGTGCATTTATACTTTAATGTGAGTAGGGTAGGCTTGGATATAGACTTGAATGCACAATCGTTGAGTCAGTTTGAAGACCAGAATCAATGTATTGATCCTGATCCTGAATCAGTTGCACCACCCTATGACGATGAAAATATGGTGGCTGGTAATCAATATAGGGATTTTAGAACAGAAACAGACGATGAATTCGAGGAGTTGGATTTCAATGGTCATGAACATGAAATGTCGTCAGATACATTTGCTAATCTTGACATGAATATAATAGATAGTGTTAGAGAACATGACCCAGTTGTAGCCCCGGTAGTCATTGACAATACCTAATTATATAAGGGTATGGTTTTTCAAGACAAAGAAATGTTACAACATTTGGCCAAGTGTTTTGCTATCAAGTGTCACGCACCATATAAGGTCGTGGAATCAACATCGAATATTTGGGCAATTCGGTGTAAAAAATGGGAGGATGGTTGCAAGTGGCGACTCCGTGCAGCGAAGAAAAAATCTCACAATTTGTTCGAGATTACTAAGTATGTTGACCAACATACATATTTTTACTCAAAGCTTAGCCAAACTCATGTGCAATTAGATTCTTCAATGATTTCACTGGAGTTTTGTGAAGCTGTGAGGGAAAAACCGTTCATCAGTGTGGCACAACTACAATGCGACATCAAAACAAAATGGGGATACCATGTTCCTTACCACAGGGTGTGGGAGGGTAAATGAAAGGCATTGGCTAGAGTGTTTGGTGATTGGGATAACTCATACAAACGGTTGCCTAGGTGGTTGTATATGGTCAAGCATACAATTCCCGGCACATGAGTGGAATGGAGAATAAAGAGCACACCTACTGAAGGACATGCCATCCTTACTTTTGTATTTTGGGCATTTGGTCCTTATATAGAAGCATTTAATTGATGTCAGCCGATTATTCAAATAGACGGTACTCACTTGTATGGAAAATATAGAGGAAAGTTGCTAATTGCTAAATCAGTTGATTCTAATGGGCATCTCCTTCCTCTTGCATTTGCCATTGTAGATGAGGAGTCTACTGACACGTGGGGATGATTTTTAAAACACCTCAGAGAAATTGTTATACGTGAAGAGGTGTGCTTGATTTTGGATCGGCATGGTGGCATCATCTCGGCAATGAACAATCCAAAAAATGGTTGAACAGGGCCAAAATGTCACCATAGATTCTGCTTACACCATATTGTAAGTAATTTTAATAAAAAATACAAGTTCAATATATTAAAAAATTTTTGTATATCGTGCTGGATGTCAATTCCAAGTTCGCAAGTTTAATAATGCAGTGGAAGACATCAAGCGAATAAATAGAAGTTGTATGAGTTTTTTTGACAACATTGATATTGAGTAATGGACTCAAACGCACGATGGAGGGTTTAGGTACGGGTGGATGACGACGAATCTATCATAGTGCATCAATGGAGTCCTTAAAGGAGCTCGAATGTTGCCGATAAATGCTCTTGCTCAAATAACATTCTACAAATGTATAAATTATTTTGAGAAAAGAAGAGAAGAAATAAGAGTTGCCTTGGAGCGTTGAGATAAATACACCTGGTAATAATTTTCTTTTTAATAGTCAACAATTTGTTCCAAATATTTTTATAATACTGAGTGAGTAAATATTTAGGTATGCACACGAAAAAATCTCAAAATGGGCTACAAGATCTAGTAAACATGAAGTCCAATCATATGAATGATATGGAGGTGTATTTCATGTGAAAACCGGACGTCACAACCTCAATTCTAAAGGAGGAAATATTCAAATACTGAAGCTAAGTGATTCCGAACTGTACTATTCATGTAACAAGTGGCAAGCATTTGGCATTCCATGTTCACATTTTATGTCAGTTTGCTCACGATTTAACATGAACTATGAAGATTTCATTGAGGACTACTATAAAATGTCGACATACGCTGCATGCTACTCTCCTCAATTTAAACCTGTACCGCATGAAGAATACTAGATCACACCTCCCAATATGCCTATTTTACATGCCATCCCGACATTATTGAGAAAATCTGGTAGACCAAAGAGTTCACGATATCATAATGAGATGGACTGGACAGAACCAAGTTCTCAAGTACGTTGCCGATTTTATAATCAGTTAGGCCATAATCGAAGGAAATGTCCTTCGTTACAAAGACAAGCACTAGACAGTTAGAGATTTTTTTCATTAACATTTTTATCATGTAACCAATCTTTTAATAATAAAATTAATATTTTTATCATGTGCTCTCACTATCTCACTCTCTCTCGCTTTTAATTCCTAATTTATTTGTATGCTTTATACGATAAATATATAATTTGTTTTCTTCTAGATCATGGCTTTAAACCCAAGACCGATTGATCCCGATATTTTTATGATCAATCTGTTCATCGATCAACAAATGTATGGCAAGATCGGACTACAGGTAAGATGTGTTGTAGACGGCGTGAGGCGGTTGTTTATCGTACCATCCCACTTCATCGTCGCATACTACCACTTCTACGTTCATCAGGCTTTTATGGGGTTGTTAGACTAGGATTCATTCAGTTAGACTGGCACCTCATCACTGCACTTGTTGAGAGATGGAGGTCAGAGACCCATACATTTCATGTGCCTACTGGAGAAGTCACTATCATGCTCTAGGATATAGAAATATTATTTCAGTTACCTTTCGATGGCAAGCCTGTTACCTGGGTAATGCATGACGATTGACTGCATATTTGTCAGATGCTACTCGGTGTGACCCCACCTGCAAATAAAATTAGGGGATCAAGTTTGAGTCTAACATAGCTAGGGACACAATTTCCAAGACTTGATGATGTGCAGAGGAAGAATCTGTCACGAGATACGTAAGAGCATACATACTGCAGATGATGGGCGGAAGTCTGTTTTTTGATAAATCAAGTCACTTCGTGCACCTAATGTTCATTTTGATAAATCAAGTCACTTCGTGCACCTAATGTTCCTTCCACTTTTAGCCAATTCCTATGAGGCGGGACGGTATTCTTGGGGTGGAGCATGTTTGGCATAGCTATATAGACAGCTATGTAAGGCAACAAAACCTGATGTTCGTGAAATCGCTGGGCCTCTGATATTGCTACAAATGTGGGCTTGGGAACGACTTCCAATAATGGCTCCACAACTCCGACATGTCAACGAACATCAATTAGCAGAACGAGCCTACGGTTCTTGATATGTCATTTTAATTTAATTTAGCTAATATTTTCGTGACTAAAATAGTTAATTTTAAACCTAAAATATTAATTAAATAATATAGGTGGAGAGATCAATTTTGTGTAACTAGGTCAGCTACACATGTTGTGAGTCAATATAGATATATGCTTGATCTGCTTCAACCTGACCAGGTATGTGAATACTAAACCCAAATGAATTTTTCATACATATTTTTTTATGTACTTGTATTTAATATTTTTAATGTAATATGTTATGTTTCAAATTATTTGGGAGCCTTACAAAGCTGTTATGGACATTTTGTCCAATTTTTGTACAAGCGGTCAAGACATATGGCGGACGATGAGCCCACTCATATGTTTTCACATTGGTGAGTGGCATCTTCCTGACAGGATAATCCGGCAGTTTGGTTTCAAATAGGATGTCCCATCAAAGTGCAATACTGAACTCCTACTACATTACATTGACCTGAGAACTGCAGATTGGTCTGAAAAAGTTGCACATTTGGTAGTGCGATAACACTATCGTAGAAGGTTTATTGCAGTCGGCGTTTCACTTGTGCAATTCGATAGGGATGCAACTCAAGATTACATCCTTTGGTATAATAATATTACGAGACGCTACATTACTCATCCAAGAGCGGCTTTGGTCATTTGGTATATAATCAAATATTATCTAATTATTTTTTATTTAAATTTATTTGAAATATTATCTAATTGTTTTGTAATTGACAGAGATCGAGCAATGGTAGTCTTCGTGATGTTGCAAATGATCCAAATCAAGTATTTACTATATGTAATAATAACGCAAGTTACATGGAGGAATTACACTACATGTACGATATATCTATTGCACCTCCACCAGTTCTTAGGCATAGAGGACGTGCTCAACCAGAAGAAGGTGAGTTTGATGCGGTTGACCATAATGTAGAAGAATTGCCTCCTATGATGCAGATGCAAATGCAGAGCTAGACTGGTTATGCTAGTCTAATGATGATGCAACCAGCCTTTGGTTCAGGATATTATGACTCAGAGGCCGGGTCATCGTCTTCAAACATGCATACACATGAACACGACGTCTATGAAGCGCCTGCAGAGGTACCAGAGCAACCAGATCCACCAGAACAACCTAGAGTGCAAAGTCGATGATGCCACAATTAGCTCGAAATCGGCGACGTTCGCCTTGTGGGACACATTGAATTTCTTTTTATTATTACTAATTTTAGTAGAAAAAAATAATAAATTGTTGTATTAATTAACACTTTAATTTTATATTGGTTGGTTAGTGATAAAATATATGTTTGTCATTATAACGGTTTTTAAAAGAATATTAGTTAAAATAATATTATTAAAGTATAATTCTAAATAATTTATAAAACCACAATACTTTTTAAAATTTATTAAAGTATAATTCTAAATAATTTATAAAACCACAATATTTTTTGAAATTTTCCGAAGTGGGGAGGTGGAGGGTGGAAGGAAGGTGGGGAAAAAATAATTAAAAAATATATATATATATATATATATATATATATATATATATATATTTGGTCGAAGCAAAGAAAAAAAAAAACTACAATGTTTTCATAAATATTTCAAAAACTATAATATTTTCCTAAATAATTTATAAAACCACAATATCTTTTTAAATTTTCTTGTTAAATATACCAATTTTTTTAAAGTAACTTATTTTTAAAATTAAACACTTGAAAAATTAATAGAAACACCATTTAAATATTTTTTTAAATTTAAAATTTTTAATAATATGTGAGGGAGAGGAATGAAAAAGTTGATAGTATCCTTCTCATGCCAATTGAAGTATGGTTACACGTGAAATGATTAAAATTTTTGCTAAGAAGTGGGAGTAGTCATTTGCTAGTAAACAAATAAAAAAGAACGAAAGAAAAAAAAAGTTGTAGAAGTTTGGTTCTCAAAACAAATCGTACATCTTCCTCCGCCCGTCTCTCTATCTCTCTCGTCGGACTTTTGGGAGCGTGGTTTCTCTCCTTCTTGTTCTGATCTCCATCAAATCGGAGATTCTGTCGATTCTGCCATATTGTGAGGTGCCAAATTTTCGCTGTTGTTGGATCGCATTGTCTCTTCCCTCCACATCCTCAGATTCGGAGTCCTCTTCTCGGACCTATGATCATCTAGGGTTTGATCTCTCTCTCCGTCTGTGCAATTTTTATTTCTAATTGCTTGATTCTATACTTCTTCTCTATCAATTTAAGTTTTGGTTTTCCGGTTCACTCTTAATTTTACTTACCATTGTCCATCCGAGAACTCAGTGGTTCGAAATGCGAATTTGTATGAAGTTGGCAAACCTATGACTGTTTCTTCTGCAACTAGAAACGTGATTTTCATTCTCTGTTGCAAATTTTATTTATTATTTGTTTCAGTTTATGTCATTTTCTCTTGTGGAGCATTTTTTTCCCTCTTGGTTGCTATTGCTGTTTATGAGTTTTGAAATTTTCTCACTAGATAACTATTTGGTTTTATGTTTTTTAAAATTAAATACAGTACTTCCATCTATTGGTTTCTATGTTTTTTTAGAAGTGTTCTTAAAATTCAAGCCAAATTTTTTAAACTCATTTTTGTTCTTGTTATCTGGCTAAGAATTCAAACAGGAAAGATGGAAACCATGACCATGAAATAATGAGAAAAACAAGCACAATTTTTAAGATCTAAGAAAACTAAAAACCAAATAGTTATCTAGGATATTTAATTATCAATGAAATGTTTCTTATCAAAGGAAAAAGAAAAAAACACATCATGAAATTAATTTATTCAATCCGAGAAAACTTAAGCAGATTGCAATAGTCTCTTTCCCTTAAATATAAAGAGGTTAAAGGACATAACTGTCTTCATTAACAAATAACAACTTAAACAAATTAACCAAATTGATTACAGAAATAGCAATAACAATGGAATCCTTAATACTTTCCCTCAAGATGGAGTGTAAACATTCATAATGCTCAGCTTGGATAAAGCAGCACTCGAAAAAAAAGGAGTAGCGAGAGCCTTTCTGCATACATCAGCCAGCTTAAGTTGTGATTGTATGGGAAGAATTGTAAGGAAACCATCCAAAACTTTATCACTAACAAAGTGGCAATCAATTTCATTAGGCTTCATCTGCTCATGAAAAGATAGAATAGACAATGAGATGGCTACCTAATTATCACAATAAACAACCACAGGCATAGGTGAAGGTACATGGAATAGAAAGTAACTGAGAAAACCAAACCAACTCACTGGAGATTCATGCCAATGCATATTCTTGGTGTCACAGGGTTAGTTTCAAGGTAAAATTTTTCACCCTCTTTCCCCGTGCGGCCTAAGGAGGACTTGGGGTCTGACACTTGGCCTCAACATAAGATTGTGCTACACCGTAGTGGGCTGTTTCTTAGATTTCCAAGAGACCAAGGATTCCCCTAAAATGACACAAAAGCCAATAATCGAGCGATTGGTTTCTGGGAAAAAACCCCAATCAGCATCTGGAGAAGCTCTAAGCTGAAAAGTAGTAGAAGCTCGGAACAAAACTCCTTGGCCAGGGGAATCCTTTAAGTAATGAAGTGACTGATGTACAGCTGCCGAATGTCCAGATTGAGGGTTCTTAAGAAACTGACTGAGGTGATGAACTGAATATGAAATGTCTGACTGCGTAGTACATACTCATCGAGGGTCCTTAATAGAATATTTAACTGATTAGTGTTGATCAGAATTAGTAGATTAAGTACTCAATGTTTGATCTATGTGGTTCTCAAGGATCTTGCTTATGTTGACATTTAAAATAATCACTGCAGTGTTATAATGGAAACTGGCGTTGTTCTTTTAAACATTCCTTAAAAACTTTCATGATATATATATATATATATATAAGATGTAGACAATGAATAGCATGCCACAGAAGTATGGAGATCATGGTTTTAAGACTTCTGAGTTAGCATTATGTTCACTGTCGAACAACTTCGGCCTTTTGCCTGTGTATGACTTCTGAGTTAGCATTCTGTTTACATGAATTATCTACTTGGATTTTCTCAAATTAGCACATGTTAGTTTCTCTTTTCTGTTCTTTTCTTTTTGATTTAGTTTTTTTATTTTTATTTTTAAAAAACTGACAACTTGTGTAGTTTTTCCTTGAAACCTGTCCTATGGATAATCTAATTGTGCCCTACCAATTAATTTCCAAATGTAGTTTATATTATCTTTTATGTATTATTTTTTACTTTCTACCAGAATGTGCTTACTCCTCTTGTGAAAATTTCCATCACAGCCATGACTGTCTTGAATGTACTCATCTGTTGTTCTGACTAGTCAATGTGGTTTATTGCTGCAGGATCAAATCTTCACTCCCTTGTTATAGTTCTATTTGCAAGATGACATGGGAAGAAGTTTTGAAGGTGATTTTCCCTTTGCTGGAAGGTGTGGACCTTGCTTCCTGCATGGCAGTGTGCAAGCAGTGGAGAGACATTGCGCGAGATGATTACTTCTGGAAATGCTTGTGTGCCAAGAGATGGCCTTCAACCTGCAAAATGCCCAATCCTCCAACAGATACCTACTACAAACTATATCGAAATTTTTACAAACGCCCCAATAATCGGTGTCTTCTCCCTCCTCAACTTTCCTTTGATGATTTAGAGTTTTTTATCGACATTTGGAGTGAAAACAGATTAATCTTCTCAGAAGTGGTTTCAGGTCAAGTCCTCCACAAAGGTATGAAGAAGCCACCACCTGGTACTAGTAATGTGCTTAGTTTTCACCTCGAAGTCCCTGAGTTCAAAATGACACTCCCTGTCGAGCCAAGGTTTTCAATTCCTATATCCCATAGCGTGAGCGTATCTGTGCTTGTGAGACGAAAGGATTCCAATAAAGTTGCTCGGATAGTCAATAAATCTCTATTTGATTATATTGATAGAACGTCATACAGGGCATTGGCATTTGACTACCTTGATTTTTCACCTCTCCACCCGTTTGTCTCGGGAATCCGAGCATGGATCTCATTGCTTTTCATGGACGATGGAAATGATGGTGTAATTGATGTATTTGGAATAGTAATGGATTTCTGTGATGCTGCAAACACAAAGGATGAGGTATTATGGCTTCTGGACTTGCTTGATTGGAAATGAAGGCCATGGTGGGGGTTGCGCCAAATATGAAAAACTTTCACATCTTACTTGAAAAATATTGTTCTGGCTTTTCTGGTATCATAACCTGTCCCTCACTTGTTCATTGTCATGTACATAAATTTCCAATTCATCTCATCAATAAATATGAACAAAGTTCTTTTTATCAACTTGTATTTTTTACATAGTTAATGTGAGTCACCTGTAATCTTCATCCAGATTTGTAAGCCGGTCCTTATTTTTATTTATTTTTATTTATTTTTTACCTCGACCTTAAGTATATGCTTTCAAAGTATGTTTTTTCGCTCAAGTTGGCATTTAAAGTCTATTTCTATTTTGATATGTTGAGTTTACTCATAGTGAGTGTGTGTGTGTTTTTTTAAAAAATATTTTCCTTGGAGAGGGTTGTGTCTTATTTTATGTTGTGGCAGCTCCCAGTTTATTGGCTGCATGGCTGCTGAATTCTTGATTGGTTTGATGATTTTTTGCTTGCTGATCTGGTTAGTGATTTAATGATAGTTTAGGAGTGTAAGGAAATATTGAAAAATGAGAAAAACTGCATAGAAACAATCGAAATCGCTTGTCGGTTTGGGTTGAAACTAGTTGGTTCGGCCATTTTGGGTTGAAAAATGTAAAAGGCCGAGAAGTGTTGGTCAGGTTGGGGTTTGGCAATAATAATAATGACAATGAAAAAAAGGTTAGAAAAAAAATGTTAAATTACAAATTTGGTCCTTATAATTTAGAGAAAGTTAGAATTTAGTCTATAAAGTTTGATAAAATATTTATGAGGATTTTATCAAATTAGGGCTAGTGCTAATCTAGTTCCTAAGGTTTGGTAAAATATTTCTTTCCTTGTCGTTGGGTTAGGGATATGATCATTTTGCGATGAGTAAAATATCTGTGACGCGATACCAAATCCAAGGCGATAAATATGATATGACATTAGTAGAAGGTTAGTTTTTATTATTTTTTAAGAGCATGTCATTAACTGTTAAGGCGCTTGAGAGAAGGTCATTGGTACAAAAAAATCCCATTTCGTTAAGTTAGATTTGTTTTATTTGTGTATCCCTATCTAGGCAATTTTCTTTTAAATGTTGATTTTCCATTACTTGAGGTAGTATAATATGAGGATTGTAATGTTTTTTACAAGATAAAGGAGGTGATTATTTGTAGGGTAAACACTTTTGGTTTTTGAGTTTTGAAGTTCATGTCTATTTAGTCCTAAGGTTTCAAAAGAGGCACTTTAGACCTTGATCATTAATTGACCACTGATGTTGGAAAATTACACAAAATGACCCAAAAATCCAAAACTTTTCTATGGATGACCTCTTCCTAACAATTTTAAACCTTTTGGCCATGTGAAATACCCATTTTATCCCCAAAATTAAAACATCAGGCGCGCACGTTTCCGTTTTCTTTAAGTTATCGCTCCAACATTCACATTTTACGCTTTCACACTTTTCGTTTTCTCTCTTTAACTCTTGCTTTCTCTCAACTTTTCGTCGTCCTCATCTTCGTCTTTATCTTTGTCGTCGTCCTCGGCTTCATCTGAAAGGTATTTGACGTCCTTAAGTTTAGTCTAGGTGATCGCTCAGCCTAGGTTAAACGATTGCGCAACATGTTCTAGTGACAATGTTCAACTCAGGTTCCAATTCAATTCTCAGTTAGGAGGTGTTCCTTAAACCGTCAACTTAAATACCCCCAGTCTTGACAGAATTGAAGTGGTAGAGTTCTCTTATAACCTAAATTCCTATTTGTCCTACTTAGTCATTTTTTAAAACTATTTTAAAACAAAGTAAGACAAAATTCTAATCTTATTAGAGTTAATGTGAACTTAGGTCTAAATTAATTTTAAACAATTTAAAACTAATTTTCTAAGATCTTATGTTTGCATGCAATTCTTAATTGTACGTTGACGGTTACTAATCATAAATTTTATAACTATTATAAATTTTAATGATTAGCCCTATAACATGCTTTCTATAGTATAATTAATTAACAATCAAATTCTAATTAGTTAACCAACTATATTACATGCATTTCATGACATAATATAACAATTATATTAACCTATGGATGTATCATGCTCAATGCAAATTGATTTTCATTTAAAATATAACACTTATATTAAATAAATCAATCATACATTAACAAAACATTAATACATATAATTGTTTATATTTATTTAATTAATATCATACATCATACTTTTCCAATTTCATATATTTAATAGATCAACATACATTAAATAACTCATGAAATTATTATCATGCAATAAAACTATATATTATAACATTTATAATATACTAAAATGCATGAACATGCTTAACCTATGGTGGGATTTTAATCTAAATGACATACTTTATGCAACATTCAATTTAATTTCAAACATACATCACAAGCATAATTAAATTAAATAAAACAAAATTGACCGGCATATTTGGCATATCCTAGAAATTAAAAGAAAAAAAAATCAATATTACAATAATTTGACTTTCCAACACATATCTTAGTCTTCAATTTCTTCTTGGCCATCAAAATTTAGGGTTTGAAACACTTATATTTAATCCTTTGAAATTTCAGCCGCATATGCTTTGATGAAATCTGCCAGATGCTTTGATGATGCACAAAAGATGACGCACATCAAAATTTCCAGATTTGACAAAATTCCAGATTTTCCAAATTTCAATATTTCGGGAAACCAACATTTTTTCAAGAATTTACAACACTCTTACATCAAAAAGATTACAAGAAAACCCTAACCCTTGAGGGTTTTACAATTGATTTAATCAAAACTTTAAAATCTAATGCCCAAATATGCCTAAACAATCAATTTTGCAAACTTTCACATTTCTCATATATGAACAATTAAAACAATGGAATCAAAGCTGGGTTATATTACCATTTTACACCTGGTTACTTCTAAATCCTTAAGTACCAGTGCTCATCTAATGAACAACCTGTTTATGGTCCAACCATTAAATAAAAACCCCTCTTGGGCCAGTGAGAGTGTAGGGCCCTTTGTTCAAGTCCCGGATACACCACTTAAGGGAACACTTATCTACTTACCCTAAAGATGGGAATGAGTGAATTTCATCTTATATAATTATGTCCCCAGCTCCCCACTCGGTCTTATCCCCAAGATGGTAGGCATATTGAGTGGGAAAACGACCACTCTAACCCATACAAATCAAAGGACAATCCCTCATGGACAGGAGTTCATAATATACTCAAGATTAAGACTAAATTGCCTAGGTCATCCTAATGAAAAAGAAACCTAATTAGTCAACGTAGTTACATCTAGTGATTACTATTTCGTGGTCCGGTCTTATGAAAACTCATTGCATAGGATACCCCCACTCGCATGTCACCTACACGAACGCGTTAGATCATTTTATTTGTATCAAATACAAAGTGGGTTGTATCCATAGTGTCACCAAGAGTACCTAGCCTTATCCCTATACTATAGACGCTTTAGACGGTATCTTGAACATTGATTTCCATTTGTCCCCACATATAGTTCAAGACTCATAAAACAAACTGAGATGTTAGTTTATTAGATGTAGAGTTATTAAGACAAAACAAATAAAAACAATGCTTGTTGAAGTAACACATCAATAACTCTTTATTAATAATTTAATTGACGGTTAAATAATTACATTTACAATATACGAGGTTTAGGGCATAAAACCCAACACTTGTGAAGTAGCAAAGGAAGCAGTCTGGCTCAGAAAGTTCCTACATGATTTGGAAATCGTTCCAAACATGGAATTGCCCATCACGTTATACTGTGACAACAGTGAGGCAGTAGCCAACTCAAAAGAGCCTCGCAGTCACAAACGAGGAAAACATATTAAGAGGAAGTATCACCTAATATGGGAGATTGTGCAACGAGGAGATGTGATTGTCACAAAGATCGCTTCGGAGCATTACATTGTTGATCCATTTACAACGACTCTCTCGGCTAAAGTGTTCGAGGGTCATCTAGAGAGTCTAGGTCTGCGAGATATAGACATTGTGTAATCGAGGGCAAGTGGGAGATGTGTAATGGGTATATGGATGCCTAGTTTATTGTATTTATATACCTACCATTCTCACTTCTCTTTATGTACAACCAACTAGAGTTTTAGTTCAAGTGGGAGTTTATTGGGTTTTATGCCCTAAAACTCGTAGATTGTAAATGTAATTATCTGATCGCCATTAAATCGTTAATAAAAAGTTATTCATGTGTTACTTCAATAAACGTTATTAATTGTTTTTGCTTGTTTTGTCTTAATAACCCTAAATCCAATAAACTAACATCCTAGGCTGTTTTATGAGTCTTGGACTATATGTGGGGACATATGGAGATCAATGTTCAAGATACAATCTAAAGGGTCTATAGTATAGGGATAAGGCTAGGTAACTTATCTTGGTGACACTATGGATATGGTCCAATTTGTATTTGATACAAACTCAATGATCTAATGCGTATGTGTAGGTGACATGCGAGTGGGGGCATCCTATGCAATGAGTTTGGGTAAGATCGGACCATGAAATAGTAATCACTAGATGTAACTCCGTTGACTAGTTCGGTTTTTATTTCAATAGCATGAACTCCTGTCCACGAAGGATTGTCCTTTGAGTTGTATGGGTGAGAGTGGTCATTTGCCAACCCAATATGACTACCATCTTGGGGACAAGACCGAGTAGGGAGCTGGGGACATAATTATACAAGATGGAATTCACTCATTCCCATCTTAGGGTAAGTAGATAAGTGTTTCCTTAAGTGGTGTCTCCAGGACTTGAACAAAGGGCCCTACCCTTTCACTAGCCTTAGAGGGGTTTCTGTTTAATGGTTGGACCATAAACAGGTTGTTCATTAAAAGAGCACTAGTACTTAAGAATTTAGAAGTAACCCAGGGGTAAAATGTAATTTGACCCAACTGGTGTTACGAACACTTGTGAAGGACTAATTTGCTATTACTGGTCTATATCCATGGACACAGAAATATATCTACAGTGAGACAGCTATGGGGTTTTTAGTGGAGTGTACCCACAGTTAACAAATATTGATTAATGTGGTTAATCAGTTTAGCCGCTTAATCTCATATCGTTGGGATCTGTAGGTCCATTAGGTCCTCTTCCTAGCTCATAAAGAGTGATGAGGTATTTATGTCTTGAATGAAATTTGAAATATTCAAATTTACTTAGGGAAGTAATATAATGTATGATGATACATTATAATATAAAGTTTAATTTAAAATTTATAGTATAAATTTAATTTTGGATATGATACAAAATTAATTTTTGAGAGAATTAAATATTTGAAGGAGTTCAAATAAAAATATGAATTAGATTCATATTAAAACTATAGGTTAAAATTTATGTATATTAGATGCACACTAAAACTATAAGTTATGAGAGAATAACAATTGAATATGATTCAAATGTAGGTTAAATTAAATATTAGCTATTTAATTTAAAATTTAATTAATTAAAGAATTAATTTTCTTAATTTATTTTAATTAAATATAATTTAATTAAATTAAATGAATTAAAACTATAGGTTATATGGGAAATGTTCATTTAAATATGATTTAAATGAAATAATTAATTAAGTTAGATTTAATTAATTATTAATTATTAATTATTTATTTGTTAAGTTAAATAATTTAATAAATAAATAAATTAATTAAAAAGTAACTCACGTACGTGGGAGTTACGTTTTACGTGGTTTTCCCACGTCTCCTACGCTTTCTTCCTAAATAGGGTTGCAAAAGAAACAGAAAGAAAAAGGTTATTCTCTCGATAATAAACTTTTCTCTCCGATGCTCTCTCTGGTGCTCTTTCTTTTTCCCAAAAGATCAAGGATCCACAATCCTTACCCCATCCCTCGGAGAATAGGAGAGGTTCGTTGTGGTTGTGTTCGGAGTCGACAACGAGGGTAAGTTTCTATCTCTAATCCATGCTTAGCCTATAATTAATACAATAGGTTTTCTATATTTTTTTCCCAATGTCATTTCAAAATCCTAATTATTTTTAATTTGGTTCTGTGCTACTTCTGCTATATTAGGGATTTCGACCCGTCCAAAGTTAATAGTGGATGTTGTAAAGGATCGACATCTACTGTCGTCACACCTTTTTTCGAGTTAAGAGGATAACTCAGGAGGGGGTGTGACAAGTATCATGAATGACCAAGATGACTTTGAGTGACATATGGTTTGATTTATATAAAAGGACTCTCTAGGCTAAAATGTAAGAGAGTCACCTAGAATGTCTAGGATTATGAAACATGTCTCTTCTTTGCTAGCACAAGTGCAAGAACATGTTGGGTATATAGGATAAATGTCTCACTGACTTTAGTGCAAGTGGGAGATTATTGGGATTTATGCCCTAAAGCCTCGTAATTTATTAGTTGATTAATTTAATTATTAACTATGCAATATTAATTTATCCATTAGTGAAAAAATCCAAGGTTATTTTATGTAGTCTTGAACAATATGTAGTTGACATACAAGGTGGATCATGTTCAAGAAATAACCTAAAGGTTTATAGTTTATGTATAAAGTTGGGTGGATACAACCCACTTTGTAAAATTTACAAACGGTTTGATCCAAACCGTTTATGTGGAGACATTTCAATGGGGGTATCCTATACAAAGAGTTTGAATAAGACCGAAAATTGAAATATTTAAATCTTTTCTTGTAAATTATCCATGCTATCTATTATCCTAGGAAGACTATGAATGAAGCCTAAGAAAATTACACAACAACCGAGAAGTTGTGGGTAGTAGTTTCCGCATTTGCGAAATTCAGGCTTTACTCGGTAGGAGGGAAAGTAATAGTCTATCACACCCCTCCCGAGCTACCCTCTTTAATCTGAAAAGAGGCGTGATGATAGCAGACATCGACCTTTTTCCCACATCTACTGTCAGCTTAACTCTCTTCAAATCCTTAACAAGCACTTGATAACAAAATTATAACTCACATCTAGGTCATACATAATAATCTTAAATTTATAACAATATCAATAGAGATTTTACACACTTCCACTCCTTAGACCCCCATATGCACAATGCAAGGTCTAAGTATAAATATATACAATATTCAAACTAGGTAGCAGATCCAGACGAGTTTGACGAGTAAGCTAGCACCCCGATTCCGCTCGCTATCTACAAAGTAGAAAAACAATTGAAAACATGAGCTAGGTTGCCCAGTGAGTGACAAGTTTAGTAAAGCTATGCTTGGCTTAAAAGTTTGACGAAATCATGCTTGAATATCAAATAGTAAGCTTTTGGAAGCTTATAAACATTTGCATATTTTTTAAAGATTTTCCCTTCGTTAAGGCAGGAGTAAACTCAATGTTGCTCAGCGTTGAAACTTCCTCTGACTTTGTCTTGAACCACATCTAGGTCGTGCAAAGTATGATCTCCCAAATCGAGCTTTAAAACTTCTATTACCAGAAACACTGGGTACAAACCATCTACTCTTACTTCGTTGAGGTTGCTCCCTAGATGTACCTAAAGCTTGTCCCGCTCTAAATTCTCTTGTATTGCCCTTCCCTCTCAGCCTTCTCAGTTGCTATATTCCTTTCAGCTTTCATTGCAGCTTCAATCAATTGTGCGAAATCTATCCACACCACACTAGATGTAACTGGAGTACGAATTTCAGCTCGCAAGCCCTCTGCAAAACGCTTGCACCTATCAGCTTCATCTACCATTAGTTTCAGAGCGTACTTCGCTAGCTCCATGAATTTCTTCTCGTACTCAGCTACAGTCATGTCTCCTTGCACCAATCTTAAGAACTCATACCTCCTTTCATCACAGTATGTCTGTGGCTAATATTTTTCCTGGAAAGCCTTCTTAAAGTCTACCCACGTCAGAGTATCCATACCAACCCCTCTATTTTCTACCAATTTCCACCAATCCCCCGCTCCTTTCTGGAGCATATAAGTAACCAAGTCAAGCTTCCTCTCTTCAAGACAACGCATGACCCTGAAGCATTTCTCTATCTAGTTTAGCCACACCTTGGCATCCGCAGGATTGGTAGTACCCTCAAATATCTGAGCTCCTAAGGCTTTGAACCTCTCGATCCCATACTTCCTCTCGGGATCTCCTTGAACCGTCTCTATGCTAGTAGCCAATCTTTACGCTATTCTATTAGAAATTTGATCTTCCATATTTACTTGAGGGTTATTAGAATCTCCCTTCGAACTTCTTTAGAGTCATCAGTAGCGTGCAATGTTCCGGCATCTGCTTGCCTACATCATTTGATCTGTTAGAGCATGTTTCCTATAATACATCATAATTTTAATATACTTATAAACTTAACATGCTCCTAGCTACTATGCATGATTTCACTTCCCAAAATCTTGTGCTTTGATACCAACTTGTCACACTCCCTTTCGAGCTACCCTCTTTAGCCCGGAAAGAGGCGTGACGAAAACAATCATCATCCCTCTTGAGTAAGCTTTTGGAAGCTTATAAACATTTGCATATTTTTTGAAAGATTTTCCTTTAGTTGAGGCAGAGTAAACTCAATGCTGCTCAACGTGAAAATCAACCTTAGTCAGGGTGGAGTATCTTATCTTAGGGACACTATGGATACGACACATTTAGTATTTGATACAAACGATGTGATCCTAAATCGTTCATGTAGAGTCATGTGAGTGGGGGTATCCTATGCAATGAGTTTGCATAAGACTGGACCAAGAAATAATCACATTTACTTTATGACACTGTTTATTGTTAAAACTGATCATTTCAACCTGATGACCTATGTAACTTGATCTTAATCCTGAGCTAACTATGAGCTTCTATTTGTTTGAGATTATCCTTTAATTTGCATGGTTGAGAATGCCCAGTTTGCCAACTAAACATGCCCTCATTTTAGGGATAAGATCAGACTGATAGTTGGGGATATAGTCCTGCAAGATGGAATTTAATCCTACCTTATGAAAAGATATTAGATAAGTTGTTCCTTTAAGTACTGAATCTAGGTCTTTAACAAGGGGCCCCACCCTCTCATTGGCCTGAAAGGGACTGAGTTTGTTGGTTGAATCATAAACCAGTTGTTCATTAGAGAATTAGTGGGACTTAAGGAACAAGATGTAATTACATGGGCAAAACAGTAATTTTGACCGGTGGTTGTAATTACGAACAACTTGTGAAGGATCGACTTACTTATTATAGTCATATCAAGAGGACATAAATATATCTATAGTGAGGAGAGTGCAACTACTTGGCTTTAGTGGAGTGACCCGGTAGTTAATGAATATTCATTAACAAGGTTAAAGAGTTTAGCCAGTTAATTTCAGATCGTTGGAGCTCGTGATCTGTAGGTTCATTAGGTCCCCTTTTTAGCTCATGGACTAAACCTTAGAACATTCTATTGAGTGAATTTGAAATGTTCGAATTCAGTGTTGGAGCAAAATTTATATAGTTTATTCGTTTAATTATGAATTAGGAAAAATTTGGAGAGTTTGTAATATTTAAATATGATTTAAATAAATTTAGGATAAATAAAGATTCATCAGATTGGAATTTTCCAAGAAAAGTGGAAAAATTAATTTAATATTAAAATATTAATTTAATTAATTATTATTTAAATTAATAAAATATCAAATTAATTTAGAAATTAATTATGATTTTAAAAATCAATTTTGGAAATTGGTTTTTAATTAAAATTGGGTTTTTCCACTTTTTGCATATTGAAGAAGGAGGTGTAAGCTCCTTCTTCAACCTCAGTTTTTCATGCCTAATCAACCTCTTAATCAGCCAGTTTGCTGACATTATGCATGTTAATGCATTAAGAAGTTTCCCCCTTTATAAATAGGAGGAAGGAATTGAAGAAGAATGCTAAGCTTTGAGGCTAATTCTTGAAAATTCCCTCTATTGTTAAAAAACTGATAAACTGGGAGTTCTTCAGCTTTTAGCTCCGAATTGACTTCAATCTCGGATTCCACAATCCGTTCTAAGGCCTGAGAATAATGAGGAAGACACTAGAGGTTGGGCATGAAGTGTTCGTGATCAAAATCTTGAAGAATCAAGCTTTAATTTTGAGCTACAACAAGTTCTTTGCCTCTGCTTTCGGTTCTTAAAGTATGCATGTTTGATCCTCAACATTAATGATATTAGAATGCTATAATTCCAAATCGCTTCCGCTATCTGATAAGTGCTTGAAAAGTGCTTTCTATCCTCTCAAATTAAGGGAGTTTATATTAGATTTCATTTGTTTGCTAGTGGTTTTCAGGTTAAAATGGAGAAGATTAGAAGAAAAGATCAAAAAATCAAAATCGAGCAAGAATACAGTGAAAAAGAGAAGAAAAAAACAAAGTTGGAAAAACTGGGATAACGTCGCGGGGCTAAAACCTGAGAGCAACTATTTCTGCACAAGCCCTAGCACCGCGACACTCTCCAACAGTGATGCGACGCTCTCCTTCCAAATTTGGCAGCGCCGCAGAGCCAATTTTCCATAAATGAAAAAATGGTATTTTTGGTAAGTTTTTGGGCGGCCAATTCTATAAATTTTGGAGTTTTCAGCAGCCCTAATCATCAATCTACATACCAAAAGAGGCACAAGAAGGAGAGAATTGAGTGAGAGTTCACGTTCAAGGAGTGTGTTAATTACAAGGAAGAGGAAAAAGTTCGAGATAGTCATGGTGCTCTTCGAATTCCGACGTGAGAGCCAAAGAGATCGTGACGGTGCTACCTCAATCAAGAGCCTCTTTTCAGTAGAGTTTCCCTTTCTTTACACTCTTTCTTTGTTTATTTTGTTTAAATATGTTGCTTCAAGCTATGAGTGGCTAAACTCTTTAGTTTTAGGGTTTTGATGAATTGTTTATGAATTCATGTTGGTCTTGTAGACTTTCATGGTTTTGTTGGAATGATTATGCTTTTCATTATTATTGTGTTTAATTCTCATGGATTGACCATCTTCACATGCTAGGTTAGATGTATGATTGAGAGACTGTATGTTTAACTTGATCTATAACGATGAATTGTTGTTAATCTATCACGAGAGTAGTTAGGTTGACAATAAAAGTTGCTAAAGACTATTCTTAATACCATGTAATTTGTACTGGTTTCAAAAGATTATTAATCAATCGAGTTGCATGAGAAAGGGTTGTTTTTCAGAGAAAATAACTTGAAATTAAGTTTCTAGACTTAGGCATATGAGTTACAATAAAATCCATGAAATCTATAGTATTGCATTATGAAATAAACAAAGATTCATTACCCTAGAACTCTCTTTAACTCTTGTGTTTCTCACTTTATTACTTTCCTTATTTGGTTTATATTTTCCTTAACTTACAATATTATTCCAATCCTCAAATAAAATTGATTCAACTCTAGAATAGCTAAGTAACTTAAACTTTCACAATTGGATCTCCAGTGGAACGATATTCGGACTTAAGCCCTAACTTGTAAGGCATGCTTAGCCTTAGGGAAAAGCAAGCTAAGAAGAATTCTATGCGTTATGCATTGAAAAGAGGAGTGGTGGCCGAGAGTGAAGGAGCAAAAATGGTTAAGTGTTGGCCACGACTATGCGTTGTTGAGGTAGAAGAGTTGTTATGTTTTGATAGAGCTACTATGCGTTGAAGGTGTAACCATGAAAAGTTGCTATGCGTTGAGGGTGTCACCACGCGTTGAAGGTGTCACGCGTTGGAAGGGAAGTTGGAACTTGGCAATATATATATATGAGTGGACCAAATATTTAATCATTTTAGACACTTTCCAGAGCTCGAGTCGGTTCCATTTTTCAGACAATCAACAAGGGAAAGTAGAAGAAGGTGTTCATGTCGATATCAAGTGAAATTCTATTCGTTTTGGTGGTGTTATTAAAGCTGGAACAGGAAGTTTGATTGTGGTCGTAAAGTCCGAGCATGGTCTAGTCATTGGAGAAGTGCAAGCTCAGGAAGTGGAAGATAGGGCTGAAATTTTGAGGTTAGTAAGTTAACTTGATTCCTAACTATTTTTATGAAGGATGTTTGAATTAAATTTAAGGGGAAACATGTAAAATTGTAGGCGGAAGTGATTGCTATTGATTTGTTGGGCAATTGAGAGCAACTGGAGGTTATTTAAGAATATCTCTCAAACGGAGAAGGATCATGCTCTGAAATTTCGAGGTAAGTTAGAGAACTTACTCCTTTACAAGTTTGTAGAAGGGAAGAAGTTCTGAATTTAGCTGGAATACAATTTTTATCAGGTAGAAGTGGGAACAAAAAGGAAAGGAAAGAACTCTACTGTCGGGTGTCGCTAGGAAGCGGGTGTCGTTGAGTAAATAAAGTATAAGTAGCGAGATGAGTGTCGCTAGAATGCAAGGGGTTTTCCACCTCACAAATTTTGTTGGGTTTCGCTAAGTCTCGTTCCTCAGGTAAATCTCGCTAGTCTCGCTTATCCTAGTGTCGCTAGTGTCTTGTCCTATTGGGTATTTTCGCTAGTAATCTCGCTAGGAATGTGAAATCTCGTTGATAATCTCGCTAGTGACACAAAATCTCGCTTATTATGTTTACTTTGGGAAAAAGGGGAGTCTCGGTGGTGAATCATGATTAGAGTTTAATTATGCATACTTAACGATCATGTAAAGGAAGTTTAAAGAAAGCGTAACGTGATGAATGTGTATTTACAGGCCAAGAAGAGCTCGGAAAGGCATATAATCCGCTCAGGGCCTAAAGATAAGTTGTGAGTGACAGTCTTCTTTCTTCAAAAATGATTTTATTGAAACTGTTTAGTTAGGTTTTTCTAATTAAATATGGCACTACGACGAATTGTTTTGAAAAGCATGATGTTCGATTTTATTGTTCACAAGGCATGTTGTATGTTTCTTGTAAGGTGTCGGAAAATGTGTTTATGAAATTTTATTGATTAAAGATCTGACTGATTTTCTATGAAAGATTTTCATATGAGCAATCTAAATATTTTAGAGGAGGCTCAATGCTGAAGGACGTGAGAAGGCATGTGAGTTTCCCCGGGACCCAGTACTGAGGGACATGGAGAAGGTACTTAGGCAACCCGCCATGTTCCTATGTGCACATAGAGGTTGTGACGTTGGGTGTGTTGAGCCTTGCTCCATCCCAACTAAGGTTGTTTTCGATGTCGGGTGCGTTGAGTTTTGCTCCACCCTGACTAAGGAAAAATTTAAAACAGAAGTAGACTTGATGTGTTGTAGACTGTTTTATTGAATATGATTGGAAACGATGTTTTAAATGTGAATTCATGTGATTTGATTAAGTGGTTGGAAAGTATGATTTTTTTTAGAAATGATGATACGAATCCATGTTTACGTATATGGTATTATAATGATTGTAACATGCCTGTTTTCGAACAAAAGATAATTTTACAAAACAAGTCACTCACGGGGCTCTTAGCTCACGCTTTCCATGTTTTCTTTTCCTCCCAAGTAGAGAGAACGTTCCCGATGCTTAGCCTACTCCAGCTCCCCTTGCCTAAGCTTCGAGTTTTCAAAAATTAGTCACATTTGAAGAGTTGTATGTGAATATAACCTTTTACGGGTGGCATGTAGACCTAGTTGTACATATGTTGGGATGTGACATAGGATGTTGTATAACTATATTGTGGATAAGTTGAAAGTTTAATTATATAAATATAAGTACTTATAGTTCTGGCTATATGAAGAGATATGTATGTTATGAATTGTCAAGATTATCAGGTACAAATGGACAGTGTACGTCACAAGAAGGGTGATGTTTACTATCCTCACATCTCCTCTCGGGTTTAGTAGGGTAATTGGGGAGGGGGTGTGACACGGACTTCACTGTCTTATATTATAACTTGACCCGTACAGTTGCGGTTAACACTAAAGTGGCCCATCAAGTTTTTGGCGTCGTTGCCGAGGATCCAAAGAACGGTTTTTGTTATTTAATATTCATTAGAATTGATAGATCTTAATTTGAGGTGTATATTATTTGGGTAAATATTATTTTATTTTATTTTATTATTTTTTTTATTTTGTCGGTTTATACCTCATGATAATACTAACCTCCTCCCTCTTGATCCCGAGATTGATAGGACTTATAGACGGAATCTAAGGGCTCTTCTCAATCAAACTGAGGAGATGGTGGAGGAGATGGCGGAGGAGATACCAAAGGCAATTCGGGACTACTTCCAACCCACGATACTGACAAATCAACCCGGAATAATGAATGTGCCCATCAATGTCAACAATTTTGAGTTGAAACTGGGATTGATCCAAATGGCTAAAGAGCTAGCCTTTAGAGGAAGAACCAATAAAGATCCTCACAAGCACTTGCGATCCTTCTTGGAGATAGGTAGAACGATAAAGATGAATGACGTTTCTAATGATGTTATTAAACTAAGACTTTTTCCTTTCTCTTTAAAGAACTGTGCAAAAGATTGGTTGGAAACCATTCCTCCGAATATTATCACCCATGGGAGATTTTGGCTCAAGCTTTCTTGAACAAGTATTTTCCACCGGCTAAATCTCAAAGACTAAGGACGGAGATAGGGACATTCCGCCAACTTGAGGATGAACAATTGTATGAAGCTTGGGAGAGGTACAAGGATCTCTTGAGGAGGTGCCCTCAACATGGCTACTTGGATTGGTTACAAATTCAACTCTTCTACAATGGATTAGCAAGCTCAACCAAGTCCATTTTAGATGCTACCGCCGGATGGTCAATCTTCTCCAAGAATGCTCAAGAGGCCTACACCATACTAGAAGATTTGGCTACTACATCTTACAATTGACCATGCGAATGGTCTTCTCCAATCATCCCAAAAGCCGTCGGATTGTATGAGGTGGATGAGGTAAACTCTCTCAAAGCTCAAATGGCTTCCCTTACTAATGCTCTTTCTAAATTAACTACAGGAGGTCAAGCTCAAATAAATCCACCATCTATAACCTCTCTTGCCGCTTTGGCATCAGAGATGGCCATACAAAAGGAGTTGGAACAAAGAGATAATGAGACGGTCAACTATGTTGATAGAGGACATTATAGAGGCCACCAACAACAACTTCCAACTCATTACCATCTTAACTTGAGGAACCATGAAAACTTTTCTTATGCTAACAATAGGAATGTTTTGCAAGGTCCTCCCGGTTTATCTAATATAGGTCCATCACACACCGAAAAGAAGTCCAACTTAGAAGACTTGATGGTAGAGTTCATAAAAGAATCAAGAGGAAGGACCACCGCATTGGAAAGTACTGTACAAAGTCATGGTAAGGCTATTCACAACATCGAGGTACAAATAAGCCAAATCGCCACTTCCCTCCAAACAATGCAAAAGGGCAAATTTCCTAGTTGCCCCGAGAGAAATCCAAAGGAGGAATGCAAGGCCATGACTTTGAGGAGTGGGAAAAAATTGTCCACTCCCTTGATCAATGATGAGGATGATGAGCAAGAGGTAGATGAGACCATCCAGAGTCTATCTTAGAAGATGAACCAAAGGAGGTCTTAGAAAAAGAGGTAAAGGTAAAAGAGTCAACATCTTCAAGTAAGTCATCTAACCCCCTACCCTTTGTGCCTAATACTTTGTCATATCCTCAACGTTTTAAAAGGAAAGAAATAGATTCCCAATTTGCTAAATTTCTAGAGTTGTTTAAAAAGCTTCACATTAACATCCCATTTGCTGAGGCTTTAGAGCAAATGCCCAACTACGTTAAATTCATGAAAGATGTCTTCTCTAAAAAGAAAAGTTTGGGCAATATGAGATGATTAGCATGACTGAGGAATGAAGTGCTGTGCTGCAAAAGAAGCTACCACAAAAGTTGAAAGATTCAGGGAGTTTTACTATACCTTGCACTATTGGTTCTTTAAATGTTACTAGAGCTCTTCATGATCTTGGTGCTTCTATTAATTTGATGCCTTTGTCTGTCTATAGGAAGCTTAACATTGGAGAGGTGCAACCTACCACCATCACTTTGCAACTTGCTGATAGATCTTTAGCCTATCGTAGAGGTATTGTCGAAGATGTATTAGATTCCTTTTCGGGAGCGATTCATCCTTCCCGAACGCAGCATACAACTCTCCGTTGTACTGCGCTCTCCAAGTGTGCTTGTTCCCCCTTTCTTCCTTTATTTCTTCCACAAAATTTGGTAAGGGGAATAAAATGAATTTGACAAATTTATCTTCCCTGTAGATTTTGTAGTATTGGACATGGAGGAGGACTCTGAGATTCCTATCATACTTGGGAGGTCATTCCTAGCAACTGCGAAAGCTATCATAGATGTCCAACAAGAGAAGTTGACTCTAAGGGTAAATGATGAGAATGTTGTATTTAATATTTATAAGTCCTTGAGTCATCATGATGAGAGTAGTACTTGCCATGCTATAAACATAATTGATCACACTATTTCTAAGCATGTAGAGGTTATGTTGGCTAGTGATCATCTAGAACAAAGCATAATGGATGAGAATGAAGATACTATTTTTAATGAAATAACCTTTTATGCTAGGTGATTAGATAGCATGTCGATATGCACTAAAATGTATAAAATGCCTCTAGCTCCTTTGCATGTTGAAAATGATATTGAGAAACCTATGCTTGAATTAAAGGTGTTACCTTCTCACTTGAAATATGCATTCTTAGATGCTTTATCTTCTTTCCCTGTTATAGTATCTTCTGATCTTAATTCTATGGAAGAAGAAAAATTGCTGAGAGTATTAAAGGATCATAAATCTGCCATTGGTTAGTCTATTGAGGACCTTAAAGGTATTAGTCCATCGGCCTGTATGCATAGAATCTTGATGGAAGATACCTTTAACCCATCAGTAGAGCACCAAATGAGACTTAATCCTGCCATGAAGGAGGTAGTTAAGAAAGAAGTGCTCAAGCTCTTGAATGCAGGAATTATATATGTCATATCTAACAGTTCATGGATAAGCCCTGTTCAAGTGATACCTAAGAAAGGTGGTATGACTGTCGTTAATAATGAAAAAATGAGATGATAGCCACTAGAACTGTGATAGGATGGCGTATATGGATTGATTATGGGAAGTTGAATAAGGCTACTAGGAAATATCATTTTCCTCTTCCTTTTGTAGATCAAATGCTTGATAGACTTGTAGGGTATTCTCACTATTGCTTCTTAGATGGATATTCAGGTTATAATCAAATTTTCATTGCTCCTGAGGATCAAGACAACATTTACGTGTCCTTATAGGAAAAAAGGAGAATGTCATTTGGTTTGTGTAATGCCCCTGCTACTTTTCAACGTTGTATAATGTCTATTTTTCAGGGGCTCATTGAAGACATAATGGAGGTTATTATGGATGATTTTTCTATATTTTGGTCTTCATTTGATTCTTGTCTTGCTAATCTCACTTGTGTTTTGCAGAGGTGCCAAGATGCTAACCTTGTTTTGAATTGGGAGAAGTGTCATTCCATGGTCAAGGAGCGCATCGTTCTAGGCCAAAAAGTCTCTCAAAAGGGATTGGAGGTGGATAGGGCTAAAATAGCCACCATTGATCAATTGCCCCTGCCCACTAATGTGAAGGGAGTCAGAAGCTTCTTAGGGTATGCAGGATTTTACAGGAGATTTATTAAAGATTTTTCTAAAATTGCTGAGTAATTTGCTAGAAAAGGAAGCCAAGTTTATTTTTGATGATACATGTCTACTAGCTTTTAGTACTTTGAAGGAAAGATTGATTTCTGCACCCATTATTGTTGCACCAGAATGGAGTCAATCTTTTGAGATCATGTGTGACACTATTGATTATGCTTTAGGAGGTGTTTTAGGCCAACGTAGGGATAACATGTTTAGGGCAATTTACTATGTTAGTAGGACTCTTGATAGTACTCAGCAGAAATATACTATTACTGAAAAAGAACTATTAGCTGTTGTGTTTGCCCTTGATAAATTTAGATCATATTTGTTTGGCTCTAAAATAGTGGTGGACTCTGATCATGTTGCTTTGAAGTATTTGTTTGATAAGAAAGATTCCAAACTTAGGCTAATGCGGTGGATTTTATTATTACAGGAATTTGACGTAGAAATCAAAGACAGGAAAGGATGTAAAAATGTGGTTGCAGACCACCTGTCTAGGATTGAGAATGGGGATGCTAACTCATGCCCCCCAATTGTTGAGATGTTTCCTGATGAACAACTATATCAGGTAAAAGATAGTTTGCCTTGGTTTGCTGACATAGTTAACTATCTTGCAGAAGGACATCTGCCACCTGACATGAACTCTCAACAAAAGAAGAGATTCTTGCACAATGTTAAGTCTTACCATTGGAAGGACCCATTTCTCTATAAGGTTTATGCTGACAATATGATAAGGAAGTGTGTACCTCAAGAGGAAGTGGTAAGTATTCTAATCTCATGTCATGCCTCCCCTTATAGAGGTCATTGTGGACCCACTAAAACTGCATCCAAGGTACTTTAGTCAAGATTTTATTGGCCCTTCCTTTTTAAAGACTGTTATACATTTGTTAAATCATGTGATAGGTGCCAACGTACTGGCAGTATCTCTCGACAACATGAGCTCCCACTAAAACCTATCTTGGAAGTGGAGCTCTTTGATGTTTGGGGTATTGACTTTATGGGGCCTTTTCCTATTTCTTTTGATGACTACCTATATATTCTAGTTGCAATAGACTATGTATCTAAGTGGGTAGAAGCCATAGCTACTAGGACCAAAGATGCTCGCACTATTCTAAAATTCTTGCATACATACATCTTCACACATTTTGGTACACCTAGAGCTATTATTAGTGATAAGGACTCTCACTTTTGCAATAAATTATTTGAATCCATGATGCAAAAATATAATGTTAATCATAAAATTGCTACAACTTATCATTCTCAAACTAATGGTCTTGCTGAGTTATCTAATAAGGAAATCAAGCAGGTGTTGGAAAAGACAGTCAAAACCAATAGGAAGGATTGGGCTTTTAAGCTTGATGATGCACTATGGGCCTACCACATAGCTTTCAAAACACCAATTGGTACTTCACCATACATGTTGGTGTTTGGAAAGGCTTGTCACCTACTGGTAGAGCTCGAGCATAGAGCTTATTGGGCCACCAAGAAGCTGAACATGGACTTCGAGAAGGCCGGTGAGAAACGTCTCTTGGAACTCAATGAGATGGAAGAGTTTCGCGCTCAAGCTTATGAGAATACCAAATTCTACAAGGAGCGCACCGCTAGATGGCATGACAAGAAGATCACCCAATGAACCGTTCTTCTTGGACAAAGAGTATTACTTTTCAATTCACGTTTACGCTTGTTTCCAGGAAAGCTTAGGACACGATGGTCGGGACCCTTTATCGTTGTCAAGGTATCCCCACACGGAGCCGTGGAATTGCAAAGCAATGGTGGAACAACCTTCAAAGTGAATGGTCAACGATTGAAGCACTACATCGGTGATGAAAAATGCCGATTTGAGAACCTTGCTTTCATTGCATGACCCATTTGTTCGGTCTAGCTAGAAGATGTTAAACCAAGCGCTTATTGGGAGGCAACCCAATTTTATTGCTTTCTTTACTTGTTTTTTTTATTTTATTTTCAAATAAATCTTTGAGTCACTCATATGCTTTATCTCTCATGATCATGGTTTGTCACACAAACTACTCCCTACACCAAGCCTGTTTGGTGGCCTCCCGCTTGCTCCCAGGCTTGTTCTTTCTTTGTTAGATGCTCTTATGCATTAGGGACAATGCATGATTCTAAGTTTGAGGTGGGAGGTGTTTCTCATACTTTTGTGTGTTTTCTTATCCTACTATACATGTTTGTGAAGGTTTTAATGATCATATGCATGTTAATTTTGAAAAATTGTGAAAATTTTGGAGATTTTAAAGTGAATGGGAATGTTGTTTATGGTTGTGTGCCTTGATGTTGATTGCCCATGATGAAATTTGAATTTGTATAATAGATGACTTATTGTAGAAATAAAATAGTATTATCTTGAGTTAAATTCATTTTAAGTCCCTCTTAAAGTCTCCCATATTCTTGAGCACGTAGTCACTTTAATTCAGAATCTTTAACTAAAAAAGGATTAAGTTGGGTGTATTTGGTTGTCACTTCGAAAGGCTCCACCGGTTAGAGAGTGGAAATGCATGATAGCTTGTAATCTTAGACTAAGGAAAAAGAAAAGAGTATACATGTCTTGAGAAAAAAAAAAGTGTACACAAAATTATGAGCTTTATTTGTCTATCTTTTTAAATGTTGAACTTGTAATGAGTATGCATGGATGGGGGTAAAAAGAGCTGCTTTTGCTGTGATCAGTAAGGATGCCTGGGAATTGACTAGGTATGAGTCCCTATAGTGAATGTGTGAAAGCTTGTGCCCCTAGGCAAAAGAATGCAAGTTTAGGGTCGATGAAAAAAAATATATATGATTGAAAGGCACCTTAGTGGAAATATTACTCATGTGAAATGTATGGAAACTTGAAGATTGGTGCATGAGCTAGAGTAGGGGGAAAACTAAAGAAACTCTCTTTAGTCCTAATTTGAGTTATAGTATTTTAAATTGAAGGAGGTTTGCACACACACACATGAGAGACAACAAGATTTGGCCTTGAACAACATAGATATGCTTGCATGTTTCTACTTAAGCTCTAAAAGCTATTCTCTGAGACATGAGTCAATTGCACACTACTTCATCTGAACTCCCTATTATTTGATTTTATTCTTTGCTCGAGACTAGCAAATCTCTAAGTTTGGGATGTTGATAAGTGCTTGAAAAGTGCTTTTGATCCTCTAAAATTAAGTGAGTTTATATTAGATTTCACTTGTTTGCTAGTGGTTTTTAGGTTAAACGGGAAGAATTAGAAGAAAAGACCAAAAGATCAAAATCGAATAAGAATACAGTGAAAAATAGATGAAAAACACAAAGTTGCAAACACTGGGATAGCGTTGCGGCGCTAAAACCCGAGAGCAACTATTTCTGCACACAGCCCTAGCGTCGCAGCACTCTCCTTCCAAATTTGGCAGCGCCCCGGCGCTAGTTTTCCATAAATGAAAAAAGGGTATTTTTTGTAAGTTTTTGGGCGGCTAACTCTATAAATTTGGGAGTTTCCAGCAGCCCTAATCATCAATCTACAGACCAAAAGAGGCACAAAAAGGAGAGAATTGAGTGAGAGTTCATAAAAAAGTTCAAGGAGTGAGTTAGTTGCAAGGAAGAGGAAAAGAGTTCGAGATAGTTGTGGTGCTCTTCGAATTTCGACGTGAGAGCCAAGGAGATCGTGATGGTGCTACCTCAATCAAAAGCCTATTTTCAATAGAGTTTCCTTTTCTTTACACTCTTTCTTTGTTTATTTTGTTTAAATATGTTGCTTCAAGCTATGAGTGACTAAACTCTTTAGTTTTAGGGTTTTGATGAATTGTTTATGAATTCATGTTGATTTTGTAGACTTTCATGGTTTTGTTGGAATGATTATGCTTTTCATTATTATTGTGTTTAATTCTTGTGGATTGGCCATCTTCACATGCTATGTTAGATGTATGATTAAGAGACTATATGTTTAACTTGATCTATAACGATGAACTGTTGTTAATCTATCACGAGAGTAGTTAGGTTGACAATAAAAGTTGCTAAAGACTTCTTAATGCCATGTAATTTGTATTGGTTTCAAGAGATTAGTAATCAATCGAGTTGCATGAGAAAGGATTATTTGTTAGAGAAAATAACTTGGAATTAAGTTTCTAGACTTAGGCATATGAGTTACAATAAAATCCATGAAATCTATAGTATTGCATGATGAAATAAACAAGAATTCATTACCCTAGAACTCTCTTTGACTCTTGTGTTTTTCACGTTATTACTTTCCTTATTTGGTTTATATTTTCCTTAACTTACAATATTATTCCAATCCTCAAATAAAATTAATTCAACTCTAGAATAGCTAAGTAACTTAAACTTTCACAATTGGATCTCCAGTGGAACGATATTCGGACTTCACTGTCTTATATTATAACTTGACTCGTACACTTGCGGTTAACACTAAAGTGGTGCTCACTATCCTGTTGCCGACCCCTTCAGTCCCAATATTAAGGTTGCCTATATGCCTTCTCTATATCCTTCGACATTGGGGACTATCTATTATATTCAGGCTGCCCATATGCCTTCTCCATATTCTTTGGCATTGAGGACCATCTTTTGGAAATAAAGCATGCTTTCTAATAATTAAATCATATGTAAATACGAGATAAACAATTCTTCAGAATTTTCAAAGTATTTCTCAAACAGCATGCTTTTTACAAGCTCGACATCATAAACATCATGCTCAAAATTATGTAAAAGCATGTTCAAAATCATATAAAGAAACACATGCCTCATCAAATCCAACTCATGCCAAAGATCTCATATTTTGTGAATAAACTGAGCATAATAGAATATTGAGAATAAACCGACATCATAAAATGTGTGCGTGTTTCGCTACTTGCGTCGATAGCCTGTGTCGTTCGCCTCAGGGAGACTGGCGAGACTTGTCCCGCTCAACTCCTGCACGCACGTAGCGCCACCACCTACTCACCAGTAAGACCTATCTCGTCCCCACAGCCAGTACACCAACAGCAGCACACCTTGCTCATTAGTGTGCATGCACGCATGGCCAGTGGCATGTTCGGCCTGCCCCTTAGGCGTCCAAAACAGGTCAAATTAACCTCAAAAGTTTTTTATCTTTGGCCACTGGTTTAGCTTGTCTGGACGCACATCTCCTTCAAAACGCACTCGGCAACCTTAAAACATTACCTTCACTTCCAGCTACGTAAAGTAATGTTTCTAGCCAAAATTAGACTTACTTCCTCTTACAAACGTATAGATAATTGTCTTGGATAGCTTACCTCAAAATTTCATCCTGTAACTCCTTTTCTTCCGCTAGATATCACTAAATCTTTTCGCTCTGCTTCAGTTTACCCGATAGCATGAGCAAGATTGAGTTTCTGATATAATTCGAGTTCTTCCTCAATGAGTTTTCTTCTGGCAGCCCTCTCAGTGAAATTAGACTCAATTTAGGACAATTTGGTCGAAGAAACTCTCAAATAGCCCGAGTAGTTTGCACACACCAACCTCATCTACCAAACCCTTTATAGCCTCCATAGAAAATTGCATGCAAAGTCCTAGCTCACCACCTCCTACTTGCAGGCAAGCCCATGTCACACTTAACCCAATTTTGACACCTAATTTGACTTTGCTTAGTATTTAAGTATCAACTTTGCTTAATTAAGAAGGAATGGTGGACGCAACCTTGGCAAGAATTTCTCCACGCATGATCAAGCACTCTTTTGAGGTAAGTTTGCTATCCTTCTCGGCTACCCATGCACACAGCCCTTTGGCTGATGGTCATCTAGCTTGGACGCATAGTCACCATGCGTCAGCCTCATAAGCCTCCTTGGACGCATAGCCTCAATGCACCAAGCTCCCTCCACTTACCTCAACCAACGCATCAAGCTCATGGACGCCTAGCCCAACTTGCCCAACCAGCAACGCATCAACACCTTCAACCAAGCTCACCATGGATGGATCCCTCACCAAGCAAGACACATCACTCACTCTCTTGGTGGCTCGGCTACTCAAGGTCTCTCACACATGCCCCAACACTTAGCCATCTTTCTTGTCTGCCACACTTATCAAATGCCTGACTACTTTATGACAAGGGATCTCGGCTACCTCCATCTTGCTATGTCATTTCTCCCAAGAATGTTAAGAATGAAAGTAGGGCTTACACACATGGTGCAGTGAATTTGCAGGATGAAAAAGGAACGATATTCAAAGTGAACGACCAGCAAGTCAAGTTATATTGGGGAGAAGGCCTAAATCGAAACAAGGCCTCAGTCACTCTTGTGGAAGTCAACTAAAAAAACTACTAGGCTCTCGCTTGTACATAGTTTTATGTTGGTTTGAATTAAATTATAAAAAATAAAAATAAATAAATAAATTTTTTAAAAAAAAAACTTCAAATTTTGAATTTTGCTTTAATTGAGAATTTAATTAAGAATGTTTTGACTAAGGAAAAATCTTGTCTAAGCTAAGGTATTTAAGATGACCGTTTAGAGAACACCTCTACATGGGGATTTATTTGGGAACTCAATTAATTAATTTTCAATGTAAAGTTAAAACTAAGAAATTTGAGAAAAAAAAAAAAAAAAGAGGATTTTTGACCAATTATATTGATGTCACCTATTTTGGAAGTAAATGGGTTGATTTTTATTGAAAATAAAATTTTATGGGCCCACTAACAATTTTTTTTTCTTTTTTATTTTGACCTAGATGGAAGCCCAAGGACTCAAAGATTCTCTTCTCTCCCTCCTTCTCACATGTAGACAAGGAAGAAGATTTTCTTCCTTCTTCTTCGTGCGCAGTCTTCATCTCCATCGTCTCCCAAATTTTTTCTTTCTCCTCTAATTCCAATCGACGTCATTCTCCAGCAACAGTCGTCATCACCTTAACGCCTCTAGATGGCTAGCTCGAGGTTGTCTCCGCTCGTCGCTCAACTCTTCTGTCGCGCAAAGCCATCTTCTCCCAAACCCTGGTTACGTCTCACTCGACTTCCATCATTTCCACCAGGTCTGCTCGTGAGTCGAAGCCGCCCGATTTTTGCCGATTGAAGCAGATGATTCTCGTCGATTTCTGGCCAACCCTGGTTCTTGTGAAGCTGAGTTTCACCCGCTACCCACCATGAAGCAGTTGCCGAAGTTGGCGTGTACTCATGAGATTTAGGTATTCTATCACTTTTCCCGTAAAAGTCATTCAACTTATGAGAAAAATGAATTTACAGTAAAAATGACAGCAAGCAAAAAACGCATACCAAATTCTTTTTTTATCTGATTTCAGACATTTCCTACACATATTAAACCTCCTCTACCAGAAAAATTCAACTATTCGAAAACCTAAATTTTTTTTCACCATTTCAAACATGTTCTTTGTGGGTTTGTTTCCAGAAATTGGGTCACATAGGATGGGGTTTTACAAATTAGATAGTACCCTAAAAAAAATAGGAAAGAAGATGGTCTCAAGATTTAGGAAAGAAGACGATGGTTTAAGTGTTGAGGAAGATGGTTTTTAGGTATTAACGTCATTTCACCATGTAGGACCCACCTCTGAAACTCGAAAAAGTAGAAAAACGTATGAGTAGATCATGTTCAAGAAATAACCTAAAGGTCTATAAAATATGGATAAGGTTGGGTACCTTATCTTGGTGACACTATGTATACGACTCACTTTGTAATAGGGAGCTGGGAACATAACTTCACAAGATGGAATACACTCTTTCCCAGATAGGGTAAGTTTCTAAGTAGTTCCCTTACATGTTGATTTCGGGTCTTGAACAAAGCCACCCTTTCATTGGTCCGATATGGATTTAGTTTACGGTTGAACCATAAACAAATTGTTCATTAGAGAAATCAGTGGGACTTAAGGATAAGAGTTAATTACAAGGGTATAACGAACATTTGACCTAGCTATAATTATGAACAACTCATGAAGGATCGATATGCTTATACTGATTATATCCATGGACACAACTTGTTCTACAATGCATAAGAGTTCAACTATGGATCTATAGTGGCTTGCCTTGTAGTTAATGAATGAAGATTAATTTAATTAAAGAGTTTAGTTAATTCATCTTAGATCAGTGGAGCTTATAATCTGTAGGTCCATAAGGTCCCCTTGCTAGCTCACCACAGACCAACAAGAATCAACTATGTTGTAAGAAAAATTTGAAATGTTCAAATTTATGAGCGAAAATATTAATTGTATTGGATACAATTAATTACATGATTTATTATAAAATTTATTTGAATAAGATTCAAACTATAGCTTTATAATATGGAGAATTAATTTATTTGGATGAAATTCATATAAATAAATAGAGGAAGAATTAATTAATTAATTTGAATTTGATTCAAATAATTAATAATTTAATTTGAATGAGATTCAAATTAAAGATTCCATAGAAAATAAATATTTAAACAAGATTTAAATATTTTATATCATTTAATATGAGATATTATTTGGATAAATATTTATTAATATTAGATATTATTAAATATTTAATTTAAATATCTTTGCTGATGGGTTATCTTAATATATAGGGCCCTTGGAAGCCCTCATATAAGAGAGACACACTCTAATAATCTCTACGATTACTCTAAAACTCTTCCTCTAGAAATTCTCTCATAATAAAATTCTTCTAATTCTTTCAAAAAGCGGTTCCCTTAAACCGGATCCTTGCTATGACTATAGCAAGGAAGATCTCTTGGAAAAGGAAGACTACAAGGAGAAGACTATTGGTTCGAGGAGAGATTTAATTGAAATTATGGATCGACAAAAGTATGTTGTTTAACCTTTTATTAATTATTTGTAAAATGCGATCACACGCTTCTGCCAATATTCAAAATTCCCTTCAATTGATGGTTAGACTTTATTTCTAACATCTCATATTTTTGTTGATTGGTTGATGTGATTATTCTACCTTTAAAATATCAGCCAAAGGGGAAGCTTGTTGGAGATTTATTTTTTCGCTCTCTATTGTTTCAAGGCATTCTGTGAAGGTTAATTTGTTGTTGTCACAAATATAGTCTTAACATCTGACTATGACAATAGAAATTTCGTGCATAATATTTTTTTTTTCCTTATCTGAAATTTTCCTGCTTATATATTCTACCCGATATTTTCCTTAATGGAGGCGTTGTTTATCATTTTCGATTGTTGAGTTTATTTCCTTTCTTGGCCTCGTTTTATAAGAGGAGATTAATGGTGAACATTTTTGTTGCATTTGTTTATCATGAAGAGAGAGTTCATGTTCTTGGTTGCTGAGTTGTGCAACATTGCATTTTATTCTTTTGCTCACTTTATTTCGCTATGCAACTTCATCATTCGAGGATAGCAACTTTGAAGATAATCTTTGTCTTAGGGGGGGCCTAAGGCATCGCTACAGAGAAGAGATTCTTGGTCTTAGGAAGAGCCTAAGATTTCATTCTCGAGAAGGATTTCTTTCCATCATAGGTCGACCTAAAATTCATTAGTGAAGGGAGCTCACTAAATTGCAAGGAAGATAATCAAGTTGAGAGAAATCTCGCACACTGTCAGACGCTGAAGTTTTTTTTCGCTAATATTATCTCACTTAGGCAGAGCTTAAGTATAATTGAAAGAGAGTCTCACATCTAGGGGGAGCTTAGGTGTTTAGCAAGTTAAGCTCTACAAGAGTCACTGTAGAAGTCGATACTTTACAAATAAGTACTTTGTTGTAAACGCTTAACTATTCAATATTAGTGAATTATCTTTCCTGGGCACACTAGGGTTAGAAAAAGAAGTTTTTGAAAAAGGGGTTAGTTTTGTCTCATCAAAACTTTTTTGGGTTAGAAATAACAATTTCCCCCAATATTCCACAACATTTCTACAACATGTCAACAATATTTCCATGATATATTGGTGATATAGGCAAGTTTCCAACGATTTATAATTAAAATGATGTTACCCTCTCATATCTCTAATGTTACTATGATTTGAGCGATATATTTATGAACTATCCCTAGATTTCCATTTGCCTTGGAGTGATGATCTAAATTCAATGAATGTATGTTTATTATGAGAATTTCATGGCATCATTAAATATGATTTTCATGTATTTTAAGTATGTCTAGTGCAAAAGAATATCCAAAATAGTATTCATTCATTGTTAAATAAAAAATAATCTATATTAGTTCAGATCTTTCGCTATGTAACAATGTATGTGTATGTTTTTCATTTTATACCAAAATGAGCATAGTCCAACTAGTATTATATTTGTACTATCAATCTCGAAGTCTAAGATTTGATTCTCTCACCCTACATATTTAATCTAATACGTTTGCAAAAGAAACATTTTTCTTTTAAATTTACACTTTCTTTTGGAAAATTATTATAAATAGAAAAATATCAAACTATTAACATATACAGCAAAATTTTACTTTTTATGTGTGATAGACATCTATTCGTGTAATAGACCGAGATAGACATATTTGTGTCTATCTTGCGGTCTATCACAAATGGAAAATTATTTTTAATAGTTTTTCTATTTTTGAAAACATCCCTTTTTTTTTTTTTTTTTTTTTTTTATTTGTTCCCGTATATAATATTTGTATGGATCTAATGTATGAATTTTTTTAGGATTTTAAATCTGGTGAATGATAATGTACGCAACATTCAAATTTTGAAGATACTAAGCAAATTTTTTTATACATTTGGATTAAACTTTTTATAACATAAATTTGGCATGCATTATATAGAAAATGCTATATAATTAATAGAGAAAATAGTTTTGTAAAATAAAACAAAAGGCCCCAGAAAAAGGATATATATATAGTTTAAGTCAGTAAAATTGTAATAATATTGTTGTCTTGTAAAATATTTAGAAAACTATTGTATTTTTTAAAATATTTAGAAAAATATTGTAGATTTTATGGAAGTTTGTGAGGGTTTGCTTTGATTGTTTGACCCTCCACCTCTTTCTTTTTTCTTTTTTTTCTTTTTCTTGGTTGAGGGTCAACCCTTGACCTCTTTTTCTTTGTTCTCTGCTTCTTCTTCCAACTCTCAACCCTCTCTCTCTATCTCTCTATATATATTTTTAATAAATAAGAAGTATAATTTAATAATATTATTTTAACTAACATTTTTTAAAAAATCGTTTTTAATAACAAAAAAAGATATATTTTATTAATAACCTAACAATAGTTTCGCAAAAGAATTATCCAAACCAATGTAAAAAAGGGAAAAATAATCATAAAACGTCACAAAAATTATTGTTCATAATAAGAAAATAATAAAATATAAAATTAAAGCATCAATATTAATACAATATTTATTATTTTTCTTTCACTAAAAATAATAATATAAAAAAAATTACAATGTGTCCAACAAGGCGGATGTCGCCGATTTCGAGCTGGTTGGCGTCGTCAACTTTGAACTCTAGGTTGCTATAATTGCTCTGGTGGATCTGGTTGCTCTGGTACCTTTGCAGGCACTTCATAGTACAGATATTCATTATGTTCTCCAGGACCGCGCCCATGTGTATGCATGTATGAAGACGATCGACCGACCTCTAAATCATAATATCTTGATCCAAAGGCTAGTTGATCATCATCGAACTAGCATAACCAGTCTTGCTCTGTGTCTACATCTGCATCATAGGAGACAATTCTTCCACATTATGGTCAACCACATCAAACTCATCTTTTTCTATTTGAGCACGTCCCCTATACCTAGGAACTGGTAGAGGTGCAATAGGTATATCGTACGTGTAGTGTAATTCCTCCATGTAACTCGCGTTAGTAAATACCTGATCTAGATCATTTGCAACATCACGAAGACTACTATTGCTCGATCTCTGTGAATTACAAAACAATTAGATAATATTTTAAATAAATTTAAATTAAAAATAATTAGACAATATTTGATTATATACCAAATAACCAAAAGTCGCTCCCGGACGAGTAATGTAGCGTCTCGTACTATTATTATACCAAATGATGTAATCTTGAGTTGCATCCCTATCGAATTGCCAATTTGAAATACCCATTGCAATAAACCTTCTACGATAGTGTCATCGCACTACCAAATGTGCAACTTTTTCAAAACAATCTGCAATTCTTAGGTCAATGTCATGTAGTAGGAGTTCAGTATTGCACTCTGACGAGACATCCTGTTGGAAACCAAACTGTCAGATTACCCTATTAGGAAGATGCCACTCACCAATGTGAAAACATATAAGTGGACTTATCATCTACCATATATCTTGACCCTTCGTACAGAAATTGGGCAAAGTGTCCATAACAGCTTTGTAAGGCTTCTAAATAATCTAAAACATAACATATTATATTAAAAATATTAAAGACAAGTATATAAAAAAATATGTATAAAAAATTCAATTGAGTTTAGTATTCACATACCTGGTCAGGTTGAAGCAAATCAAGCATGTATCTATACCGACTCACTATATGTGTAACTGACCTAGTTACACAAAACTGGTCTCTCCACCTATATTATTAAATTAATATTTTAGGGTTAAAATTAACTATATTAGTCACAAAAAATATTACCTAAATTAAATTAAAATAACATACCAAGAACCGTAGTCTCATTGTGCTAATAGATGATTGTTGACATGTTGGAGTTGTGGAGCTATTGTTGGAAATCATTCCCAAGCCCATATTTGTAAAAGTATGGAACTCAACGATTTCACGAACATCAGGTTTTGTTGCTTTACATAGCTGTCCATACAGCCATGCCAAACACGCTCCACCTCAAGAATACCATCCCGCTTCATGGATATTGGCTAATAGCAGAAGAAACATTAGGTGCACGAAGTGACTCGATTTATCAGAAAACAGACTTCCACTCATCATTTGTAGTATGTATGCCCGCGCATATTTCGTGACAGATCCCTCGTCTGCATCATTGACAAATATGTAGTCAATCGTCATGCATTGCCCCAGTAACAGGTTCGCCATCAACAGGTAATCCAAACAATACTTCTATGTCCAGCAACGTGATAGTGACTTCTCTAGCAGACACATGAAATGTATGAGTCTCGGGCCTCCATATCTCAACCAATGCAATAAAAAGGTGCTAATCTAACTAAATGAATCCCATTCTAGCAACCCCATAAAATCCAGATGCACGAAGTAAAGGTAGTATGCGACGGTGAAGTGGAATAGTACGATAAACAACCGCCTCACGACGTCTATAGCACATCTCGCCTGTAGTCCGATCTTGCCATACATTTGTTGATTGATGAATAGATTGATCGTATAAAATATCGGGATCAATCAGTTTTGGGTTTAAAGCCATGATCTAATAGAAAATAAATAACAATAAATTAGAACTTAAATAATGATTTTCTTTAACCTCATTTTTTATATAATTATTATTCAAGTTTATTCTACCTAATTTTTTTTAAAAAGTACCCCATCAACCCATTTAAACATAAAAATATTGAACACACTAAAAAATATTAAACACAATAAAAAAAATTAAACATCATAAAAGTATTAATTTCATTATAAGAACTTTAATTACATGATGAAAGGTATTAACGGAAAAAATCTCTAATTATCTGGTGTCTGTCTTTGTAACGAAGGACACTTCCTTCGATTATGACCTACCTGATTACAAAACCTGCAATGTACTTGAGAAGTTGGTTCTGTCCAGTCCATCTCATTATGATATCATGAACTTTTTGGTTTACTAGGTTTCCTCAACAACAACGGGTCGACATGTAAAACAGGCATATTAGGAGGTGTGATCTAGTTATCTTTATGCGATATAGATTGAAATTGAGGAGAGTTGTATGCAACGTATGTCGACAGTTTATAGTAGTCCTCAATAAAATCTTTGTAGATCATGTTAAATCGTAAACAAACCGCCATAAAATGCAAACATGGAATGCCAAATGCTTGCCACTTGTTACATGAACAGTACCATTCGGATCCACTTAGCCTTATTATTGGATATTTCCTCCTTTAGAATTGAGGCTATGACGTCCGATTCTCACATGAAATATGCTTTCATATCGATCATACGATTGTACTTCATGTTTTCTAGATCTTGCAGCCCATTTTGAGATTGTTTCGTGTGCGTACCTGAATATTTACTCACTTAGTATTATAAAAATATTTGAAACAAATTGTTGACTACTAAGACAATAAATTATTACTGGGTGTGTTTATCTCGAAGCTCCAAATCAGCTCTTATTTCTTCTCTTCTTTTCTCAAAATAATTTACAAATTTGTAAAAAGTTATTTGAGCTAGAGCATTTAAGAACTTCATTGATGCACTCTGATAGATTTGTTGTCATCTACCCTACCTAAACCCTCCATCGTGCACTTGAGTCCATTGCTCAATACCAATGTTGTCAAGAAAACTCATACAACTCCGATTTATTCTTTTGATGTCTTCTACTGCTTTATTAAACTTCCGAACTTGGAACTGACGTCTAGCACAATATACAAAATTCTTTAACGTATTGAACTTGTATTTCTCATTAAAATTACTTACAATGTGGCATAAGCAGAATCCATGGTGACATGTTGGTCTTGTCCAACTATTTTCTGGATTGTTCACTGCCAAGATGATACCACCATGTCGATCCAAAATCAAGCACACCACTTCGTGCAACAATTTCTCTAAAGTGTTTTAAAAACCATCCTCACATGTCAGCGGACTCCTCATCTACAACAGCAAATGCAAGAGGAAGAAGATGCCCACTCGAATCAACTAATATAACAATTAGCAATTTTCCTCGATATTTTCCATACAAGTGAGTACCATCTATTTGAATAATAGGCTGACATCTATTAAATGCTTCTGTACAAGGACCAAATGCCCAAAATACAGAAGTAAGGATGACATGTCCTTTAGTAGGTGTGCCCTTTATTCTCCATCCCACGTGCATGCCGGGATTTGTATGTTTGACCATATACAACCACCTGGGCAACAGTTTCTATGATTCATCCCAATCACCAAACACTTTAGCCAACGCCTTTCATTTACCCTCCCACACCCTATGGTAAAGAACATGGTACCTGAATTTTCTTTTGATGTCGAACTATAGTTGTGTCACTGATGGACGATTTTTCACTCACAACTTTCCAAAACTCTAGTGCAATCATTGAAGAATCTATTTGCACATGACTTTGGCTAAGCTCTAAATAAAAACATGTATGTTGCTCAACATACTTACTAATCTCAAACAAATTCTGAGATTTTTTCTTCGTTGCACAGAGGCGCCATCTGCAACCATCCTCCCATTTCTTACACCGAATTGCCCAAATATTCGGTATTTATTCCACAACCTCGTATGGTGCGTGACACTTGATAGCAAAACACTTTGACCAAATGTTGTAGCATTTCTTTGTCTTGAAATATCATACCTTTATACAATTGGGTAGTCAATGACCACAAGGGCTACAACTAAGTCACGTTCTCTAACGCTATTTATTATATTTATGTCAAGATCAGGGAATGTATCTGACGGCATATCATGTTGATGACCATTAAAATCCAACTCTTCAAACTCATCGTCCGTTTCTGTTCTAAAATCCCTATATTGATTACCAGCCACCATATCTTCATCGTCATAGGCTGGTGTAACTGATTCGGGATCAGGGTCAATACATTGATTCGGGTCTTCAAATTGACTAAACGATTGTGCATTCAAGTCTATATCCAAGCCTACCCTACTCACATTAACATATAAATGCACTAAGTTCGGGAGCGACATTGTAATTGAAAACATCAAATTCATCGCTTGTTCATTATGAATGGGGAATGACATGTACTTTACAAATCCTAATGGTGTTAGATTGGGATGTCTTTATATTATTTCTACCTAATTTGATCTCATATATACACCAAGTGACATCCCAATCATTTCAACAAATTGTTCAAAAACAAATCCACTATTCACATTTATGCTAAAACCCCCACATGCTGGTTGGTCATATTCAACTCCATCAACACCATCAATCATATGACCATTTGTAAACAACATAAATCCCAAACACTTGTCTGCCATTTTCTAAAAAAAGAAAACAACAATATACATCACTAAATATTTGACTAAAAACTCTAATATTAAAACAAATTGTAATATTTAAAATGCAAAGAAAATATAAATTTGTAAACTCTAATACTAAACAATCTAATACTAATTTCTTTTTTAAGAAAATCTTAAACAAGGCCTAAACCTTTTCAATTAAAAAACTAATACAGAAAAGCTAATATTATTTTTAAAAAAATTCTAAAACTAATATTATTTTTTTAAAACAAAATTAATATTATTTTTTTAAAAAAAAATTAATATTATCTTTTTTTTTTTTAAAGAAATTCTTAAGCTAAATTTTTTTTCAAGAAAACCCTAAACAAGGCCTAAAAATTTTAAATTAAAAAAAAGATATTAAAAAAAATTAATATTATCTTTTTTTTTTTTAATAATATTTGATTTTTTTACTGTAGTTTTTTAATTAAAAAAAAGATATTAAAAAAAATTAATATTATCTTTTTTTTTTTTAATAATATTTGATTTTTTTACTGTAGTTTTTTAATTAAAAAAAAGATATTAAAAAAAATTAATATTATCTTTTTTTTTTTTAATAATATTTGATTTTTTTACTGTAGTTTTTTAATTAAAAAAAAGATATTAAAAAAAATTAATATTATCTTTTTTTTTTTTAATAATATTTGATTTTTTTACTGTAGTTTTTTAATTAAAAAAAAGATATTAAAAAAAATTAATATTATCTTTTTTTTTTTTAATAATATTTGATTTTTTTACTGTAGTTTTTTAATTAAAAAAAAGATATTAAAAAAAATTAATATTATCTTTTTTTTTTTTAATAATATTTGATTTTTTTACTGTAGTTTTTTAATTAAAAAAAAGATATTAAAAAAAATTAATATTATCTTTTTTTTTTTTAATAATATTTGATTTTTTTACTGTAGTTTTTTAATTAAAAAACTACAGTAAAAAAATCAAATATTATTAAAAAAAAAAAACAAACAAACATGTATACCGAACTTTTTTTATTAAAAAACTATACATATAAAATGCAAAGCAAACACAAATTAGAAAAATATTATATTAAAATTATCAACATGGTAGATCTAATATAATATTAACATGATATATCCAATATAATATAAACAAGAAAATTAAACTATAGAAAAAACTCATAACATCAATATATAAGTATTATTGAATTCAAAATGGTATGTCTAACATAATATGAATATCAGAAAATGAAATGGAAACTCACAAGTTCAGCAATGGTCTTACTTTTTTTCCTCAAAGTGACAACAATCGTTATTTGTTGCGCGATCAGCAATAAAAACTACAAAAAAATAGAATAATATGAGAATATGGATCTATAATTTTTTTTAACAAAAAAAAATTGACAAATAAAAAATGTACCTCTTCTGTTGTTTGCTTTCCAAATAACAACAAATACTGTAAAAAGAAATAAAATAGTATGAGAATAGAAAAAAAATTTATATTATTTTAAAAAAATATTTATTATGATAGATCAAGTTTACAAACCTTGTGCATTTGGAGAAAATAGAGATTAGAATGGATCAAATTTGGAGAATATGGAGAATATGGATCAAATTCAGATGGAGAAAATAGAGCGTAAAGAAGGAAATTTGGAGAAAATAGGGGAGAAGTTTTCAATAAGGCAAGAGGTTCACGCAAATGGGAAGAGGAAGAAGAAGCAGGATCGGAAAGCAGTGGAATCGGAACAAGGATGGGAGGAGGAAGTGGAATCGGAAGAAGAATGGGAGGAGGAAGAAGAAGGGTTGTGGGGGGTTTTAAAAGGGATAGGTCAAGGGTTCAACCCTCGACCATTGTTCACAGGCTTGAGGCACCGACGAGACAGGACGACCAGCGACGGCAGCGAATCTCTACAAAAGCCAAAGATCAGCGGCAACAGGTAGCAGTTGGTGACGGGATGCGACACTAAGAGAGAGAGAGCGATAGAGCGAGACTGAACGAGACTAAGAGAGAGCGAGACTGAGAGAGTCAGAGAGAGCGAGACTAGGAGTGGTCGAGTGTTGAAATCTCGAGCTTTGCTTTGGTCGAGGGTTGAAATTTCGACCTTCTCTCTCCTTGCTAAACTACCGTAGTTTTTTAAATATTTTCCAAACAACCATATTTTCCCAATTATTTTTCCCAACTACAAAAATAAAATAAGAGATCTGTTTAAGTCTATACATATTTTATAATTAAATTTTTAAGTTTATATTTAAGTGATAAAGAACTTAATATTAAAATTTTGTTAAATTTTAAATTTTATAAAAAAGTAAATTAAAAAATAAGTCATTTTCAATTGAAACTTAGGAGTATCTGGAATATATTTTCAATTGTCAAATTTAAAAAATAAGTCATTTAAAAAAAAATTGGGATGTTTGGCAACCTCTTTAAATAGATTTTGAAGTGTATTTTAAACAATTTTTATCATAAGAATTTAAATAAAAATGAATTTTTAAAAAACACTTTTTTTCTTTCGTCAATTCAAGCGGACCCTTAATTCAGGGAAAAGAACCTTTTTAGTTCATGAATCTTAAGGAATAGGTACATTTAGTCCCTCTTTTTTCAATTTGGTCATTTTAGTCCCTTAGTTTTGAAAAATAGATTTAAAAGGTCCCTCTTTCCATTAATTAGATTATTTTTATTATTTTAATAAAATAACAATAATTAAAATAGTAATTAAAGAAAAAATAAAACCGATTCTCCCTCTCTCTTTCTCTTCTTCCTCATTCTTCTACCTTATTAACATAATTTTCAATTAAAAAAAAAAAAGGATTAATTCTAGTGCCGGTGACTAGAATGGTAGCCAAATTCACCAGCACCACGGCAAACCCATATGAAATCACCAAGAAGGCCCCGATAGAATAATATAATGATGAGGAATGTTTTTGTTTTTCTTTTAGTTTCCATTTTTCCTTCTCAAAGTAGCTCTGTTTATCTTGAATTTGGCCACCACTTCTGTCATCGTCTCTAGGATCAACCCAATTTTTGCTTTTTAATTCAAAATTATGATAGTAAGGTAGAAGAATGAGGAAGAAGAGAAAGAGAGAAGAAAAAAGTTTATGGGAACCAGCAGGGTGGGGGCTGGGTTTGGGAGAAAAGGGAGAAAATGTTTTTTTTTTTTTTCTTTTCCTTTAATTACTATTTTAATTATTATTTTTTCATTTCAAATAATAAAAAGAATCTACTTAATAAAAAGATAGACCTTTTAAACCTATTATTTAGAACTAAGTGACTAAAATAGCTAAATTTAAAACATAGGAACGAAATGCACCTATTCTTAAAACGTAGAGATTAAAGATGTATTTTTTCTAAAATTTTATCACCATCTTGATTTAAAAATAAAACAAAATTAAGAAAAAAAAATGAAAAAGGAGAAGAAAAAAAAATTTGTAGTTGCGAAAATTTACAAAGTATAATTAGGAAAAGAAAAAGGGAAAAAGGAAAATAAATGAGAAAGGAGAAAGATTAATTAAGAACTTTGAACTCGCAATAGTGTATACGAGTTTTATAGTTTTGTCAATAGTTACTTTCTCTATCTCATACAAAGGTGGAGTTATTAAGAAGTCAGGAGTACGTGTCATTATATGTATATTTTCTTTTTTTTTTTTTTTTGTGTATTATGAATGTATATTATAGTGTGCTCCTTTCAATAGTTAATGTTGAATTTTTGTTGTTTCGGCCACCAGAATTCGAAACTGGGGAGAGGCAGTTGTGTTTTCTTTTTTGTTAACCAATTTTTATTTGCCTAAATTTCACACACACATATATATCTTTAAATACACTTGTGAAAACTTAATCCCATTTTTATTTTTCGCATATACGTACGTGTTTAGATACAAATAGTTTTGAAATATTAAACTTGTTTAATTAGCATTTGGTTATTGGTTTTCATTTTGCTTTTTGAAAATTAAGGTACGTAAACATCATTTTTTCATATAAATTTTTTACTTTGTTATTTACTTTACTATTATTTAAAATTACATTCAAGTTCGTAAAAGTTTAATCCTTAGTTAAAATTATGACTAATAAATATCTAAATTTTCAATTTTAACTCTAATAAGTTCCTTAAAAATGTCTAATAGGTATATAAACTTTCAATTTAGTATTTAAAAATATCATAAAATAAAAAAATAAACAAAATCTTAAAAGTTAATCGTTGTATTAGACAAAAATTATTCTTTTTCCAATTCAATCCAAATTTTCAATATTGTAGCCAATAGTTAATTTAAAAAAAAAAAAAAAAAAAAAGTATAGTACTATATGTTGGACACACAAATTGGGATATAAGTGAACTAGTATATATTTTTTAAAACTCAAGAACTATATATAAATACAAATTTAGAAGTTAGTGTGCTAAAATTTTAATCTTATATAAACTTGTGTCTCCTAACATGACATTTTGAATTTGTCACTGGTCATATGTTCATTAGCTACACTCGCTTTAATGATATTATATGATTTAAATATTATATCGATGCATCTAAAATTTATTTACATGAAATTTGTGCTCCTTACATAAAATTTTGCATCCGCCACTAACCCTATATCTGTAATTAGTTTATTTTCTCTTTTAGATTTCTTATTTTGAAAGTACTCTAAATTTGTAATTGTATATTTAAACTACATTATTGTGGAAATTTGCCCTAATTTTAACATGAGCAATATATATGGTGAAGAAAGAATACAAATATTTGGATGTATCTTAATTGTACTCGTCTTTTTGCAACTCATCCAATTGTCGAATCATAGCTCGATATATGACAAACTCTGGTTTCCTTCTATTTTTTTTATAAAATAAATTTTGAGTTTTTTATTTTTTTTATTATTATTTTTTTTATTGTATGGTTGAGTGGCTACAACAGGGTGACTGTAAAAAA
>QLSR01000095.1:1449841-1482026 GCA_031780015.1 Citrullus colocynthis | reverse complement strand
AAAAAAAAAAAATTTGAGAATAAGGAGTATTATTGCTCCATAAAATATCATAATTCATTCAAAATAGTAAAGAAGAAACTAATAATTTAAATAACAAAAATGTGGCAACGTTTTATAGCTTAAACTCAAAATTTATAGGTTACAACAATCATATATTCCCTGATGTTTGATCTCCAAAGTTCGCAATTGTGTAAGAAAAACACAAAATTTATATTTTACTAAAAAAAACACAATTTATATAAAGAAAATAATTTTGTGTTAACAATTTTAAGTGAATTAAATAAGGGTCATTTTTAAATATAGCCAAATGTGCAAAACTATTTACAAATATGAAAAAAATATAGTGTAAACTACGATAGACTTTTATCATTAGGCGGTAGACCGTGATAGGCTTCTATCACTCAGGGATAAAAGGAGCAATAGAAATTTATTATAGTCTATCGCGGAAATATTTCTATATTTGTAAATAGTTTGATATTCTTTTTATTTATAATAATTTCTCAATAAATAAGATATATATAGAAAAATTATTTTAAATGAAAAATTGTTGAAAATATTTATAAACAATAGCAAAATATTATAATCTATCATGGTCTATCACTGATAGACATTAACATTTTGCTATATTTATAAATATTTCTTTATTTTCCTATATTTCAAAACAACCCATATATATATTGACAACACATATGTCAAAATATTTGTACTAGGGTTTAGAACTTTAAAAAAATAATAAATAAATAAATAACAAAGAAAAAAGGTTTTATTTTAACGAAGATTTTCCAAAATTACATATTTTTATTTTTATTTTAGTTGAATTCAATATTTTACTTATCAGACATTTTTTATAATTATTTAATCGTGTGCAAAAAGGTTAAGTCAATATTATATTAGATAAGAGCACTAGTTATCATTTTTAAAGATGGATAATCCCATCTCCTACTGATTGAACTGGCACTTGTATCCAAATATTTGTAATATTTTCTAGACTTAAAAAGTTGGTTTATTTTAAAGAAGGCTTCCCAAAAGTATTTTATTTTTTATTTTTAGCTAAATTGAATATTTTATTTCTCAAACTTTTTCTCTTTATTTTTATTTGATTATGTGCAAATTTATTCCATTCATCAAATCAATATAATGTAAATAATTTGAATCTTCTCGATATAATATGCAGGTTCTGTTGTTACTTTTTTATTATTTGAGTTCACTTTCGTATGTGCGTAATTGAGGGAATTAAGATTGAGCTATATTTGAGATTAAATATTAGACGAAATGAGAATATTAAAAAAAGAAAGAATGTTATAATTTTAATACTAAATTCGAATTGTTATTATAATAAATAAATGCTAAGATGCAAGGTAATATGTAATATTGAAATGGTCATCTATATTGTTGTAGTTGTAATACTTTGTATGTGACATAAATTGAAGTTTCAATTTAGATTAGATTTTCATTGAATTTACGATAGTCTAGCTCCAAATGTTAATTATATATACCTGCATAACTGTAATTTATTGGGAAAGAAATCCAAATGGGGACCATTCCCCCATCAAATTTGAGGGTTTAAGTAAGGAGTGTTTGATCCTCTAATCCAAAAGAAATAAATAAACACAAAATATATAATAGAAACCAAATTAAGGAGAATTTTTTATTGACAAATTGGTGATTTTTTTTTTCCCTTTTTAAATACAGAGATTTTTAAATACAGAGATTGGTGACCTAGATTACTCAATAGTAACATTGGCTACTACTAAATTATAAAACATTGGTCTTAAAAAACTAACATTTCTCTTCTCTCTTTATTCAAAACACAACTAAAACCCTAAAATAGTTGTAATTATGTCAGGTTAAATCAAACTAAACCAAACTAAAGTCCACTTAACTGTAATCAATTCAACTAGATTACACTAAACACTAGCTGAAAATTATACTTTCCTTCAAAGTTCTACCCTAACTGCCAAGAGCTTGGCACAACATTATCAAATTCAATAGTCTTCGATCACTAGTAGTGACTCTAAAGGACAAACTTTGTCCCACTAAAAAGGTACCAACCTGCCAATTTTGACCCTAATTCCTTGACATTTGAAGCCAACCAGTAGAAGAGCCTTTAATCTTAACATCAACAACATCACCAGGACCACCAACATTGTAGAGCAACACAAGAAGCCAATAAGGATTCTCTTTGAGCTCGAACTGTAGGTTGCCCTGTTTGTGGCAAAGCGTCCGACGATAGCGAACCGGAATGATTCCAGCCCTGTAAGGTGCCATTTTGGTGAACATGTAAAGAGATAGGTCAAAATGGCGTTGGGGTGCGTTGCACCAAATATCATGTGTTTTTATGTAGTTTGGAGGACAAAGGTTTGTGGCCGTTGTAAGCCCCATACTTGTTATTGAGAGAAGGTAAGTAACAAGGAATTAGGGGGCAGGCAAGTAAAAAAAATTGGCCAAGTTGTGGAAGAGTGAAAATGGTTAAGTGTTGGCCATGTGATGAATGACCATGCATTGAAGGTATGTTTAAGCTTAACAAGAGTTACCGCTGATAAGCATGCATTGAAGAGGACAACTCGGCGGTGGAAGTAGATGTGAAGGGAGAAGGGTGCATTATGCGTTAGTAGAAGTATGCGTCGAAGGCTACTATGTGCTAGAAGTTGGATCGCTATGCATTGAGATGACCTATGTGTTGAAGGATGTTATGCGTCGGACATAGAAAAGTGGCCGAGAGGGCCATGCGATAATCGGCTATTCGGCGTTGAGCAATTAGTGGCATAGTAAGTTGAGACTAAGCGTTACCGAAGCCATGCGTGGAAGGTTGCATTGGCAAATTCCAGAAGGAGGATGATGTTAGAGCTGGTAAGTCGGTGATTTATATTGACATATAAAGGAGTGCATCGAATAATTAAGCCTTTTTGGATATATTTTCGAACTCAGATTAACTCCATTTTGCAAATGAACAACGAGAGAGGTAGAAGAAGGTGCTTATATCGAATTCGAGTAGAAATCAGATCAGTTTCATGATGATTTTGAAGCTGGAACCAGAAGCTTGATTGTTACTAATAGATTCGGACATCAATCGGTATTTGAAGGAGAGTGAACCGAGGACGTTGAAGCTAGAGCTGAAATTCTGAGGTTAGTAAGTTGAGCCAATTCTTAGCAACTTCCCTGAAGGATGTTTAAGCTAAATCCGAGCAAAAATGTGTTAATTTCTAGGATGAAGCCAGCGGATTATTGAACTGCTAAGTAAATCAAGGCAGCCGAAGTTATTTGAGAATAATTCTAAAATGAGGACGAGTCATGGTCTGAAATTTTGAGGTAAGCTAGGAAAAGCACTATTTTACAAGATTGTAGAAGGGACGTTCTGATTTTGGTTGTAGTATGGTTTTTAGCAGGATAAAAGAAGAGTTTGAAGGAAAGGAAGGAAAACTGTGATATCAAGTGTCGCTAGACAGTGGTATCGCTAAGGAGTTGGAGAGTGAGCAGCGGAACGGGTGTCGCTGATAAACGCAAAGGAGCTCTGCGTCTCACAACTCTCGCTAAAGTCTCGCTAGGTATCGCTCCTTAAGATGATATCGCTAGTCTAGTTCACTCTGGTTTTGCTAGTGCAATACCCCGTAGTGTGAATTTCGCTGGTAGTCTTGCTAGTGACATAAGGTATCCCTAATTATTGATATGCATACTTAATGATTATGAAAAAGGAGTTCAAAGGAAACCTAATATGAGAAATGTGTTTTACAGGCCAAAAAGAGCTCGAAAAAGCATACAATCTACTTGGGGCCTAAGACAAATAGTGAGTGGCTCTCTAATTTATCCAAGGATCATCGTTAACAATGTGCAAGTGAAAACAAGTATATTATGTGAAATCCTGTATGTGTGTTATCTAAATGCGAACCACGGCCGAAGGACCATGTTTGAAGGCCTATGGGAATATGATATACGATACTCAGTGCTGAGGGACCATGAGTGAAGGCACTTGAGAAATTGATTGAGATAGTTTCTAATGCCGAGGGACCTTGTGAGAAGGCATATGGAAAACAGTATATGATGGCTCAGTGCTAAGGGACCATGGGTGAAGGCACTTGAGCAGTGAATTAATAATGAAACTCAATGTTGAGGGACAATATGAGAAAGCACTTGAGAGTTGAAACGCCGTGGGACAAAATGTGAAGGCGTATGAATATATGAATACTAGTAATTGAATTATGAGGTTAATAGCGTTGAGCTTTGCTCTGCTACTCACTAGATAAATGTTTATGCTATCTTGTTAAATGGCACGAGTGGCCCAGTAATTTGTATTAATAAGCTATACAATAGTTTTATGATCAACATTAATTCAAGAATTAAATTGTAATTGATAATTGAGTCACTCACTGGGCTTTAAGCTCACACTTTCTTGTTCATTGTTGTTCGTTTCAGGTAGCGAGCGTGTTCGAGACACCTAGCCTACAGAAGATCCTCGTCTGGGCTTACTTGGTTTTAGTTCTCTGGGATAGTTGTAAATACTCAGTCTAAGTACATATTTTGTCATATATGATCATTGTAGCATAACGAGTGTGGGTTTGTACTGTATGCTGAACAAATACACTTGTATGATATACATTATGAGCTGAGAAACCTTATATAAAACTAATGATTTCCTTATCATATTTCAATAGTATAAAAGTTTGTACATTTGATCTAGTATTGAATTGTGTTTCAAGATATAAGATGATGTGTATGTGTGTAGGTTGCATCTACTCCTAGGTTAGGAAGGTAATCTTGGAAGGGGTGTGACATTTTGGTATCAGAGCATAAGATTTTGGGCTGTGAGATTATGCATAGTAGTTAGGAACATGTAATAGTAAATTGATTACATACTATTTATAGGAACATGCCCAGAGAAACCAGACGAGGTAAGCGGGAAGGCGCCGAGACATCGCGTCTACCGGAGAGGAGAGGCAAACGTCTGAAAAAGAATCTAGTAATCCTCGGCGAGTATTAATATGGAAGAACAAATCTTTAGCAGAATAGCACAGAGATTGATAACCAGCATGGAATCAACTCAGGAAGATCCTGAGAGGAAGTTTGGAATAGAACGGTTTAAAGCCTTGGGTGCCCAAGTGTTTGAAGGTACCATAGATCCTGCAGAAGCGGAAGCATGGTTAAATCAGATAGAGAAATGTTTCAGAGTTATGCATTGTCCGGAGGACAAGAAACTTGATTTAGCCACTTTCATGCTCCAAAAAGGGGCTGAAGATTGGTGGCGTTTGACTGAGCATCGAAACTTAAATGTGGGCTCTTTAACATGGGCAGACTTTAAGAAATCTTTTCAGGAAAAGTACTATCCTAAGTCTTATTGCGACGAGAAAAGGAAGGAATTTCTAAATCTAGTACAGGGGAATATGTCAGTTGCAGAATATGAGAAGAAATTCATCGAGCTTGCCAGGTATGCTCTGGCATTAGTAGCAGAAGAAGCGGATTAGTGCAAGCGATTCAAGGAGGGCTTGCGCAGTGAAACCCGAACCCCAGTGACGGCAAGCACATAATGGACTGATTTTCCAAAATTAGTAGAAGCAACCATGAGAGTAGAGAAGAGTTTGGCGGGAGATGGAGCTGGCAGAGGTGGAGGTAGGACTGGGCAGAACTACTACTCATCTCGGGAGCAGACTTACCGAGGTGAGGGACGACATTTTGCACCAAGAGTCTCTGGTAGGGGAAGGTTTAAAGCTCGATCTAGTGGTTCATCCTTTCCATGGGGGACCACAAGGAGGGAATTCGTAGAAGGGACGTGGAAGGTTTCTTTAGACATCTGTACCTACAGGACGATCACATTCTAGTCAACCCAATGAATCTGGGGCTAACTCAGCACAGAAACCATACTGTACTTCTTGTGGTAACAACCACTGGGGACAGTGTTTTGCAGGGTCTGATGTTTGTTTTAATTGCGGACAATCAGGAAATTTCAAATAGATTGTCCTCAACCTAAGAAGGGAAGAGAAGCAACACAGAGAACTGTATCACAGATAGCAAACCAGCCTAAACGAGAAATGGAAGCTGGAGAAGGGAATAGAGAAGGTCGATAGAGAGGTTATGTAGGGAGACCAAGACAGCAGGGACAGGTGTTTGCTGTGACACAGCAGGAGGCTGAGACGGCACCAGATGTAGTCATGGGTATGCTTACTATTTGCTCTAAAAATGTGCATATAGATAGAAAACTAGAACCTTTGCCTGAAACATTGTTAGTGCACACCCCTATTGGGGAAATTATTGTGATAGATCATGCTTATTTTGAGTGCAAAGTTGTGATTGATGATGTGGTGTGATTCGCTAATCTGTTACCTCTAGCATTACTAGAGTTTGATGCTATTCTTGGCATGGACTTTTTATCCGAATACCATGCGAAGGTTGATTGCTTCAAGAAAGAAGTGGGGTTAGTGAAATCTTATGGGATCGAGATAGTTTTTAAAGGGAAGAAACGAATTCTTCCTACTTGTGTAATTTCGCAGTAAAGGCCAAGAAGTTATTGAGTAAAGGCTGTGAAACATATTTAGCTTATGTAACAGAAGCTAAGTCAGAAAAGCTGAAACTAGAAGACGTACCAATAGTGCAGGAGTTCCCTAATGTGTTTCCCGAAGAATTGTCAGGATTACCACCTGATAGAGAGGTGGAGTTTACTATTGATCTAATTCCTGGAACAACACCTATTTCACAGGCACCATATCGTATGACACCATCAGAATTGAAAGAGTTGAAGGTGCAGTTACAGGAATTAGTAGATAAGAGGTACATAGACCAAGTGTATCCCCATGGGGTGCACCGGTGTTGTTCGTGAAGAAAAAGGATGGTACTCTAAAACTATGCATGATTATCGTCAATTAAATAAGGTAACTGTGCGCAACAAATATCTTTTGACTCGTATTGATGATTTGTTCGATCAACTTAGGGGGCAATCGATGTTCTCAAAGATAGACCTAAGATCCGGATATCATCAGTTGAAGGTCAAGGAGACAGATATACCGAAAACAGCTTTTAGAACGAGCTACGGACATTACGAATTTCTTGTGATGCCTTTTAGTCTGACGAATGCCCCAGCAATTTTTATGGGACTTAATGAATAGAATTTTCCATCCTTATCTGGACCAGTTTGTAATTGTGTTTATTGATGATATTCTGGTATACTCTGGAAGCAAGGATGAACATGTGGAACATCTTAGGACCGTCTTGCAGGTTCTGCGAGAAAAGAAATTATATGCGAAGTTTAGCAAATGCAAGTTCTGGTTGAAACAAGTAATATTTCTTGGGCATATTGTTTCAGCTGCAGGAGTATGTGTAGATCCTCAGAAGACTGAAGCAATTACCAAGTGGGAGCAGCCAAAGACTATATCAGAAGTTCGTAGTTTTCTGGGACTCGTAGGGTATTATCGGCGTTTTGTGCAAGGATTTTCTAAGATAGCATTGCCACTGACCAGCTTGACTAAAAAGAATATTAAATTTGAGTGGAATGAGGATTGTGAATGAAGTTTACAAGAGCTAAAGACAAGATTGGTAACGGCACCTATTTTGGCACTTCTAGAGACGGGAAAGAAGTTTGAAGTGTATTGTGATGCCTCTCATCAGGGGCTAGGTTGTGTACTGATGCAAGAAGGTAGAGTTATAGCCTATGCCTCTAGGCAGTTGAGGCGACATGAGGTTAACTACCCTACCCACGATCTGGAACTGGCAGCGGTGGTGTTGGCAATAAAGATATGGCAGCACTATTTGTTCGAAGAGAAGTGTCATATCTATACGGATCACAAAAGTTTGAAATACATCTTTGATCAGAAAGAACTTAACATGAGACAAAGGAGGTGGTTAGAATTGATCAAAGATTATAATTGCACCATAAATTATCACCCAGGAAGAGCAACTGTTGTAACTGACGCTTTAAGCAGGAAAAGCAGAAGTGTAGCCAGAAGAGTAAATACAATCAGAGCGGTGGTATTACAAGAATTTAAAGATAATGCAGCTAGCTTGAGTGTAACCAGAACAAGAGCTTTACTAGAACATTTCCAGTTGAGACCCAAACTTGTGGATGAGGTGATAAGAAAACAGTCAGAAGATCTCGAAATGAAGAAGTTGATGGAAGAAGTAAGAGCACAGCGGAGATCAGATTATGAGCTCAGGTCTGATGGTGTGCTTTTGAAGCAAGGTAAAACTTGTGTGCCAAAGAATGAAGAAATTAAATAGTTAATCTTGGAAGAAGCATATAGTTCGACATACCTAATGCATCCTGGTAGTACCAAGATGTATAGAACATTGCGGAGATTCTATTGGTGGCCGAGTATGAAAAGGGAGATAGCTGAGTATGTGGCCAAGTGTTTAATCTGCCAACAGGTTAAACCTGAACGTCAAAGGCCAGCAGGATTGCTACATCTGCTTCCCGTTCCTGAGTGGAAATGGGAACATATTAGTATGGACTTTTTATTTGGATTATCGAGAACACCAGCAGGTATGGATGGTGTATGGAGTAGATCGACTGACTAAGACAGCTTGGTTTTTACCAGTTAAGACAACATTTACCCTGGATAGATTAGCAGAGCTTTATGTGGACAGAATTGTGTGTCAGTATGGTGTACCAGTAACTGTAGTATCTGATAGAGACCCTAGATTTACTTCTAAGTTCTGGGAAAGTTTGCAGAAGGCGCTAGGGACCAAGTTGCAATTTAGTACTGCTTTTCATCCTCAAACTGATGGACAGTTAGAGAGGACGATACAGACTTTAGAAGATATGTTACGAGCTTGTGTACTATAGTTTAAAGGTAGCTGGGATGAATATCTGTTTTAATGGAATTTGCTTATAATAATAGCTACCAAGCGAGTATTGGAATGGCACCATATGAAGCACTCTATGGTAGACCATGCAGAACCCCGGTGTGCTGGGGAGAAGTGGGTGAGAAGAAGTTGATTGGACTAGAAATTGTGCAATCTACAACAGAAAAAGTAGAGTTGATTAAAGCTAATCTTAAAGCGGCCAGGGACCGACAGAAAAGTTATGCAGATAAAAGGAGGAAGAATCTTGAATTTGAGATTGGTGATAAAGTATTATTAAAACTATCACCATAGAAAGGGATCCTAAGATTTGGGAAAAGAGGAAAGCTAAGCCCCAGGTATATAAGACCCTTTGAGATCTTGGAAAGGGTGGGGCCCGTGGCCTATCGACTAGCACTACCAATGGAAATGTCTAGAATACACAACGTATTCCATGTTTCAGTCTTAAGGAAATATGTTCCAGATCCTAGTCATGTTAGAAATACAACCAGTGGAGCTGCATGAAGACTTGAGTTATGAAGAGAAACCAGTGCAGATATTAGATGAAAAGAAACAAGTGATGAGAACTAAAGTAATCCATTGGTTAAAGTTTTATGGAGAAATCATGAGATAGAAGAAGCGACATGGGAACCAAAGGAGCAGATGATGAAACAATATCCATATTTATTTGCTTAGGAATGGTCCATTTTTGATTTCGAGGACGAAATTCTTGTAAGGAGGTGGTAATTGCAAGCCCCGTACTTGTTATTGAGAGAAGGTACGTATGAAGAAATTATGGGGCAGGCAAGTAAAGAAAATTGGCCAAGTTGCGGGAGAGTGAAAATGGTTAAGTGTTGGCCATGTGATGAATGACCATGCGTTGAAGGTATGTTTAAGCTTGACAAGAGTTGCCGCTGATAAGCATGCATTGAAGAGGACAGCTCGGCGGGGGAAGTAGATGTGAAGGGAGAAGGGTGCATTATGCGTTAGTAGAAGTATGCGATGAAGGCAACTATGTGCTAGAAGTTGGCATCGCTATGCGTTGAGATGGCCTATGCGTTGAAGGATGTTATGCATCGGACATAGAAAAGTGGCCAAGAGGACCATGCAGTAATCGGCTATTTGGCATTGAGCAATCAGTGGCATAGTAAGTTGAGACTAAGCGTTACCGAAGCCATGCGCGGAAGGTTGCATTGGCAAATTCCAGAAGGAGGATGATGTTTAAGCTGGTACGTCGGTGATTAATATTGACATATAAAGGAGTGCATCGAATAATTAAGCCTTTTTGGATATATTTTTAAACTCAGATTAACTCCATTTTGCAGACGAACAACGAGGAGAGGTAGAAGAAGGTGCTTATATAGAATTTGAGTAGAAATCAGATCAATTTCATGATGATTTTGAAGCTGGAACCAGAAGCTTGATTGTTAGTAATAGATTTGGACATCAATCGGTATTTGAAGAAGAGTGAACCGAGGACGTTGAAGATAGAGCTGAAATTCTGAGGTTAGTAAGTTGAGCCAATTCTTAGCAACTTCCCTGAAGGATGTTTAAGCTAAATCCGAGCAAAAATGTGTTAATCTCTAGGAAGAAGCCAGCGGATTATTGAACTGCTAAGTAAATCAAGGCAGCCGAAGTTATTTGAGAATAATTCTCAAACGAGGACGAGTCATGGTCTAAAATTTTGAGGTAAGCTATGAAACGCACTATTTTACAAGATTGTAGAAGGGAAGGTCTGATTTTGGTTGTAGTATGGTTTTTACAGGATAAAGGAAGAGTTTCAAGGGAAGGAAGGAAAACTGTGATATCAAGTGTCGCTAGACAGTGGTATCGCTAAGGAGCTGGAAAGTGAGCAGCGGAACGGGTGTCGCTGATAAACGCAAAGGAGCTCTACGTCTCACAACTCTCGTTAAACTCTCGCTAGGTATCGCTCCTTAAGATGATATCGCTAATCTAGTTCACTCCGGTTTTGCTAGTGCAGTACCCAGTAGTGTGAATTTCGCTGGTAGTCTTGCTAGTGACATAGGGTATCGCTAGTTATTGATATGCATACTTAATGATTATGAAAAAAGAGTTCAAAGGAAACCTAATATGGAAAATGTGTTTTACAGGCCAAGAAGAGCTCGGAAAAGCATATAATCCGCTCGGGGCCTAAGACAAATAGTGAGTGGCTCTCTAATTTATCCAAGGATCATCGTTAACAATGTGCAAGTGAAAACGAGTATATTATGTGAAATCCTATATGTGTGTTATCTAAATGCGAACCACGACCGAAGGACTATGTGTGAAGGCCTAGGGAAATATGATATACGATACTCAGTGCTGAGGGACCATGAGTGAAGGCACTTGAGAAATTGATTGAGATAGATTCTAATGCCAAGGGACCTCGTGAGAAGGCATGGAAACTAGTATATGATGGCTCAGTGCTGAGGGACCATGGGTGAAGGCACTTGAGCAGTGAATTAATAATGAAACTCAGTGCTGAGGGACAATATGAGAAAGCACTTGAGAGTTGAAACGCCGAGGGACGAAATGTGAAGGCGTATGAATATATGAATAATGAATACTAGTAATTGAATTATGAGGTTAATAGCGTTGAGCTCTGCTCCGCTACTCACTAGATAAATGTTCATGCTATCTTGTTAAATGGCACGAGTGGCCCAGTAATTTGTATTAATAAGCTATACAATAGTTTTATGATCAGCATTAATTCAAGGATTAAATTGTAATTGATAATTTAGTCACTCACTGGGCTTTAAGCTCACGCTTTCTTGTTCATTTTTGTTCGTTTCTGGTAGCGACGTGTCCGGGATGCCTGGCCTACAGAAGATCCTCGTCTGGGCTTACTTGGTTTTAGTTCTCTGGGATAGTTGTAAATACTCAGTCTAAGTACATATTTTTGTCATATATGATCATTGTAGCATAATGAGTGTGGGTTTGTACTGTATGCTGAACAAATACACTTGTATGATATACATTATAAGCTAAGAAACCTTATGTAAAACTAATGATTCCCTTATCATATTTCACTAGTATAAAAGTTTGTACATTTGATCTAGTATTGAATTGTGTTTCAAGATATAAGATGATGTGTATGTTTGTAGGTTGCACCTACTCCTAGATCTGGGAGCGGGATGTGACAGCCGTTACTTTGATTGTGCCTGCATTTGGTATGCACCAATTGTGTTCATTGTTCACACACATTATCTCAATTAATTACATTATTATTTCTACCGTAAATTTGGAAAATTGCACGAAATAACCCAAAAACTAAAAACTTATCTATGGATGACCCGCTCCCAAAAACTGTATGATAAGTGACCTTTTGGACACGTGAAATACCAATTTTACCCCCCCAAACTTAAAACAGCCTAAAACGCGCCTTCCCATTTTTTCTTTAAAAGTCGCCTCCTACCCGTTTGAATGCTTTTCCGCTTTCGCTTTCTCTCTCAACATTTCCCGTTTTCTCTCTGAACTTCCCTATTTTCCCTTTCAAACTTTTCGCTTTCGCTTTCTTTCTGAACCTTCTGAACTTTTCGCTTTCTCTATCAACCTTTCGCTTTTCCCTAACGGTTCGTCTTAATCTTTTCTCTTCTTCCTCGTCTTCGTCTTCTGCTTCAACTGAAAGGTAGGCCCATACTAGGTTGAAGATCACTCACAACAAGCTTAATGATCGCTTAGCATAGATCAAAAGATCGGTGAACTTCGATGAAACGATCTCTTGGTCTAGAATAAACGATCGCCCAGTCTAGGTTATATGACTAAGCGATCGTGTAGATTGCTAAGCGATCGTTTAGATTACTAAGAGATCGCTTAGATTAGTAAGCAATTGTTTAGTTCGATACGAGATTGCTTAGTTTACTAAGCGATCGTAAAGTATGGACTAAGAGATATCTTAGTAATTTAAACGATCGCTTTGTAATATGATGTTTTTAATATGTTAAACTGATGTTGTACTGCATTTCCTTTCTATAGGTTGATAATGGCAGTATCTGAGGACAAGTACTTCCCTGCCACTGTCTCCTGCATGGTCCACAAAACCAGCTCCCTGATCAAGAGCAAAATGACCACTGATCAGATGGAGATGTTTAGGAAGACCTCATTTAGTCCACTACTGGACGTGGACCTAGTGTTCAACGGACAACTATTCCATCACTTTTTGCTACGGGAGGTGAGGGAGGATAGCACCGACTCAATAAGCTTCAACATTTTGGGGAAGAAGGTTACCTTCACCCAAGATGATTTCAATCTCATAACCGGTCTATGGCCGACGAAGAAACGGTCAACCAAGATACATGTGGCGCGAGACTACGATGTCTCATCCTTGGACCTAGGGACCCGAATGATAAGAAAGAAAAGCTGGTCAAGGATGTCGAGGTTGCCCTCGAGAAGATAAGATTTATGAACGATCAAGACGCCGTGAAGGTAGCCCTCGCATCGAAACGGTTATGATGGGCCAAGACAAGAAGACACAATTCGACATGAAGACTCTTGGGATTGTGGATGACTCTGAAATCTTTGCCAACTACGACTGGTCGTCTGTCTTCTTTAACCGATTGTTGACTAGCATGAAGACTATCATGCGGGGAACGAAAGAGGCGCATGATATCAAGAAGGCAGACAGCCCTAAGCACACCACATACTATTGCATCAAAGGATATGTGCTTGCATTCCAGGTACGATTTAGTCCAATTTATACTTCAATGATACTTCCTTATTTAGCGTAATCTATAGCCTGATCCGTTTATGTTGTGTTATAGGTGTGGGCATACGAGATATTGTCCACTTCCAGCAAGTTTGTGGCTACCAAATCAAGCAAAACTGTCATTCCACGAATTCTGAGGTGGACATGTTCTCAGCCTCCATCGTACAAGTCGTTGGAGAGGAATGTCTTCCAACCCAAAAAGGTAACTCATCAATTAGTAATTCTAAGCGATCGATTAGATAATCTAAACGATCATTGATATACGTCTACACGATCGTAGATATATATCAACGATCGTATAGATTAGCTAAACGATCGATGAGTTTATAATAAGTGATCGTATAGTTTATGCGATCGCCTAGTATAAGTATGCGATAGCTTAGTACGATATAAGCAATCGTTTAGCTTATCTAGGCGATCGTTTACATTAGTTTACTAACCTTTTTATTATTGATTTGTTGTTTGCATTACAGACGATTGTCCAAGTGAGACTTGTGCCCTCGCCACATGAATTGAGCTACAAGGAGGATAGAGTCAAGGGGGTTGAGTTGATGCTATGTGTCAACCCTGCATCAAGAGATCAGTCGTCGGCTGACACTGAGACAGACCAACTCGAGACCTCTCATGAAGAAGACCAGCTCGAGCAGCCAACTGAAATTCAAGTTGAACCCCCTCTGCCACAAGAACAAGTCGAGCAGCCGGTTATGGAGACCAACCCGAGTCCTTTCCTGGGGCAGTCTAGTGGTCAGAGGGGAAGAAAAGGCATGCCGAGACGTCTGAGAGGCATCCCACCTCTAGGAGGCATAGACACTCAAGGTCGTATAAAGTACTGTAGAAGGAGATATCTACAGTTCGCACTGACTTGGCGAACTTGACGACAATGGTTTGTGAGCAGCATGACCATTTAAGCCAGCAGATAAACGACCTGAGGAAGTTTATCGAGCGTCTATGCCCGGTTAGATTTTATTCCTTCCGATTGTTTTTTTTTTAATTCATACTTATCACATACAAATGATATGCGATCGCATACAAATGATAAGCCATCGCTTAACTGTTAGTATGCGATCGCTTAGCTTTTGTATGTGATTTTTTAGCATTTGTTTAACCTATTGCTTTGTTTGTCTGATCTAGAGTGGCGACGACGACGACAGAGAAGACAATGCGGAGAACGAGTGTGGTGTGGAGATGGTCAAGCTGAAGACCAACCCATCGAGGAAGAAGGGTGTGGTGAGGATCACGAACGAGGAGAGACTAAGGAAATGGTGATAGTGGTTTACGACAAAGCCACAGAGGAAGAAACCACTATCACCACCACTAAAGAACCCACCCCAATCGACCCCCCCACGACACAGCCACCCTCTATCGAAGAGCTCCCCATTGAAGTGCTCCCCACTCAATCATTCAACATGAGGAGCATAGGAGACCTGACAACCCTAGCCGAAATGGCCGAGGTATTTATGTGATGTAATTTCATATGCACATTATTTACATATTTATTCTAACAGAATTCCCTTGTTGTATAGGAACGTAAGGTGATGCCTGACCATTGGAAGAGATCTAAGTCGATGAAGTTTTTACCAGAGGATGTGAAGAGGCAGAAGAGGGAGCCAACATCCTCCAAACATGGTCCCCCCTCACAACCTTCCAAACCTTCCCAACCTCCACCTTCCAAACCTCCTCAACCAACTCTCCAAACCTCCCAACCTTCCAAACCTTCCCAACCCCCACCTTCCACTTCCAAACCTTCCCAACCCCCACCTACCACTCCCCAAACCTCCCAACCTCCACCTTCCAAACCTCAACCTTCCCAACCTCCACCTTCCCAACTTCCTCAACCAACTCCCCAAACCTCACAACCTTCCCAAACTTCCCAACCTCCACCTTATCAACCCCAACCCCAACCCCAACCCGTAGTCCTTGTCCCCAACTTCTCCATCAGATCGATCCGAGCGTATGACCTCTTGTTCCCAATTTCGGATGTGTCGTGGTCTGCATATAAGAAGTGGAGGAGCACTTCGAAGACAAAAAACGAGGTTAGGACAGTCACATACGCCTCACGGGCCAAGGAATTCTTCCGAACACTTGAGAAGAATACATGGGTGATTGGGGACGTAAGTTTTTCTTTAAACTGCCACTTATCGCTTAGATATCATTAAGCAATCGCATAGTTCCGACTACGTGATCGCTTATATAATCCTAAGTGATCGCCTAATATGAAAGAGATCGTTTAGGATTATATAAGTGATCGCGTAGACAAAACTATGCGATCGTTTATTAAACTTTAAATGATTGTTTATGTTTAGTAAGCGATCGCTTATGAAATCATAAACAATCATTTAGTAATTCAATTGCTATTACAAAACTTTTACATTATTTTCTATAGAATATGGACATACTAGTGCTCCACATTCAGGAAGCTTCACTCCCGCCCCGGTTTGTGTTCACATCGGTTTACGGTGGTGAATATGTAACCCTGCACTTGTTTTATAATTTGACTGATTATTATTGTTATTTTATCTAACCCTTGATTTACTACAGGATTCCCTCACGAATATTGAAGGAATCTCATGCAATATACGACTTGATGGTGTGGTCGTGCACGACGAGATAGTGGAGCCTTGGACCAACAAGGTTGCACACACCGGTTTTTGGGCGATGCACTTGACGTTTCTCGAGTTCGCACACGGCCTGAACGAAGATTACAAGCCTGCATGGTTGGAGGTGGATTTTGTGTTTAGGCCAATCAACATAAATGAGCATTGGCTCATGGCTGCAATCGACCTTCGGGAGTCCACGATCTTCTTCTTCGACTCCATGCCAGACTACATACGTGCGGACATTATGAATCCAAGACTCCAGCTGCTCAGCGGGGCCATGCCATCAATTTTGATCGCCGGTGGATTCGACATGAACCTTCCAAATTTTAAGTACGGCCATGGGAAGTGAAGCGATCTAGGACAACACTTCAATGGGGCAAATCCCTCGACTGTGGGATTTTTTCTTGTAAATTTTTAGAGTACCTTGTAACGAATACTAATAGAGATAGTTTAAATTTGAACAATATGCTTGTATTTAGGAAACAATATGTAGCCAAATTATGGGCAAACAAATTTTTATGGTAATCAATAATATTAATATTCGTGTACATCTTATGTTACTTGTCGTTAATTTAATACAATTGTTTTATCTTGCAAATATTCGTTTACATATATTCTTTTCGTATACTTAATTTAATCCAATTGTTTTATCAAATGCAAGTATTCATGTACATCTATTCTAATCATACTTAATTTAATCCAATTGTTTTATCAAAAGCAAGTATTCGTGTACATCTATTCTTATTGTACTTAATTTAATCCTTTTCTCATATTACAATAGATGGACTAAGCGATCGCTTAAATATACAATACACAAACAATAGCTTAATATACAGTAGACGATCGTTTATACGTGTACTAAGCGATCATTTAATGTATACTAAGCGATCGTTCAATATACACTAAACGATCGCTTAATATACCGTAGACGATTACATCTCAAAATTAATTACAATTACAAAGTAAAGTAATTACAATTACAATTACATCTATTAAGTGATTACAATTACATATACACTAAACGGTCGCTTAATATAAAGTAATTGCAATTATAATTACATCTCAAAATTATCTATAAAGTAAGATGTCGAAATAATTTGAAATGAAAATTAAGACACTTATAGATAATCTAATTATATTAATTTCGTCCCCGTGGCTTATATTCACATTTCATGCATCTTATGCATCCCATGTGTCCAAGTGGCTTATATTCACATTTCATGCATCTTATGCATCCCATGTGTCCAAGTGGCTTATATTCACATTTCATGTATCTCATGCGTCCCAGTGGCTTATATTCACATTTCATGCATCCCATGTGTCCCGTGGCTTATATTCACATTTCATGCATCTCATGTGTCCTCGTGGCAGGCGTTATCAATGGCTGCCGGCATATTTTTCTGTTGTGTCCTTCCTGACTGCATCGAGTACACTTGTGAACTTGTCGTGGCTCCTCACCAGTAGACGGTATTCTAACGATCTGTCGTTGACCTACGGTTGGCACCTTCGGAGGTGGTAAGATTTCAAATTCATTGAAATCAGGTCTTTGTCTCCACTCTTGTTAATGACCAACTGGGTATATCGGATCGACATAAGCGGCAAGCACACACTCTACTGTGAACCACTTTGAGCACAACGTTTGGACGTTAATGTTCCGCATGGCTGCCGCACCTACTGCGTGTGAGCATGAAATCTCCATGCGACTCCATACACGTATATGTTCATGAACGGAGATCAACCAGCCCACCAAGATGCCCAGCGTCAACATTTAGCACATACATGTCCAGTGGAGATACATGATACGTTCTGGACACCAATTCGGCCTCTTTTAGGATAGTCATTGCATAGTCGGTTACAAGGTTTGTGCATGCCATGGCATGTTTACGTCGGACATAGAACCAACTTTGTAACCAACCCCGAATATGCTCAAGAAGTTTCGTAACAGGCAGTTCTCTCGCGTCTTTTAAGACTTCATTGAGGCATTCTACTATATTCGTTGTCATCTTGTCATACCTACAATGGGATTGGTACATCCGTGCCCACCGTTGTAATCCAGTCTCTTCAAGGTAGGTTGTCACCCCAGGATATCTTTGAAGCTTAGACCAATATATTTGAAACTCAAACATTCTGTAGGTCTTGGCTACTAGGTAGAAATGCGGAACTATGTCCTTATTCTTGAACTTAGCCATCAAGTTATTCCGAATGTGGTATATACACAGTGCATGGAATGCCTCTGGGAATATGCTTGATACAGCCTTCCTGATGGATATGTGACGATCTGATATAATCACCAAGTTAGGGATGTCTCTAATCGAGGCCTTCAAGTGGGTCATGAACCAAAACCAGGATGCATCGTTCTTGTTGTCTACGATACCAAAAGCAATTGGATATATGTTGTTGTTACCATCAATACATGTTGCTATCAACAACATACCTTTATATTTCTCGTGCAAGTGCATACCGTCGACAACAATGACAGGACAGATGCAGTTTAAGAATCCCCTAATGCACGGACCAAACGCCATGTAGACGTACTTAAAGTACCGCTGATTTTCTACTTCAACCTCAAACACTGTGCCTAGATTTGCAAGTTTCAATGCCTCACCATATGAATTGACAAGAGCATATGATCCTTCTGGCGACCCTCTTGCAAATACCAGGGCGTACTCCCTTGCACGGTAAGCTCGCCCATATCTTATATTCACACCATAATCCTGCCGGACATTTTCAATTATATCCCTTGGACAGTATGTTCGGCCTACTTGATCGTATTTGGACTTGATTAAGTGTCCAATAAACCAACTCTTGGCTTGTTGGTGATTACCCGTCCTCATCTCAAGGGAACATGTGTGGGCACTTGGATACTTCATCACTTTGAAAGAATCGCTTCCTTCTAACTTCTTTGCACGAACTCTCAAGTTGCATCCCTCAACCAAACACCACACTGTCAGCAAACTCTTCGTAGACTTCTTTACAAGGTATCCGAAGTTCTTTTTTATAGCGAGTATCGATAGTTTAACTGACAGGTCATATTTGGAGAAGAAAATTTGACCTTCCCTTATATCTTCGTCGCTTAAACAATCGTGGGGGATTGTGAAGAGGTCGTCGTACGATGGGCCATTTGATGGTCCGACTATGTCTACATATGGTTGGGTTGGGACAGAGGGGGGCACTTGGACGAATGGCATTGCCACAGGTGAGGTTGGGGGATTGTCTGTGGTATTGACCATGGTCCGTACACGTCATACGTCAGAATACTTTGACCAGCCCATTCTTCACTTCTGTCATCCCTCAGGTTGCATGCCTCAACATTCTCCTCCAATGATGACGTGGTGGGAAAATCATATGTTGAAATGCTTGGAACTGCTTCAGTCGTTGGATTGCATTCTTAGTACATGTCATGTACTCAATGCCTCTCATGAGGTATAAATGATACAAACAATGGCATCCGAGATGCATCACTTCCTTCTAAAAAAAAATTAAGATTTTCATCGTCTACTATGTCAATTGGAGGAACTTGGACCAACAGATTATAGCAGCACTTGATGTGTATATTGAACAGGTAGGGATCAATGTTTAGTCTTTCATGCAGTATGCTAACTAATTCACTACATGTTATATCTTTTCTAATTTTTAGACCTTTCATTTGGCCTCCAAAATAGTTGCATCCAGACTGATCCCATTCCCCACCAAATCGCACAAAGATGCGAAGTAGATTCATTGACCTGCAGAGAAGTTAAGGTTTTTTGTTAGAAATGATCTTTAGGCAAATGTAAGCGATCACGTAGGCAAATGTAAACGATCACCTAGTATCATGTATGCGATCGCCTAATGATGCATTAAGCAATCACCTAGTATCATGTATGCGATCGCCTGGTGATGGATTAAGCAATCGCCTAGTATCATAATAAGCGATCGCATACATGATGTGTACGCGATCACCTAATATCGTGTATGTGATCGCTGAGAATAGTGTAGGTGATCGTTTAGTTAATTATAATTGATTATAGTATGAAGATAATCGACCGTTTATATAGAACTATACGATATAGGAAGAGAAACACTTACATTCACTGTGTTTCTGATTCTAAACCATGATGTTGTTGAAACTAACACTAGACGAAGATGAAAAAAGCGATAGTTGTTGTAACTCGCAAAAAAAAATGGAAGAAGTTCGTGATACTCGCAGAACTCAATGGAATAATGTGTGAGAGCGACTGTCCATTAGTACCCTTGCATTCAATTTTGTTGGTATAATGGTAATTGACATTGAATGATTCTAGAAAATGCTGGTGATGAAGGCTTCTGCATTCAATGCAATCAATCTCGGGGGAGGGAGAAAGTTTTGGGCTCATTTCATTTCAAGGGTAAAATTGGTATTTTCACGTGGCCAAAAAGTCACTGATGATAAAGTTTTTTGGAGTAGGTCATCCATAGATAAGTTTTTGGGTCATTTCGTGCAATTTTTTGTTAAATTTCTTATTTCTTTTTGGTCTACTTATTTAAAATAGTTTTCCAGCCAAATTGGTAAATTCTACCATTAGCAACCATTTTATATTTTAAATAGTTTTTTTCTTAAAAAAAAAAAGCAACTTATTTTCTAAACATGATCTTCATTTTCCGTTACTATAAAAAAAAAATGAGTAAGTTAAATTCCTTTTTGTTTTTGTCCATTAGCGTTATTAAATTGTAACTTTTTTAAAAAAATAATTATTTTAAATGACAATACTATTTAAAATATTTACAAATAATAGCAAAATATCACAATCTATTTGCGTTAGACTACTATATGTCTATCTCGGGTTCTATCGCAGATAGACAATAATATTTTGGTTATTAAACGTTTAGTTTTTGAACAATTATAGTATTGGAGATCTATTAGATATAAAATTGAAGTAATTGATAGATGTATTAGACATTTTTAGAGTGGTAAAGTCAAACTCGAAAGTTTAAGGGTTTATTACTCACAGTTTTCAAATTTTAAAGACTAAACTTATAATATAACATTCATATAAATGTAACTTTAAATGCACGAATATATAATATTTTTACGAAGTAATATTAATTACGAAATTATTTTAAATTTTTTTTAAAATTATTCACCTAGATATATAAGGAAATAGCATTCCATCCATTTTTGTAAAATAATTTTGGACAAAATATATTTTTGGTGTCTAAGGTTTTATATTGTGTCTGTATGATACTTTGTCACACCCCCTCTCTGATTACCTGCTTAACCTGAAAGGAGATGTGAAGACAATATACATCACCCCTCTTGTGACGCATATTGCCCCATCTTACATAACTTCCTGCACAAACATTCCATACGTAAACATTCATAGAAAACGTGAGCTAAAAGCCCCGTGAGTGACTAATTTTGTAAAACTATCTTTTGTTCGAAAACAGGCATGTTAAAATCATAATAACGCCATAAACATAAACGTGATTCAAATAATCATTTCTGTAAAATCATAATTTCAACAACGTAAACAAGTCACATATGTTCATGCCAAAATGATCGTACACAAAAACAGTTCGTTCTCAAAACTTTCCCTTAGTCAGGGCGGAGCAAGACTCAACGCACCCAACGTCGAAAACATCCTTAGTTGAGGCGGAGTAAACCTCAACGCACTCAACGTCGTTAACAATTCTTAGTTGAGGTAGAGCAAGACTCAACACACCCAACGTCACAACCTCTATGTGCACATAGGAATATCGCGGGTTGCCCAAGTACCTTCTATGAGTCCTTCAGTAATGGGTCCCAGGGAAACTCACATGCCTTCTCGTGTCCTTCAGCATTGAGCCTCCTCTAAAACATTTTAGAAACCAGTATTATACGTAAATAGTTAACATGAAAATATTTCATGAAAATCAGATATATCACGATAAACAACATTTCAAGACATGCCATTCAACATCTTATAGAAAACGGATAAAACATACCTTGTGAACAATATCATCAAACATCATGCTTTTCAAGAAAACAGTTTATCTCAAAGCCATATCTCATAAGAAAAACCAAACTAAACATTTTCAATAAATTCGTTTTCAAAGAAAGAAAAGTGTCACTCACAACTTGTCCTTAGGCCCTGAGCGGATTATATGCCTTTCCGAGCTCTTCTTGACCTGTAAATACACATCCCTCACGTTACGTTTTCCTTAAACTTCCTTTACATGATCATTATATGTGCATATTTAAACTCTAATCATGATTCACCATCAAGACTCCCTTTCTTTCCTAAAATACACATAATAAGCGAGATTCTATGTCACTAGCGAGATTACCAACGAAATTTCACCTTACTAGCAAGATTACTAATGAAATTATGCAACAGGTACACGACACTAGCGACACCAGAATAAGCGAGACTAGCGAGACTACTTGAGGAGCGATACCGAGCGAGAGTTAGAGAGATTTGTGAGACAAAATCCTCCTTTACACGACCAGCAAGACTGTAGCTACTCACGCTCAAATTCCTCAGCGTTACCTGCTTCCAAACGACACCCGACAGCAAAGTTTCCTCCTTTCCTGTTTTTTCTCACTTTTGTCAATTCAAATTCATGTTTCCAGCCAGATTTAGAACTTCTTTCCTTCTACAAACTTGTAGAGAAACATGTTTTCTAGCTTACCTCAAAATTTCATGGCTTAACTCGTTCTGGTTCGTCAGATATTGCAAGTTTTCTCCGCGCTACTCCAGATTGCACAGAAATTTCGTATTAGTAACTTCCAGCTAAAAGTTTACATATTTTTAATCTATTTCAACTCAAGAATCCTTCATAAAAGTTGTTCAAAATTTAGTTAGCTTACTAACTTTAAAATATCAGCCCAAAATTCAATCTCTTCCGCTCGATATTCACCAAACACCAAACCTGGTTTGAGCTGTGCGACAGCAGATGAAGCTTCTGTTTCAGCTTTAGTTTTACCATGAAATCATCCAAAACCTTGCATGAAATTGCCCTAGAACTCTTCTTCAACCTCTCCACGATGTGCAGCTGAAAAATAGCATAGAAATTCGTTTAGAAATGAATAGAAATGAGTCGGCAACATTTTCTGTCCAATGAAAGGTTATAACCGACTTCTCATCCTTATCTTTTCTTCTCTTTTTCTTTTTCTTCTCTTTTCTTCTTTTAAATTCCTTTTTCTTTTGTCTTCTTCCCCTTTTTGTTTTTCCTCTTCCTTCTTTTTTTTTTTAATTTATAATATGAGATTATTAACTCGCTTAAAGCTTTTGAACGTGCTTACTAATTAGGTGCTTACATACTTGAAGTTAAAAAAAAAAAAAACACTTTAATCCCTGAGGTTTGTAAAATAGTTATAAGGGTCCCTTCACTCATTTGATCGTCAATTGACCCAACAAATAAATGACATGGCAGTTAAGTTGTTTATTAAACTATACAAACATGGAAAATTTAAATATATAAACATATATATGAGAAAAATGAAAATGTAGTTAAAGTGTTTTCCTGGCTTGTTTCAGGTGTATTGAAAATTAAATATTATATATATTTTTCAAAATTGAAAATTACAAAGATTTGTGGTGAATAATTAACTATTCACCACTTGATAACAAAATTAAATTGTTATATATTATGAATATTATAACAAATTAGATGTCCATTATATAATTGAGCTTGGTGGCTAAAGGTCATGTGTCTACTACTGACACATCCTTAGTGGCCATTAAATGTCACTAACTACTTGCCAAATTGTCTATAAATAGAGGCTTTTGGTGAATATTGTAACACACACATTGGAGAGGAAAGAAGAGAAAGGATTGGTGAAATTTGAGAAATTTCATTTTCTATAAAATCTCACTTTCGTTATTTTAGTTTATTTTAATTACTTTGATATTATTTTATTATTTTATTATTTTAATATTATAATTTCTTGATTTTTTTTGCTCCAGTTTTTCTGTCATTTTGCTCCTCAATTTTACAACATGTTATCAGCACGACCTCTTATCGTTTTCCCTTTGAAGGTAGGTTCTGAAGGTATGTTATTTTCTCTTTATTATAATTAGTAAATTAAACGTTGTTTTGCATGTTTAGCATATATTAAATTGCTAATATAAATGTAATTCTTTGTGATAGTGTTATCATGACAAATATTACAAAAATAGAATTTGCAACCCTTCACATCAATGGAAATAATTATTTGTCATGGGTGCTTAATGGTGAAATACATCTAGATGCTATGAACCTAGGAGAAACAATTAAAGAGGGAAATGCAACATTCATTCAGGAAAAGGCAAAAGCTATGATTTTCCTTCGCCATCATCTCCACGAGGGATTGAAGATGGATTATTTAACAATAAAAGATCCCTGTATCTTGTGGAAGAATTTAAAACAGAGATATGATCACCAGAAAACAGTCATTCTTCCTAAAGCTCTTTATGAATGAATGCATTTGAGGCTCCAAGATTTCAATCAGTAAGTGACTACAACTCCGCATTATTTAAAATCAGTTTAAAATTATTGTTATGCTGAGAGAAAATTACTAATGCGGATATGTTGGAGAAGATATTTTCTACATTTCATGTCTCGAATATGCTCATGCAACAGCAATATCGAGAGAAAGGTTTTAAACAATACTCTGAATTAATTTCATGTCTTCTTATGGCTGAACAAAATAATAAGTTATTGATGAAGAACCATGAATCTCGACCAACTGGAACAACACCATTCCCTGAAGTGAATGCTGTAAATTTTAATCATTGTGGTCGAGGTCGAGGTCGTGGTCGTGACTATGACAAAGGAAGAAATAATTATTATTTTCGTGGTGGTCATTCTAATCATCCAAATTTCAAAGGAACCACCCGAAATGATGATCATAAAGGAAAAGCTCCACAAGATAAAAATTCAAAAGATGATGAGCATAAATGCTTTCCATACGGGATGACTGGGCACTGGTCTCGTGTTTGTCGTACATCAAAACACTTAGTTGATCTCTATAAAGCTTCCCTAAAGGAAAAAGAAAAAAAATGTGGAAGCAAATTTTGCATACCAAGATAATGATATATTTGACCCATCCAATATGACAAATTTGGATGTGGCGAACTTCTTTGAATCTCCTGGAGATAAAATCAGCACAAATGATGGCATAACAAGTGTTTTTTTTTATTTTTTTTATTTTGAGAATATGTAGAATTGTTTTATCTATCTATCTTTCGTCTATTTCTTTTTAAGTTAAACCTTGTATTTTAAGTTTTGTTTTTCTTATTGTAATTATCTTGTTTAAATGAAGAATCATGGACAATTTTCATATATTGAGTGACTAAAAAATGAGGAATGAAGATCTATGTTTGACAGATTGTGCAACTAAACATACAATACTTACAAATAAAAAATACTTTTCCAAATTGACAATGTTGAAAGCAAAAGTCAATACAATATCAGGTTCTGCAAACCTGATTGAAGGATTTGGAAAAGCAAATATTATTTTGCCTAGAGGAACAAAATTTACAATTAACAATGCATTGTTCTTTAGTCAATCAAAGAGAAATCTATTAAGTTTTAAAGATATATGTTGCAATGGTAATATTGAGATTGATAGGAAAAATGAGATAGAATATCTTTATATCATATCTCTTGTCTCACATGAAAAACATATATTGGAAAAGTTGCCTACTTTATCTTCTGCATTATATTATAGTCATATACGATTAATTGAAACATATGCAATAATGAACCTGAAGTTCATGAATCCAAATACATTTACAATTCGGTATGATCGGTTGAGTCATCTAGGATCTATAATGATGAGAAGAATCATTGAAAATTCAAATGGACACCCATTGAATTCTTCGATCTACTAAATTATTATTTGATGTTTGCTCTCAAGGCAAATTAATAATTAGATCATCACCAACTAAAGTGGGAACTGAGTCACCTGAATTTTTTGAACGAATTTATGGTGATATATATAGACCTATTAACCCACCAAGTGGACCATTTAAATACTTTATGCTATTCCAGTAGATGGTCCACGTGTGTTTATTATCAAGTCGAAACCTTGCATTTGCAAGATTACTTGCTCAGATAATTAAGTTAAGAGCACAATTTCCCGATTATACAGTTAAGACCATTCATCTTGATAATGCTGGTGAATTTACATCCCAAACTTTTGATAATTATTGTATCTCAATTGGGATAAATGTTGAACATCTTGTAGTTCATGTTCATACATAAAATGACTTAGCAGAATCATTTATAAAACGTTTGCAATTAATTGCTGGACCATTACTTATGAGAGCTAAGCTTCCTACATCTATATGGGGACATGTTATTTTGCATGTTGTGTCACTTGCACACATTAGGTCAGTAGTTTATTATAAATACTCATCATTACAATTAGCTTATGGCTAGGAGCCAAATATTTCTTATCTAAGCATTTTTGGATGTGCAGTATATGTTCCAATTGCTCCACCACAACGTACTAAGATGAGTCCTCAAAGGAGTTTAGGAATATACGTTGGATATGATTTCCCATCCATTATTAAATATCATGAACCCCTGACGAGTGATGTATTTACTGCACGATTTGCTGATTGTCATTTTAATGAGACAAATTTTCCAACATTAGGGGTAGGAATTAAGAAGTTGGAAAAGAAAATTTCATGGAATGCATCATTATTGTCTCATTTAGATCCCATACAAATCAATGTAAACTTGAAGTTCATAAAATAATTCATTTGCAAAATATAGCAAATCAATTACTAGATGCATTTATAGATGCAAAGAAAGTAACTAAATCACATATACCCGTTGCATTTCCGTCGAAAATTGATATCCCAACACAGCAAGTTGTCACTAATGAATTTGGAACATGTCAGAAGCGTGGTAGACTAGTGGGTTCCAAAGATAAAAATCCTCGAAAAAGAAAAATAAATGATAGTAAAAAAGACTTGGTTGAGGATGTAAATATTCACGAAGAAACTCTGGACATGACTGATAATCCAATTAGTGAGAAGGTGAAATACTTAAAGATAATAATGAGATCTCAATAAATAATGTCATGACAAGGAAAAGATGGAATCAAACTAATATAGTTATTGATAATATTTTTGCACATCATGTTGTACTTGAAATTATATCTGAAAATAAGGATCCTGAACCAAAATTTGTTGAAGAATGTCGACAATGAAAAGATTGGCTTCAGTGGAAAGAAACAATTAAGCTAAAATTAAACTCACTTTCAAAATATCAAGTTTTTGGACCAGTAGTCCGGACACCAGAAGATGTCAAACATGTAGGATACAAATGGCTATTCGTGAGAAAAAGAAATGAAAATAATGAGATCACAAGATATAAAGCAAAGACTAGTTGCACAAGGTTTGTCACAAAGACCTGGTATTGATTATGAGGAGACACATTCTCTAGTGGTGGATGCAATTACATTAAAATATTTAATTGGTCTGACTGTGCATGAAAATTTGGACATACATCTTATGGATGTTGTCACAACATATTTATATGGATCTCTTGATAATGAAACTTATATGAGAATCCCAGAAGGATTTAAGATACCTGAAATACATAAATCAAGTTATGGAGAACTATAGTCAATAAAGTTACAAAGATCACTATATGGATAAACCAATCAGGACGAATGTGGTATAATCACCTGAGTGGATATTTGTTGAAAGAAGGATACCAAAATAATCCAATATATCCATGTGTTTTTATAAAGAAATCACAGTCAGGATGTCACACCCCCTCCCAGGTACTATCCTAACCTAGGAGAAAGTGTGATGACAGCAGACACCAACCCTCATACGGCACCCGCTGCCAACCATAAAACTTAACTATCACCTATCAAGCAGTTAAACACAATGCTTGAACATCATACTTTATCCAAGGTTAACAAGATTTCATACAGATATTGATTTTCACTCAAACCATGTATTTACATAAAGCTCAATATCACTCTTAACCCTCTATATGTACAACACATGATTAAGTTCAAATATTTACAATTCTCAATATACTAAATACTTCTAATAAGCCCATATGAGTTTCTGTGTGGGCTAAGTACTCTGGACTCGCTCGCTACTTGGAAAACAGAAAAACAAGGAAAACATGAGCTAGGTTGTCCAGTGAATGACTTGTTTTGTTAGCTCAAAAACTAATCATAGTGTAAACATTATAAAATAATACGTATAAAACTTTCGGCTCAAAATCATATATGTTTATTTCAGAAAAAGATATACAGAAATTCAGTTTATTTCAAAAACATTTTCCTTAGTTGAGGTGGAGCAAAGCTCAACGCTACTCAACGTCGAAAACATTAGCTATGTGAAGTAATCTCAATACAACAGCGTCTATGATCCCTCTATGTGCACATAGATAACATATCCTGGGTTACCGAGTACCTTCTCCGAGTCCTTCAGTATCGGGCCCCATATAAGAGATTTAGGCCACCCATAATATGCACGTTAAAACTCATGAAAACATAATAATTCAACAATGAAACTTTGTTCAAAGTAAACACATTTTAAACACAAATGTCACTCACAACTTGTCCTGGGCCTTTAGCGGATTATATACCTTTCCTAGCTCTTCTGGGCCTGTAATAATACATTTCTCTTTATTAATTTTCCTTAAAATTTCTTTAACATAACCAACAAGCTTTAAACATTTACACTTGATCAATGGTTCACCACCGAGACCAATTTCCATCAAAATAATCATTAATGAGCGAGATTTCAAACAACCAGCGAGACTAACTAGCGAAACTATGTTGCTAACAAAACTGTACTAGCGATACCATGACTAGCTTAACCAGTGAGACTTACTTAATCAATGAGACTAGGGATACCCAGTGAGAGTTGTGAGACACAAAGCCTCCAATGATACCAACGACACCAGTCTCATTGCTCACGCTCAATCTTTCAGTGTCGCTGCGTTTCCAGCGATACCCGTCTCCCACAACTTCTGCCTTCACTTTTGTTCTCACTTCTATCTGTTAAAAATCGCATTTCCAGTCCAAATTAAAACTTCTTCCCTTCTTCAAACTTGTAAAGAAATGTGTTTTCTAGCTTACCTCAAGATTTCAGAGCTTAACTTCTCTTTGCTCGACAGATATTCTCAAGTTTCGAGTTGCTCCAAATCACTCCAAAAATCTATACCAGTCGCTTCCACCTAACATTTAACATGTTTCTCTTCAAATTCAGCTCAACCATCCTTCATAAGAATTGTTAAGAATTGAGTTAACTTACTAACCTTAAATTCTCAGCCTTAAACCCGATCTTCATAGCTAGCTATTCTCCAAATACCAAACCTTGCTTAGATTGCGCGACAACAATCAAACCTTCTGTTCCAACTTCAATTACACCATGAAACTGATCAGAATTCTACTAAAATTTGCTCTAGATTTCTTCTTCTATCTCTCTTCATCGCCCAGCTGAAAAATAGAATCGGTTGAAACTTTTGAAAATACAAAAAATGATAAAAAACTGAGCTTTTTACATATTTAAACGACTGCTGACTTACTTCCACTTTCTCTTTATTTTATTTTATTTTCCAATAAACGAAGTAACAACTTCACCATTCGAACGCAACCCCCCTTGGCAAACTTGAACGCTGCCTTGGATGTATAGTGTCTTGAGCATGCTTGTCCAAGGAGTGTTTGCCTATGGCCGCATGTCCAAACCACCATCAACCACCCTATATTTAAATCTTGTAAGTAGCTTAGGAAGTTGTTTTTATTTTCATGTTGTTTTCCTTTCGAGTGACGTTTCGCCAGTTTTGATATGCAAGGCTAGCAGACTAGTTTTTGCTTAGAATGTACTATAGGGGAACCCCACTAGTTGACTCCCCGACCAAGTATTGTCGTACTCTTTGCAAACAAGCTTTCTTGCAATTGTCAGTCCTCAATGCTTTATTTAATGATGTTTTCAAAGCTTTCACTTTCTCTCATTTTATAAAACCATTTTCTCTCAAAACGCGAGTAGAGGCTACATCATACCCCGAGTTTACCCACGACCCACGGTTTTTGTATGGCTGACTTGCTTGCCGGGTTAGAGCAGTGCCGCACAATCGCCCGTCCCGTATTCGATAGTAAGCGATTGTGACAAGTGGTATCAGAGCTTAGTTAGCTCCTTGGCTGTCAAGTACCGCTATCATGTCAACTGTAAAGCAAATGAACAAGTCGCAGTCTGAGCGACTTACTAAGATAGAAGAGCAAGGGCGATATCTAAGGGAAGTTCCCGACGATGTGAGATTCATCCAAGCCCGACTAGAAGGGTTGGATAAGAAGGTCAGAGAAATTGATGTGCTAAATGCTCGAGTAGACGCGCTACCAATCACCGAGTTGACGCAAAGGGTCCACTCTTTGGAACACAAAACTACACGTCATGGTAGTTTTGAACGTGGAGATAGCTCCACAAGCTCTGTCGCACACATGGAAGAACGTGTCGAAGAGCTCGATAGCTCCCACTAGGTCATGTTAAAGCTGTTTAACGACTTGACCGACGATTTCAGAGCAACTGTGGAAGCCATCAGGGCTGAGATGGCCGAGATGAAGACTCAGGTCAACTTAACGATGCGAGCTGTGGGGAACCAAACCCCGAATCAAACGCTTGCTATGCCCAACAAATTCAAGATCCCAGAACCCAAGGCCTTTAGTGGGAACCGCGACGCTAAGGAATTGGAGAACTTCATCTTTGACATGGATCAGTACTTTAAAGCAAGTGGAACCGTCTCAGAGAAAGTCAAGGTCACATTAGCCTCCATGCATCTCTCCGAAGATGCAAAATTGAGGTGGAGATCCAAAGTTAATGATGTCCAAGATGGTCGATGTACCATCGATACGTGGGGAGATTTTAAGAAAGAGTTGAGGGCTCAGTTCTTCCCCAAAAACGTGTTCATAGCGAGGAGGAAGCTAAGGGAACTCAAACACACGGGAACTATCCGTGAGTACATGAAACAGTTCTCCGCTGTTATGTTAGACATCCGAGATATGTCTGAGAAGGATAAGGTGTTATGTTTTGTCAAGGGCTTAAAGCCATGGGCCAGGACTAAACTCTACGAGCAGAAAGTACAAGACCTGGCCTCTGCCCTAGCTACTGCCGAGAGACTGTTAGACTACAGTGGTGATCAAGCGCTACAAAAGAAGAACACGGCGCCCCCGAATATTGGGTACAAGGCCACAAAATCCAACCCTCCGAAGAGCTTCAATTCGGAAAGAAAGCCGCAAGCCTTAGAAACAGGCCCCTCCCGAGGGCCCTATCCAGCCGGCTAGAACCAACCCGGACCCATCTCTTGTTTCTTATGCAAAGGCCCCCACCGAGTAGCCGAGTGTCCATATCGGGGCGCCTTGACGGCCTTATAGGCCTCAGTTCAAAGTTGTAACGAACTTGAGACGGAAGTAGAGGCGGAAAGAGAAGAAGATGAGGAAACCCCTAGAATGGGAGCATTAAAGTTCTTGTCCGCAATTCAGAAGAAAACTTCCCGCCAGAAAGATATAGTAGAAAAGGGACTTATGTTTCTTGATGCGAACATCAACCCCAAACCTGCTAGAGGCACCATGGTAGACTCTGGTGCAAAACACAACTTCATTTTTGAACAGGAAGCCCGCCGCTTAAAACTCAAAATTGAGAAAGACACAGGTAAGATGAAAGCCGTTAATTCAGAAGCCCTGCCAATTGTCGGAGTGTCCAAGAGGGTACCCTTACAGCTAGCTGGGTGGACTGGGAATGTCAATCTGGTCGTGGTACGCATGGACGACTTTGACGTTGTGCTCGGAATGGAGTTCCTCTTGGAACACAAAGTCATCCCCATGCCCTTGGCCAAGTGCCTAATTGTCACCAGCAGTAATCCCACAGTGGTCTCAGGAGACATAAAGCAGCCTAGTGGAGTAAGAATGATTTCTGCCCTGCAGTTGAAGAAAGGTCTCAGTCGAGAGGAACCCACCTTCATGGCTATCCCGGTGGTCGACGAGATCACCAGAACCGAGTTCGTTCCTCTAGAAATCCAAGAAATCTTGAACGAGTATATTGATGTTATGCCACAAAGTTTACCAAAGTCTTTACCTCTGTGACGTGGGATTGATCACGAGATTGAACTTGTCCCCGGAGCCAAACCTCCAGTGAAGAACGCATACAGGATGCCCGCCCCCCCCCCC
>QLSR01000095.1:1437369-1449723 GCA_031780015.1 Citrullus colocynthis | reverse complement strand
CCCCCCCCCCCCCCCCCCCGAAACTAGCTGAGCTTAGAAAGCAGTTGGATGGGTTGCTGAATGCAGGATTCATTCGCCCTGCAAAAGCACCATATGGGGCCCCAATGCTGTTCCAGAAGAAGAAGGACGGAACGCTATGACTGTGTATCGATTATAGGGCTCTAAACAAAGTAACAGTTTGAAACAAGTACCCCTTACCGATCATCACTGATCTATTTGACCAGTTGAACAGAGCCTGATACTTTACGAAACTTGACCTCAGGTTAGGGTACTACCAGGTTCGCATCGCCCAGGAGGACGAACCGAAGACCACCTGTGTGGCTAGATATGGGGTCTTCGAATTCCTCGTGATGCCCTTTTGGACTCCTCTCCCTATCGGTCGAGCTGCGAAGCGACTTCGACACGTCTTCGCTCGTGATCGCTTAGAGCCCCTCTTCCACCAACGCGCCAGACACGTTTTATACAATAATAAACCAAGTATTCCACGAATATCTCGATAAGTTTGTAGTGGTCTACCTCAACAACATTGTGGTGTATAGTCCCACTCTGGAAGAACACAAAGTTTACCTCCGATTAGTCTTTGATAAACTACGGCAGAATCAACTCTATGTGAAGAAAGAGAAGTGTGCTTTCGCCCAAAAGCGTATTAACTTCTTGGGCCATGTGATCGAACATGGGAAGATCAGGATGGACAGGGACAAGTTGAAAGCCATCCAAGAGTGGAGAGTTCCTGCCTCTGCGTCCGAGTTGCGCTCTTTCTTGGGTCTAGCAAATTACTATCATCGTTTCATCGAAGGATTTTCAAGAAGAACTGCCCCCCTGATGGAGTTGTTGAAGAAAGACACCACCTGGCAGTGGTCGGCCGATGTCAGTCGGCCTTCGAAGAGCTTAAAGCGACTATGACAAGGGACCCTGTCCTCGGTCTGGTTGACGTCACTAAACCGTTTGAGGTAGAGACAGACGCTTCGAATTATGCCCTCGGAGGCGTCCTTCTCCAAGAAGGCCACCCGATAGCTTACGAAAGTCGAAAACTCAATAGCGCAGAAAGAAGATACACTGTCTCTGAGAAAGAAATGCTGGTCGTGGTCCACTGCCTGAGAGTCTGGAGGCAATACTTGTTGGGATCATGCTTCGAAGTTAAGACCAACAATACTGCGATCTGCCATTTTTTTAGCCAGCCAAAATTAACATCAAAGCAAGCGCGGTCTCAAGAGTTTCTGGCCAAGTTTGACTTCAGTTTCGAACACAAGACGGGGAGAAGCAACCAGGCCGCCGATGCCCTTAGCCGAAAGGGCAAGCATGCAGCCATGTGCTTGTTGGGCTATATTCAATCAAGCAAGGCCAATGGATCGATGCGGGAGATCATCAAAGAATTTTTTAAAAAAGACCCTTCCGCTCAGGCCGTAGTATCCTTAGTCAAAGCTGGCAAGACCAGACAATTCTGGATCGAGGGAGACTTGCTGTTGACAAAAGGGAACCGGTTGTATGTCCCTAAAGCAGGAGACCTGAGGAAGAAGTTGTTACACGAATGTCATGACACCTTGTGGGCAGGCCATCCAGGATGGCAAAGAACCTATGCACTACTAAAGAAGGGCTACTGCTAGCCCAGTATGGGAGACGATGTCATACAGTACACCAAGACCTGCCTCATTTGCCAACAAGACAAGGTCGAGAGAGCGAAAATTGCCGGGCTCCTCGAACCCTTGCCAGTGCCACCCAGACCATGGGAGAGTGTGTCCATGGATTTCATCACCCATCTGCCTAAGGTGGGCGAGCACGAAGCCATCTTAGTTATCATTGATCGGTTTTCGAAGTATGCCACCTTCATAGCTCCCCAAAACTATGGTCTACCGAAATGACAGCCCAATTGTTCTTCAAACACGTGGTGAAGCTATGGGGAATTCCAGCTAGTATTGTCAGCGACAGGAATGGCAGGTTCATACGCACCTTCTGGACCGAACTATTTTCCTTCTTAGGGACAAGCCTGAACATATCCTCAAGTTACCACCCCCAAACAGATGGCCAGACAGAAAGGTTTAACTGCCTGCTCGAAGAGTATTTACGTCACTTTGTCGACGCCCGACAAAAGAATTGGGTGCAGTTGTTAGACGTGGCCCAGTTCTGCTTCAATTGCCAAACAAGCTCATCAATAGGGAAGAGTCCCTTTGAAGTTGTAAGCGGAAGACAACCCTTGTTACCCCACATTATTGATCATCCGTACGCAGGAAAGAACCCCCAAGCCCACAGCTTTACAAAGGAGTGGTAACAGACCATTGAGATTGCACGAGCCTACTTGGAGAAAGCCTCCAAGCACATGAAGAAGTGGGCGGACAAGAAGCGACGCCCCCTCGAGTTTCGAGTAGGGGATCAGGTTCTGATCAAGTTGAGAACCGAACAGATTTGATTCCGAAGCTAGAAGGACCAACGCCTCATCAGGAAGTATGAAGGTCCAGTAGAAATCTTAAAGAAGGTCGGGAACGCTTCATATAGGGTGGTGTTGCCCACATGGATGAAAATTCACCCAGTAATTCATGTAAGCAACCTCAAACCCTATCACCCCGACCCCAATGATGGTAGCCGCAATGTCACTGTTCGGCCAGATATCGACCTCAAGCACACATACGAGAAGGAAGTTGAGGAGATCATCGCAGACAGAGTCAAAAAAGTTGGAAGACCTGTTCGGAGAGTCCTCGAGTTCCTTGTCAAGTGGAAAAATCTCCCCGCAGAAGAAATGAGTTGGGAACGTCTTGAAGATTTGGAAGCGTAGAAGCCGAAGATCGAAGAGTTCAAGCTCCGCCATTCGACAGAGACGTCAACTGTTTAAGTGGGGGAGAGTGTCTTGAGCATGCTTGTCCAGGGAGTGTTTGCCTATGGCCGCATGCCCAAACCACCCTTAACCACCCTATATTTATGTCTTGTAAGTAGCTTAGGAAGTTGTTTTCATTTTTATGTTGTTTTTCTTTCAAGTGACGTTTCGCCAGTTTTGATATGCAAGGCTAGCAGACTAGTTTTTGCTTAGAATGTACTATAGGGGAACCCCACTAGTTGACTCCCCGACCAAGTATTGTCGTACTCTTTGCAAACAAGCTTTCTTGCAATTGTCAGTCCTCAATGCTTTATTTAATGATGTTTTCAAAGCTTTCACTCTCTCTCGTTTTATAAAACCATTTTCTCTCAAAACGCGAGTAGAGGCTACATCATACCCCGAGTTTACCCACGACACATGGTTTTTGTACGGCTGACTTGCTTGCCGGGTTAGAGCAGTGCGGCAGAATCGCCCGTCCCGTATTCGAAAGTAAGCGATTGTGACACATAGCACCATGCGTCGGTCCCATAGGCTCTCATGAACGCATGTTTTGCCAACGCAACCCCCTACTATCATCAACCAATGCATGGCCACTTGCCCAACGGCTTCAACAAACGCATAGCACCAACCATCACTTGTGCTCAACCTCTTGGACGCATGCCTCAGCAAGCCAACGCATCAACCCTCATGCTTGGGCTCGGCTACCCATGGTCTTCACCTATTTTCCAACCATCACCCATGCTCACTCTCTCATAGATGCATACCTCAACCTAGCCAACGCATAGCCACTTAAGCCAAAGGCTCCTGGCCATCTTTTTCTCAATCACCCGCCTACTTTGCTTGCCATCTTCCAAAAATAAGAGTAGGGCTACACAGGATTTGTTATTATATCTGTATATGTTGATGACCTAAATATAATTGGAACTCCTGAAGAGCTCTCAAAGGCAATAGAATATCTTAAGAAAGAATTTTAGATGAAAGATTTTGGAAAAACAAAATTTTGCCTTGGATTGCAAATAGAGTATTTAGTAGATGGGATATTTGTTCATCAGTCAACCTATACAGGAAATTTTTTAAAAAGATTCTAGGACAAAGCACATCCATTAAACATTCCAATGGAAGTTCGTTCCCTAGGTGTAAAGAAAGATATATTTCGACCTCGAGATAATAATGAAGTACCATATTTTAGTGCAATTGGTGCACTTATGTATCTTGCTAATAATACAAGACCAGATATTGCATTTTCAGTAAATTTATTAGCTAGATACAATTCTTCTCCAACAAAAAGACATTGGAATGGAATTAAGCATATACTCTGTTATCTCTGAGGAACGATCGATATGAGTTTGTTTTATTCAAATAAATTAAATTTTGACTTAGTTAGTATGCAGATTTTGGATATTTATCTAATCCACATAAAGCTAGATCTCAAACAGGTTATTTGTTCACATGTGGAGGAACTGCTATATCCTGACGATCAGTGAAACAGGCCATAACAACTTCCTCAAATCAAGCTGAAATTCTTGCAATCCATGAAGCTAGTAGAGAATGTGTATGGCTAAGATCAATGACTCAACACATTTGTAAAACATGTGGCTTGTCTTCTAGTAAAAATTCTCCAACAACATTATACAAAGACAAAACAGCATGTATAGCCTAAATCAAAGGAGGATATATTAGAGGAGATAGAACAAATCATATTTCACCAAAGCTTTTCTACACTCATGATCTTGAAGAAAATGATGACATCACTGTACAATAAATATGTTCGAAGGATAACCTTGCAGACTTATTTACAAAATCATTACCAACCGCATCATTTGAAAAATTGGTGCAGAACATTGGAATGCGACGACTTAGAGATCTCAAATGACGTTCCTACCCTCTCACTGGCCCAAGAGGGGTTTCTGTTTAACAATTGGACCATAAACAGATAGTTCATTAGAGGAGCACTAATACTTAAGAATTTAGAAGTAACATAATGGTAAAACGGTAATTTGACCCAACGGTGTTACGAACACTTGTGAAAGACTAATTTGCCATTATTGGTCTATATCAATGGATACAGAAATATATTTGCAGTGAGAAGAGTGCGGCTGTGGGGTTTTTAGTATAGTGTATCCACAGTTAACGAATATCAATTAATGTGGCTAATGAGTTTAGCGGATTAATCTCATATTGTTGAAGCTTCTGATCTGTAGGTTCATAAGATCCCCTTGCTAGCTCACTACAGACCAACAAGGATCACTATGTTGAAAGAAAAATTTGAAATGTTCAAATTTATGAGGAAAAATATTAATTGTATTGGATATAATTAATTACAAGATTTATTATAAATTTTATTTGAATGTGATTCAAATTATAACTTTATAATATGGAGAATTAATTTATTTGAATATGATTCAAATAATTAATTATTTATTTGAATATAATTCATATAAATAAATAGAGGGATAATTAATTAATTAATTTGCATTGGATTCAAATAGTTAATTATTTAATTTGGATGAGATCCAAATTAAAGATTCTACAGAAAATAAATTAGTATAGTGTATCCACAGTTAACGAATATCAATTAATGTGGCTAATGAGTTTAGCGGATTAATCTCATATTGTTGAAGCTTCTGATCTGTAGGTTCATAAGATCCCCTTGCTAGCTCACTACAGACCAACAAGGATCACTATGTTGAAAGAAAAATTTGAAATGTTCAAATTTATGAGGAAAAATATTAATTGTATTGGATATAATTAATTACAAGATTTATTATAAATTTTATTTGAATGTGATTCAAATTATAACTTTATAATATGGAGAATTAATTTATTTGAATATGATTCAAATAATTAATTATTTATTTGAATATAATTCATATAAATAAATAGAGGGATAATTAATTAATTAATTTGCATTGGATTCAAATAGTTAATTATTTAATTTGGATGAGATCCAAATTAAAGATTCTACAAAAAATAAATAGAGGGACAATTAATTAATTAATTTGAATTGAGCTCAAATAATTAATTATTTAATTTGGATGAGATCAAATTAAAGATTCTGTAGAAAATAAATAAATGGAGAATTAATTAAATGATTTGAATTTGATTCAAACAATTAAATATTTAATTTAGATGAGATCCAAATCAAAAATTCTACCGAAAATAAATATTTAAATAAGATTTAAATATTTTAAACTATTTAATATGAGATATTATTTAGGTAGATATTTATTAATATTAGATATTATTAAATATTTGATTTAAAACCTCTGCAAATGGTTTATCCTAATAGAATTAGGAGTAATCTTCTATAAATAGGGCCCTTGGGAACCTCCATAGAACACACCCTCTAAGAAAATAATATCTACGATTACTCTAAAAATCTTCCCAATTTTCATAGAAAAATTCTAAGAAAATTCTTATTCCCATTCTTTCAAAGAAATGGTTCCCACGAATTGGATCCTTGCTACAGTCATAGCGAGGAAGATCTCTTGAAAAAGGAAGACTACAAGGAGAAGACTATCAGTTTGAGAATTTGAGAATTATATATTGGCAAAGGTATGATGCTTAACATTTTCTTTATTTTTTGTATTTTTAATTCTTTCAATAATCAAAGAACGCGATCACACGCTTCCGCCGAGATTCAGTTCCCTTCACATTTTTCTCAACAAATCGTGTGGGTCGTCTTTTCGCCGTCGTGCGTCATGTCTCGCCGTCGTACGTCGTCTGGAAGCAACAAATCTTGTATCGTCTCTCGGCCATCCGTCGTGTAGTAGCAGTTCAAGCAGCAGTGACTGTCCATTCGTGTAGCAGCGATCCGTCATGTGTCCTAGGTCGTGGGTCAGTTGGTCCATCATGCGTCAGTTCAATCATCCATCGACGTCAGTTCATCCATCCATCCGTCAGTTCGCCATATTATTTTCTCGTCTTCATTCTACGATATTATATCAACTATCGTTCTTTAACATTCTCTTAGTTTCTTTGTTGTACGGTTGATTCTTGAGAAAATTTCTGAATTGTCAGAACTCCGATAAGCAAGAGCGAGACAGTGAGACAGCGAGAGTGAGAGCGAGAGCGAGAGAGAGAGCAAGAAAGTGAGTAATTGTAAATGAGGAAAGGAAGCAAGAGCAAGAGCAAGGGAGCAAGAGAACAAGAGAGCAAGTGCGGAGAGCGAGATAGCAAGAGTGAGAGAATGAGAGAGCAAGAGCGAGATCAGTTTTTGGGAGTCAAAATGAGACTTACACACTTTTTAGGTATTTTGAGGGTCGCATTCATAAGTAGTCATATTTTATGATTGTTTTAGTTTGTAATACTTTCAAGGTCACATTTTGGAGCTTTTTAGTTTTTGTTGGGAGTCAAAGTATTGGTTAGGCACTTTTGTTGAATATCTTACGTTGTTTAGAGAGTCACATTAATAACTGAGCATTTTTTATGATTGTTTGAGTTTATTATGATTTTAATTTAATCTTAATTGTGTGTCATTTTTTGTTACTAGATTTATAATTAGGGATAGGTCATGGATGACAAAGAGTAGATTATCCAAAGAGTTTGAGTTAGGTGTGGAAGACTTCATCAAATTTGGATTTTCCAATACACACTACAACAAATTTTACCTTCTATAACTCCTAAACAGTAGTACAAATAGAGAAGAAAGAGAAAAAACAGTCATTAAAGCCAAAATCATGCATTTTTTGGCGGGAAAAAATGAAAATTTTCAAATTTCTCAGAATTGATGACTGTTTTTTTGTGTCATTAATTGATGACTAAAAGGAACATTAATTAAATGTGAGTAAACGAAGAAGGCACGATTTTGGTGGGAAAAGACGTGAAATTTCAGATTTTTCGACTATTTTGACATTTTTTTGTGTCACCAAATTATGATTAGAATTAACTGTCATTAAATTGTGATAGTTTTTTTCAGTCATCAAAATTCTTTTAATGTTTCAATTTTTATGACTATTTTCTTTTGTTGTCAATCTATGACTCGTATTAATTATCATTAAAGAGCACTAAAACAGAAAAAACTAATTATAATGTTAGATAAATTGATGGCATGTTTGGATGAGAGAGAAAAAATATATTTTTCAAAAAACTTGTTGGAATGACTCACATCACCTTTGTCCCACATTGAAAAATTAAGGAATGGTGATAGGGTATATATATATATATATATATGAGCACTTCTATGCATTTGTAATTTTGAGAGATTGGGAGTGAAAGGTCTTTTCTCTCAATTTAATTTTTGGAAAATTAAAGAATGGTGAGAGGATTCTGTCGTCCGTGCGCGAGCGAAAAAAATAATTATATTTCTTTTCAATTTAATTTTTTTTTACTCAACTTTTTGGCATCTTAAAGAGTGCTGCACAATCGAAGTAATTTTGGGTTTGAATTATGATATCTGCTTTTAAACATTTTTGTGTTTGAGTTATATTTTACTTTATTGGTTATTGAAATGTTTTTTTTTAATGGAGTACAATTTGGTGGGAAAAGACGAAAAATTTCAAAATTTTTTTTGTCTATTTTGACATTTGTTTGTGTCAACAATTTATGACTAAAATTAACAATTATTAAAGAGTGACAATTTTTTAGGGTCAATAAATTGAAAATTAAGGGGCTGTTTGATATGGTGAGTTGGGTTGGGTTGGGTGGATTTGATATTTAAAACGCACGTCTGTTAGGCCCATAAAGAAAAACGGTGGTTTTAAACCACAATTTTTACCCACGAAATTATCAATCTCAACCCTTGAGTAATTATTTTCCAGTTTCCTTCTCTCTTCCTTCATTTTCCTTCTCTCTTCTTCTGCTGCTCTACCATTATTCCTTCTCTCTTCTTCCGCCGTTTGGCTTCTCCCCTCATCTCCTCTCTTCTTTCGCCATTCGGTTTCTTCCCTCATCTTCTCTCCTCTTTTGTCGTCCCTCTTTTTCTTCTTCGATTTTGTTTCCGTTGCAAGAGAGAGAGCGAGAGAGAGGGTTGGGTTGGATTGGGTTGAAAAATTGTTGTACAAATTTGTGTAAACTGTATTTTTACTTTGTATGAATTTGTTATGAGAAAAAATTAACCATTTTCTAGTGTTTAAATTTTTATTCAAATGGGAATACAGTTGGAGATAAAAAGGGAAAAAAAGGAAAAAAGGAAAAGAGGAAAAAAAATACCAAAAAGAAAAAAAAAGCACACACGCACGCACACGCGCACATACACACATATATTACATCTGTTTAAAAAAACTACACCAGATACCCAAACTCAACTCAGCACCCCAAACACAACACAAACTTTCTAACTAAACTCAACTCAACCAAATTTTGCACCCCAAACCAGATAATCTAACTCCCCCAAACAATCTAATGCCCATGTAATTATTACCAACTCAACTCAACTCAACTCAACTCTAAGCGACAAACGTCCCCTAAGAAAGCTAATTTCTAGCGACAAATTTTCAATCTGTGTGCATAACATCGTTTTTACCAACCAAAATATATGCGTGGGCAAAAAGTTACATGGTGTTGGTGAAAATAATCATTAAGGTTGGTTTTTGTTGACGCTTAATTTATTTTCTCCCGATGCAAAGAGTGTGAGCATAAATTTTTAGTTTATCCCCATGCAATTTATGTGACCAAAAACCTTTTAAATCCCACATTTTCTTAAAACCCTATCCACTCTCATTTTTACCCACTTTTTCTTTTCCTTTTTTTTTTTTTTTTCCATTTCTCTCCTCTCTTTCTCCCCCTTTTTTTTTTTTTTTCCTTTTTCCTCCTCTCTTTCCCCCCCTTTTTTTTTTTTTTTCCTTTTTCCTCCTCTCTTTCCCCCCCTTTTTTTTTTTTTTTCCTTTTTCCTCCTCTCTTTCCCCCCCTTTTTTTTTTTTTTTCCTTTTTCCTCCTCTCTTTCCCCCCCTTTTTTTTTTTTTTTCCTTTTTCCTCCTCTCTTTCCCCCCCTTTTTTTTTTTTTTTCCTTTTTCCTCCTCTCTTTCCCCCCCTTTTTTTTTTTTTTTCCTTTTTCCTCCTCTCTTTCCCCCCCTTTTTTTTTTTTTTTCCTTTTTCCTCCTCTCTTTCCCCCCCTTTTTTTTTTTTTTTCCATTTCTCTCCTCTCATTCTCCACCTTTTTTTTATTGTTTTCTCTCCACAAGTTATTGGAGTTTATTTTCTATTAATTTTAGATATTTTGAGTCAAATTGTGTTAAATTATGAAGTTATTTTTAAATTACCAATCTTAAATAATTTGGTTATTTTATTTTATTTTAATTTTGGAGTCAAAATTGAATTGATTTGGAGTAATTAATCTAAATTAAGAGATTTTGAGATTTGATGAGATAATTTTGGGATTTAAATTTATAAAAGATTTGAGATTTGAAAATGGAATACAAGATTTAAATTTAGATTTAAGTTTAATATGTGTGCGTATATACACACGAGTTAAGAAAAGAAAAAACTAAAATCTAGGTTTTCTTTTACCCGTCTTTTTTCCGCACATTTTGTCTTCTTTCCCCCCTCTTTTTCAATTTCCCTTAGTCTCTCTATCTCTCACAGACCTCACTACTGCACACATCTCACCCTCCGTCCCATTCAACTTTGCCGTTTTCTGTCTTCAGCACTGCGACCGTCGAGCACATTCCTAAAGAAAGCAAACAACGTCGTTCGTCTCCTTTGTCTTTAGCGCCATAGTCATTGTCGTTCGTCTGCATTATCTGTGTTCAATGTCTTCATCACCGTTCGTCTACGCTGTTGGTCTTCAGTATTCATGATCTCCGGTACTCGTCTTTAGCATTGTTCGTATTCCTAACATGTATACATCTCTCTCTCTCTATCTCTTCCCTTTCCCTTTCAGCTTTGTTTATTTAGTGGGAAAGGGATCTACACTATACTGTTAGACTTTGATTTTTAGAGGAGGAGGGAGGCTCTCAGGTTCCATTTTGAAGGTGAGGTTTTCAATTTTGGAGTTTGGAGGCATAATAGGTTTCGATTTTGATTTCTTAGAATAGATCGATCTTTTGAGAACTTTTTATGTTGATTTGAGACTGAAATTGTCACTTTCACTTTTTAGGTTGGAGTTAAGAGTGAAAAGTTGCACTTAGGCATTTTTAGGTAATTGAATTTGTATGTTAATTGATGAATTTTTTTTTGTATATCGATTTGCTCCTCACTTTGAGTTTTGGACTTCATGCTATTGCTAATGGAGTGGTCATTTCCATGTCTAAATTAAAGAAATCCTGGGTAATGAGTAAATGTATTTGTATTATTTATGTTTCAACTCTATTTTTAGTCTCCATGCTTATTAATATTATTATTGTTATATTTATTTATACTTCTCATTTGAACTTGATTTCTGAGCATGTGTTGTGGCAAAGCATGGGTTATCCAAGGTTGTCTACGTTGCGTCTCTCACATTTCAATCACCAATGTAATTACTCTTAAATCACCAATGTAATTACTATCAAGAGGTTGGAAACAAGTTCTAGCCATCAAGGTAAATTAGACTTTCTCCTAGTCCTCCATTTTCATAAAAATTAAGGAAATACATATTTATTTACCAACAGCAGCTTGTTGAGAGTATTTTTGGTGTTCAAGGAATTGGGGACTTGTGATCTTTATCCTCAAGTAAGTAATTGCGCATATATGCTTTTTTTATTTTTTGTTTTATTTTATAATTAATTAATTTATAATTATATGATTTCTCATCTTCTAAATATCATGTGTTTTCTTCTCGTAAGTTCACTTACACTTCACTGTTAAAGTGATGCAACATTGAGGGCATATCTAATTACGTTTACATGAAATCATGGTATCTATCACTAAAAATGTTTGTGGTTTTTGGATATGCATGGACAACTTAAATGATTAACAGAAATTAGTATTCTAACGGTATTCTTGTTGTCTGGAGTTGTTCTTGTTATCAGTTGCACTGATCATCATTTTATAGCGCTATTGTAGATACTTAAGCTGCAAACTTCATGTTAAATTCAGTTAATATGAAACCTTATGTATTAGAATGAATTTCTCTTTTGTTGATTGTTTCCCATTTCATGTTCTATTTGTTTGCTCTCACAATTTCTTTTAGAGCTTAAAGCACAACCTCAATGGACAATTTGTTGTATGTGGAGATGGTGAATATATCGTCTACAAAGCCTTGGCATGGAGGAATAGGTCATTTGGTTCTGCATTGGAAATCGTTTGGTCATTTGATGGAGAATATGCTGCTCGAGAGAGTACTTCATAGATAAAAATTTTCACAAAAAACTTCCAAGTCTGTTCATTTTAATAAATACTTGAGTTGAATGTTGGAATCATATGATATACTTTTGGGACAACATTTCACGTATTATTTGATGTCAATGGTGAACAATGGAACTATGCAACAATACAACAATGCATTGTGCTTGTTCAAAACTTGCTTCCCTTGCAAAAGAGCAAGGAAAGAATAATGTTGCATTCCTCTATTTATTTACGTCGGGTAAATTTGTAGACTGCCTCCAGATATTGGTGAAAGGTGAATTTTTTGTCTGGTTATGTAACTGTTGAATTTTGCAATGAAGTTGGGAGTTTTTTTTTTTTTTTTT
>QLSR01000095.1:1421129-1436674 GCA_031780015.1 Citrullus colocynthis | reverse complement strand
TTCCCCCCCCCCCCCCCCCCCCCCCCCCAAGAAGTTTTAATTTTCGAAATAACATTTATCTTATTTAACCATATTCTTTCTAATATATGTGTGGGTATTCCTACTTTTTTGGAAGTGAGTTCTAACATTTATCTTATTTAACCATGATGTTGATTGTTTGTTATGATTTGGTTTATTTAGTTGCTATATCATAAAAAAAGTTTGGACAAGTTACAATACTCTATATGATTTTTATGTCAAGTTTCAATGTTAAAAGATTGTTAGCTTTGTAGTTTTGAAGAATTAGTTAAATTTGGAGGTTATTTATGTTATTAAAGTTTGATTTGAAGCTTACAATGTGATTTGAGCCTATTTATGTGGTTAAGTGTGTTATTCACTTGGAAATCAATTAAGGTATGTTATTTCATACACAATAAAGTTTATTCAATAAACATGTACTAAACTTGACTTAATTTGTGTTTTGTATTTTATACACATAGTGTCCTAAGCAATCGGGTGTAATCGAATGTGGATAATATGTCATACGATATATGCATGAGATAATATTAGAAAGAACCAATCAATTCTAGATATAATACATGTACAAATTCAGACAAATTTAAGTTATATCTTTAGTTCTTGGAGTTCTTTGTTTATAGATGAAAGGTGCGCCACAAATGCTTCTTTGCCATGGAAGCGATGCAAAATTTTTGAAAATGATTGTTAGCAAACAGGTAAAATGGGGGTGTTGGTTTTAATGGGGGTGTTGTTTTTAATGGGGGTGTTGGTTTTATTCCTCCTTGTGCATTTATTGTTGGATTTGTAATATGTTAAATTTGTGATTAAACTTTAGAATTTTAGTTTACTCTTATTCTCTTATATTTATCTTATTTGTAGGTCGTCTTTGAATATTTTAAGAACAATGTAATGTGGAAGGAGTAAGCCCAAGGAAGAAGTTTTGAAGTTGTAGTATTTTTTTGGTGTTTAAGAGGTATATCATATAACCTAGAATTACATGTTTTTTAGAATTGCTTAACTCAGGATCGTTGTGCTGTTTAATTTGTCAATTATGTTATTTTGTAAGTTTCAAGTATTTAACAGGTAGAATGGGACCTTAGCAATAAATTGGAGCTAAAACAGATTGAATCAGAGTTTTGAAACTCCAAATGCCCAAAATGCCCCTGAAGTCATGGCGCAGCTTAGGCGTTGTTGCTACACTTTTTCTCAAGAGCTTCTGCTAGCAAAACGCAGCAAGTGCCTTGACGTTGCGTTGGAGCGTCGTGATGCTCTAGAAGGACATCGCGTGCAAATGTACGACAGCGCCGCGACGCTCTGACGATTTTTAAATAGTTTCTCTTCGATTTTTAGGTCACTTTTTTACAGTTAGCTGCCCAACACCCGAATTCTCTTCATTTTTCCACTTCTTTTCTTCTTTCTTTGCATCGAAACTCGAACCCATTAATCGGTATGTCGATTATGGGCTAAGGTACAGTTTTTCTAGCTTGGGTATTAGAGATTTCTCTTTGTAATTGATGCTCTCGTGAGGTTTTGAACTAAATTCTTTGTACGTATGATTTAATTCTAAAATTCATTTTGTTATGATCAAATTGTGACACTGATGTTCGTTTTGATTGTCGCTTTGATTGAATTATGACTCATAACACTTGGTTGTAGGTAGATCATAGAAGCAATAGGTTAGGTTAGCTTGCAAACCCAATTAATTGGCAAGTATTGTTCTAACCAACTTAGGATTAAATTAATATGACATTTAATTTAGGCTTTTCCAGTTGAATGTTCTATCTATTTTTTCCTTAAACTTTATGCAATTAGATTTAATACAAATTTTGCATGCCTTTAGTCGGTTTGTTTTAATTCTAATTTGTTGATTAGGACAATTTAATTTTGGCATTTCCAAATAAGTTGATTAGGTGACAAGTATGACAAAATTAGTAATGACAAACCATTGAATAAGAACATCGAACAAAGGAAATCCCATCTTAACCCAAGCTAGAGCTTTCTCCACTTGAATTTTACATTCTTTTAATTTGTGCATTTTATTTTATGCGATTTAAATTTATTTGCAAACAACCATCCAAAACCCCCTCCGGTTACTAGAATTGTAAACTATCCAATTGTGAAATTCAAGGGCTCTTTATGTTCGACCTGACTTGCCGTTGGTTAAGTTCGGTGAATTTATTTATTGGTTAATTTTGGTGGCAACAGATCTTGATGACGAGGTGAGTGGGCTTAGACGACAGCTCACTAAGTTAACCTTCTCGTAGGCCAATTGGTGCGAAGGAATTCACAGCAAACAGAGGCGGTGCGCCCAAGGTAGCAGTGGAGCCCAGCACCACGAGGATTCGCCCAGGAGGGGTATTATAGTCGTTTGGACTACGAGTCTCACCATCCTTGGTGAGAGGAGACATATGACTATGGATACCGAAGATGGCAACTGAGTCCATACGCCCAAGACGATATCACGCTCCACCAGTCGACACATGCTCAATCTTCTAATTCAGGTTAGTCTTTAAAGGCTTTGGTTATGGAGTTTGTTAACAACACTTTTGAGTTTCAGCAGAATAACCTCAATAGGCAACAAGAGTTCGAGCACTTCCAGCAGGACAATCTCTATTCGGAGTGGTGCTAAAACTGATCTTCAAAGCTTGAGTGACCTTATCGCTCAAGTTTCTGAATTAGTTGGCAGGCAGGATAGGTTGTTGCCAGACCATTGCTTGCCAATGGCTCAGAGACATGAAGTAGTCCATGTCGACACGGTGGAGGAGGAACCACTTCCTCAAGATTTGTACCCAAATATGACTTTGGAGTTTTTAATATCAAACTTGCTAACAATTCTTTTCAGTTACAACAGGAGACTCAAACTCAGCTGCAAAACATAGGTGACCAAGTGGCTTAGCTGACTGATATCATGCAAAGACTGAACCTGAGTTCCCTGTGGAGTATTACACCTCCAGTGATGATGAGGATCTCATGCTATGCTTGTCAGTTTGTGAGGCTAAGGAGGATCCTGAGCATGAACCAGACGAAATTCAGGTGGATTTAGAGGTCGAAAGACCTCGCCCTGTTCTAACTCCTGGTATTTCATATATTTTTCAATTTTCCTCCTTAAGTTCTCACGATTTTGCTGAGTCTTTTATTTCTTTGGACTCATTTGAGCCCCTTGAGTCTTTTGATTCTTTTTTTTTTTTTTCCATTTTTCAGATATTCCAAAAAATCCAAATTCGACCTGTTTGGCGCCTTTTAGAAACAAAGAAGCTTGTTGGGCTTTGAAAGCTACATCAATTCAAACAAGAAAGGGCCAAAGAAATACGAGAACTTCTATGTGCCTTGACACGGGACAGGTCATGTCGAGCAACCGATGTTAAAAATTTGCGATAGTAGCTAAATAATCCCAACGTGTTACATAAGGTAGATATTGTATAATTGTTCGGTTTTCTGCAATTTTTTCCATCCCTCTGTGTAAATAACCCAATATTGGTTCACAGTCAATAACATCTTCACCATCCAAAGTAAGGATGAGTTCTTGGAGGCAGCTAGGCGTTTAAATTTAATTGCTTTCTAGGTTTAGTTTAGTTATTTTTGCTTTCTTAGTTTAGTATCTTTTTCTTTTCTCTTTCTTAAGTGATGGAGAAAAGGCCCAAGAAAAAGTTTTGGAGAAAAAATTCCACGCCATCTTGTGTGCTTCGATTTTTCAGGGAAGGTTTTCTGTTTTCCTGTTAGTTTGTCCTTACTCTTTACTACTTTATACATTGGGGACAATGTATGCTTCAAAAGTTGGGGGTGGTTGGGTTATGACTTTTTGTGATCTGGTTGAGTCCATAGCATCTGAGCTCGGACTATATGTGATTGACCTATTGTTTGCTCTACTATTTGATACATGATTAGGACAGTTGATGACATGATGCTTTTGCTTGAAATAATGTTTGCCTAATAGGAAGTTTGCAGTATATTCGTGATTTTTTTCAACCCCCTAACCTTGTATATTATTCTAGCGCTACGCTAACGCACCCCTTTCTCTAATAAGAAGGTCAGCTTTGAAGCTGGCAGCTCCGCTATACTATACTAGTTGTAGGGCGGCGGAAGCTTTAATAATTGAATATCAAGTCAAAGGGACTCCATCATGATCTTACGAATCTAAAGATCTCAAAATAGAAGAATGAGCTCTTTTGCTCGCCCCTATTTCTAAAGGGGCATAAGCACTTCACTTGATAGGGGATGGGATTCATTCACTTGCATTACTGCTAGCACTACAAAAAGCTCCGGTCTTAACGCCCTTACTACTGCTGTGCAGCCTTTCCTCGGGTTCGTAGAGTCGGGTTTCCCGTTTACCCACAACGGAGGAGCCGCCCCCACCAGGCAGGCGAACACGGGTCATAACGCATTCTTCGCACAACAAATCCACTTTGAAGTTGACTTATTCGCTCGGCCAATCGTCGGAATGTGTACGAGATACCATAGGGGCCCAATATCTCAATAGCACCTTTGTCTAAAGCTTCGAATGAGACTTCATATCCGAAACGCAGGAACGATCTGACTAGAAAGCCATTCAAAACTTGATCGAAGAACCAGCGTTTTAAAAAAATTGCTTGCCTCTCATGCATGTTTAAGTCCTTTGCCCCTCTTTCTTTGGTCCTTTTGGGCCTAGAATCAAGTTATTCAACCTATATTTTGGTTGTCACACCGAAAGGCCAAACTGATTAGAGAGTGTCTTGTATGATAGGTTGAAATGTAATATTGAGGAAGAAATATTATTTATATGCCTGCTTAAAAATCAGCTGATAAAATCATTTGCAGCGAAAAGAAAATATTATGAAAAATAGCAAAAGAAGATGAACTTGTAATGTTATGCATGACTTGAAGTAGAAAGAGCTACCTTCATTGTGATTAGTTAGGACATTCACGAGAAAAAAGTGAGTATAGTTCTCTACAGTGATGTGTGAAAGCTAATACCCCTAGGTAAAATAAATGCAAGTTTAAGACGTCCTTGGAGTTTAACTTTAGGCACCTCAGTTGACATATTACTACTTTGATTTTTTTGGCACTTAATAGTCAGTGTTTGAGCCAATGTAGGAGGAAAACAAATTGAGGGTCGTTTAAAGCTTTTCCAGGTTCATTATGGTTTAAGAAGAAGGGCTTTGCATTTTCTCATGCATGAATAGGGGAAGAATCTTTTTAAAATTATCTCATTGATTGAATATACTAGTGTGATTTCCTTGTTAGCACAATTACTTTAAATCTATATGGAATAGATTAACCCTAGGATCATTCATGTCAAATTGTCAAGAATAAATAACATACAAGATTCCATTGTGAAATTGATGGTAGCTTCAAGATGACTATTGTCTTCTTCAACCAAAACTCCGAATGCCTTAGTGGAATCTCTATCTAGATGGGATTCAAGAAAGACTGAGTGCTTATTGTTTTGGTATATTGGGGACCATAGCCCTAAGGTCTCTTTATATACTAGTTTAATTAGGATTCACATGAAATCCTAATCAATCTAGGAATAGGCTTCTACCCATTAAGTCTATACTCAATTGGAAATCTAGGGTCTTTAATTAAATAAATCATATAATATGGCCCAATCCAATAAAATCCCAATGTAATAAAATACTAATCCACATACATAGCCCATATTTAATTATACGTATTTTAATTTAAAATGTGTCTAACAATCTCCCACTTGGGTTATGTCTGTATACTTGATGTAATTAAATCACATAAACCTTAAGCGCGCATATACAGGTTATTTCAATAATAGAATTTCATTTTAGTTCAATCTAGTCTATCTCCTGTATCAACAAGGAATCAAGACAACTTTTGTTACTACCCTCGTAACTAAACCTTCCTTGATCACCAATTTCAATACTCAATGACATAGATCAAGTATGGATGGATAGCATGGAAACTACATGCTTTCAGGCCTCCCGGCAACATTACATGCTAGTTTAGTTGGTGGAGTGATCTAGATCATGCCTGGTTTCAACTGGTCAAAATTCCTTAGTGAGATCATTCCAAAAAAAAAAAAAAAACTTTATGGTTAATCGCATTTACTAAACCGCATGCATGATAAACAAGTTTAGGTAATAAAACTTAAACCATCAACTTTATTTATAGAAAATAAACAAATTAAGGTCAAAGAACATCCATAATAACAAACTCTCACTAAACTATGGGATCATAAAAGTGACTGACACCCACATGAGCAATGTGCTCATAAAAAACTTTAGGTGGTAAACTTTTAGTTAATGGATCTGTCATCATATAGTTTGTTTCTATGTGTTCTATCGAAATTTGACTATTCTAAACTCTTTCTTTCACAACTAGAAACTTTACATCCAAATCCTTTGACTTTGTATTGTTTCTGTTGTTTTTGGAATACATCACTGCCGACTTATTGTCACAAAATAATTTTAGTGGTCTTTCTATACCTACCACTATCTACAACCCAGTGACAAAATTTTGCAGCCATATTCTATGATTGGATACCTCATAACATGTTATAAACTCAGCAATCATGGTAGAGGAAGCTATAAGTGTTTGTTTGACACTTTTTCAAGATACAACTACTCCAGCCAACACGATGATATAGCCTGAAGCGGATCGTAATATTTCAATTTCTAATACAAAAGAAGCATCACCAAAATCTTTCATCTCAAAATTTTTTTTGAGAAACTTCTTAGTGTGATGCAATAAACCTACATCATTACTGAGTATGTCATCGACATATAACACCAGAAAGATAGATTTACTCCCACTAAACTTGTGATATACACAATCTTCCACTATATTCACCTCAAACCCAAATGAGATAATTACTTCATGAAATTTTTTATACCATTGACGAGAGGCTTGCTTGAGACCATGGATGAATTTCTTCAATTTGCACACCATAGACTTTGAATTAGCGGACACAAAGTTTTTTGGTTGCATCATATAAATTGTCTCATCAATGTTTCCATTGAGAAATGTAGTTTTTACATCCATATGATATAACTCTAAATCAAAGTGAGCTACAAGTGCCATGATTACCCTGAAAGAGTCTTTCGATGAGACTGGATAGAAAGTCTCTTTGTAATCAATCCCTTCCTTTTGAGTAAACTCTTTGCAACAAGACGAGCCTTATATCTTTCGATTTTGCCTTGTGAATCCCTTTTGGTTTAGATATCCATTTACAACCTATGGGTTTCACTTTTAATGACAACTTGGCAAGCTCCCAAACGTCATTGTCTTTCATGGATTTTATTTTCTCTTCCATAGCATTTATCTACTTATGAGAATTAGAACTTTGTAGTTCTTGTTGGAAGTTGATTGGATCATCTTCCATTACACCCATATCGTCCTAATGTTCTTGAAGAAACACAATATAATCATCTGGAATTCAAATTCTTTTCTCTCTAGCAGATCTCCTTAGTGGCAGTTCTTGAGTTTGTTGAGTTTGAACTTTAGGTTAACAACAGGGACTATAGTGTTGTTTTGTTCAATAATTGGTTCAATAGTGAAGTCAGGAATAAGAGCCTGAACATCATCTATAATCATATTAGGAAAAGAAACTAATTTCTCTTCAAAGACAACTTTTCTTATGTTATCTTCCCCCGCAAACTCAACATCCTCAAGGAATCTAGCATTTTCTGTCTCAAACAATGATCTAGAAGTAGGATCATAAAACTTGAAACCTCGAGAGCGCTTAGAATACTCAACAAAATAACAGCTAATAGTCTTTGAGTCCAATTTTCTTTCGTTAGGCCTGTATGGCCTAGCCTCAGCTGGATAACCCCAGATGTAAAGATGTCGAATACTAGGCTTCTTTCCTGTCCACAACTCATAAGGGGTTTTAGCTACCGCTTTACTAGGTACCCTATTGAGGATATATGCTGTAGTCTTTAATGCCTCACCCTAAAGAGATTCTGGTAAAGAAGAATGACTAATCATACTTATTACCATATCCTTAAGTGTTCTGTTTCGCCTTTCCGCCACACCATTCATGCTAGGTTTCTCAGGTATAGTGTATTGCGGGACGATTCCACATTCCTCTAGGTATTTGGCAAAGGGCTCTGGATGTTATTCACCTGATCCATCATATCTACCGTAGTATTCACCACCACGATCAGACTTGACAGCCTTTGTTTTCTTTCCAAGTTGAAGTTCAACTTCAGCTTTGAAAGATTTGAAAATGTCCAAAGATTGAGACTTCTCATAGAATTAAATAACTATGAACGTAATAAAATATTGTCGTCCATTCCAAGAAGTCGTAGGGAATGGACCATAAATGTCTGTATGTATTAGTTCTAAGACGTCTGAGCATCTATTGGCACCTAATTTTCTTATGTTTATTTGTTTTCCCTTGATACATTCCACACAAACTTCACAGTTATTTAAATCAAGGAATCAAGAATTGCATCTGACACAAGTCTCTGAATTCTCTGTTTAGAGATATGACCTAAATGCTTGTGTCATAAAGTTGCAGAATTCTAATTTAATTTATGCTTTGTACCATATGAATCAAATAAAAGGATCTTGTTAAACGAAGTAAAGGAATCAAGCATATATAGATTATCAATTAAACAAATGGTACCAATAACCTTGGAATTTTGAAAAAGACTAACTTTATTATTTCTAAAAGAACAAGAAATACCAAACTTGTCCAAACTGGAAATAGAAACTAAATTTTGTCTAAATGACAGTAAAACAAAAGTCTCATTCAAATCCAAATAACATCACTTTTTTAAAAGCAATATAAAATTCCTAATAGCTTCGACTTGAACTGCTTTGCCATCACCCACATAGATGAATCTTTCAGCATCATTTGGTGGCCGGCTCCACAGGCAATCCTGTATAGATATACCTACATGAGTAGTAGTACCAGAATCTATCCACCAAGTATATGCAGGTACAGAAGCTCAATTAACTTCGGAACAAACTAAAGTAAGAAATTTACCCTTCGTTACACGCCACTTGGTATATTTAACAATCTTTCTTAAAGTGACCTTTCTTTTTGCAGAAAAAACAAGTATGTTCTGTAGCCTGCTTCTTGTTTTTATTTTGCTGAGATGTCCCTTTTGCAGCACTCGTGGATTTTCTTTTCTTCTTATCATGAGAGTTAGTTGCCAAGTGAGCACGTTCTATCCTCTCTCTTAATCCTATCTTCTTCTTGCACACATTGTGAGATAAGCTCATCAATACTCCACTTATCCTTCTTAGTATTATAGCTTATCTTAAACTGAGTGAATTGTGCAGGAAGTGAGATAAGTACCAAATGTACGAGTAAATTTCTTTTATTTCGACATTTAGTGCCTTTAATTTACTTGCGAGATTGGACATTTCCATAATATACTTCTTTATGTTACCATTGTCCTTATACCTCATGGAAGTTAAAGAAGTCAAAAGACTACTTGCTTCTCCTTTTTCAATTTTAGCAAAATATTTCTCAATTTAAGCAAAGAACTGTTTAGCATTTTCACTCTCCGCGATAGAACCTCGAAACGACTTTGGAATGGAGTGCCTAATATCATCGGACACATGTGATTTGACCTGTTCCACTTCTCTATATTAGCCGTATTTGGTTGTTCATCAGTAAAAGTAGGTTTATCGGTACTTGATGCAAGGTCCAAATCCATACACCTAAGAAGTATCTCTAGGCTTTCCTTCCAAATTTTGAAGTTCGATCCATTCAACTTAGGGATTGAACTCAGATTTCCAAATATTTGAGTAAGACCAACTAAAACAAGGAACAAGTAAATAAAGCATATACTCACAGTTAATTCAGTATGTCATAAATTAAATATGACAAAATGATTTTACATATATGGTGGGCCCATTCAACAAGGTACCTAACACAAACATTGATGTCTAGTCTTTGGGCAAAAACACCAACTGTAAATGGTACTCTCAACGTAGTAATCAAAGTACTGACAATAAACTCAGTAAAAAAAATAACCTTTCTTTGGACTGACTATTTTTCACATGAGCAATCCTTATTATGTCACGCACTCATTACCACATGCATACCCACAATTTGGCCAAATAATTATCTTCCTTTGGGCCGATAATTATTGTAACAACCCGACTTCCTAGGCTTAAACTAGGTCGTCACTATATGCATCCATATATCTAAAACAACTTTTTTTCATAATTTTACAAAAAAATAAAATAAAATAATCAAAATACTCAGTAAGTCACTCCACTACTGAGGTCAGACTAAACACTTATTTCTAATAAGTGTTCCTAACACACATCTGGTGACTCGAAGACTCACAAACGTAGCAAGGCACCCGTCGGCTTCCGGTAACATAGTAGCATTAGGAGGGTAAATCGTCACTTATCTCTAAAGATGCTTATATTAAGTTCACATCATAAATTATATCAAACATGTGCTAATACCATTGTACTTATAAAATGATTCTAGGTATAAATAGCTCAATTTCACCCAAATTAAGCAGATCATTTAAAATTATCTACAATTGACTAGCTCAAAGGCTGTTCTAGTAAGATTACTTACCTTGATACTAGGTGCAAATAGCTAACCAAGCAACCAATTCTCACAAAATCCTTGAATTAAAACCTTAAAATATAAATCAAAACTCAAATTAAGTCTTTAGGCTGGATTCCAAATACATTTTACTCAACAATTAAACCAAATAATCTTAACCAAACTGCAACTAAAAGCCATAATCTTCTTCCATACTTCAAACAATGGGTCCAACCAAAATGGACCCTTAAACCCACTTGGATAGCTTGCTTCCCGTTTCCAAAATCCTTGTAAGCTTGAATCTAAGACTTAAACCTAATTGGTAACAATAATTAAAAACCAACACCAATGGATATTCACGAAATTACAAGAAAGTCAACAGTATTTACCAAAACAGTTCTAACCTAACCAAATCTTGAAATCCCAGCGTAACCTATGAAATGGGATGATGTTGGCGAAGCTGAGGGAGAGCAATTGGGCGGCGACTTGCAAAGGGCAGACTAAAACCCACTGACATATTGGCAAGTATATATATACTTCTTTAAATTCTCTTTTCCTTTCCTTTTTCCATACCAACACCCTAAATATATGTTTATATATATTTAAATTTCTCTTTTCCTTTTCATTTTTCTAAAACAAAACACAACTTATTTAATATAATATTTCTCAACCCATCACATTAAATCTTTTCTAGCCACCACTTAATAATTTATTTAACCAAAATATCTCTTCACAAATCAATTCTCCAACTTAAATTCAATTACAACTTATCCTCATATTTTCTTAAATTAACCAAATTCTTAAATCTCACCCAATCCCAAATCTTGATGTTAAATCCAACTTTTAAATCTCCCTAAATAAATTCAATTTTCCACTAATTGAATTAAATCCAAATCTTTTATCACTATTACTTTAAATTGAATTATTTTCTTAGCATAATCCAATTAAAGCCTCAAAATTCAAACAACTAACCAAATAATTCAAGATAATTAAATTTTTTTAAAAAACAAATTACTTGAAAATTTGGGATGTCACAATTATTCACATAAATCTATGAATATGCACATCTTATATTTTAGAATTAAACTAATCTAAATAACATAGGCTACTTTGGTAACATATTATTTTGACCAATTCAATCCAAAATATAAGACACAATAATGTAATAATCTTAAGTATTTTATTGTACATAATGGGAGAAGATCACCAAAAAAATTATTGATAAGATTTAAATTTAAATCACCAAATTATTGATAAAATTTAATTTTAAATCACCAAATTATCAATAAAAAAAATTTAACTTAAATCACCAAATTATCGATAAAATTTAAATCACCAAAGAAAAACTAATTTTTGGCAAATTTTGCAACAATTACGCCCAGGAAAAACAGATTGAGTTCTAGGGAATCCATGGTGCACAAACAATGACAGTCAGAAGCTTTTAATGATGTACAAACTATGACAGTCAGTAGCGCCCTGCACGAAAAACCTTTCGGATCTGCACTCTAAATTCTGTTTTTCACCTCTATTTTGAGCTTTTTTTTACAATAAAAATTACCAAAAACGATAGAGACTTACAAGATTCGATTTATAAATAATTTTCCCAAAACCATGGGCCCGAACAATGACCAAAACAACATTAACCTATAAATCTAAGATGCCAAAAATCCAAAAAATATCTATGATAAAATTTCAAAATTTTTTTTAATTAATTCTTTAAACTTCTTCATCGAAAATTGAATCAAGATCAATGGTAAAATTTGTAAACCAACAATCTAACATGAAAATCATGCTCTGATACCACTTGTTAGCACAATTACTTTAAATCTATATGGAATAGATTAACCCTAGGATCATTCATGCCAAATTGTCAAGAATAAATAACATATCGGATTCCATTATGAAATTGATAATAGCTTCAAGATGACTATTGTCTTCCTCAACCAAACTCCAAATGCCTTAGTGGGATCTCTATTTAGATGGGATTCAAGAAAGATTGAGTGCTTATTGTTTTGATATATTGGGGACCATAACCCTAAGGTCTCTTTATATACTAGTTTAATTAGAATTCCCATTAAATCCTAATCAATCTAGGAATAGGCTTATACCTATTAAGTCCATACTCAATTTGGAATCTAGAGCCTTTAATTAAATAGATCACATAATATGGCCCAATCAAATAAAATAACCCAATGTGATAAAATACTAATCCACATACATAGCTCATATTTTGAATATAAAATACGTCTAACATTCCTTGCTTGCAAATATTGTTCTTGAAAAGCATCGAGACTAGAGTCATGATTCATGTAGTTGAGCAAGCATTTAATTTTGATACGTGTTTCTACCTTGCTCGAGGACGATCAAGAATTCAGTTGGGGTGTTTGATAGCACCTGAAATGTGTTATCTTCCTCAGCTTAACTTGGGATCGTTGTACTATTTAATGTGTTAAAAATGTTATTTTGTAGGTATTGAGCTGCTAACAGGTAGAACTGAACGTTAGGAAAAAATGAGCTAAAATGGACCAATTTGGAGCTGATGAAGCAATTAGGTCAAATGGAAACTAAAAAGACCAAAACATCCCTAAAAGGCCTCTTCGCGGTGCTAAAAACAACATAAAGCCAGTTTTGACAGCGCCGAGGCGCTTCGCACAGATACAAAAATTGCACTTCAGTAATTAGATCATATCTTTTGATCCGGGTAGCCGTTTCGGGCAAATGACCACTCGTTTTCTTCATTTTTCTGCCCTCTATCTATTTACAACATTAGGTTTTATGTTTTCTTTCATCTTCTTCCTGTAAGCAAGCAAAAACGATGTTGGGTTCTATCTTTTCCATCATGATGGGAAGGTAAGATCTATAGTTTTCTAGTTTAGTGAATTTTGGAGGAACCTATTGTATTCTTGGGAATATTTTGATAATATGGTTGAGATTTCTTGTCTATTGGTTTTACTCTTAATTTATTGATTATAAATGACATTTTCTTACAATTGATTGACAACCAATGTTTAATTGTGGAATTCAATGCTTTAGATTAACGTATAATATGTGACATGTAATTATAGGTTAATCTCTAAGAAGCAAAAGGTTAGATAGGTTTGTGATTTGTGGTTGACAACGAAGAGCATTGTTCTATTGACCTAGGAAAAACCGAATTAAATTTCTAATTAGGCCTTTCCAATTGGAAATTTGTCCTAGCATAATTCCTAAAGCGTAATGCGGTTACTTAAATTGATTAGGATGCCTTTTATCTAATCAAATTAGCTAATTTGATACTTTGGACCATTGGTTAGCCTTTCTAATCAATTGGGCTAGGAATAGTGTTGGCTCATAACTTGTGGTGCATAAAGTGGATTAGATGTTATAATTTTAGTACAAAGTTCGCATCGACAATTACTCAAGCATGATCATTAATTAGCAAGGTTTCCTATAAAAGCCCAAGTGTAAGCTTCTATAGGTTTCCTGGTGAGTCTAGGGTCCAACACAGGGATTTGTAATAAATTAGGCGTTGAGACTAGATACAAAAACTATGCAATGAGTATATATGTATTATGTTCAAGAGTTTTATGTACCTAAAACTATACATAAAGAATAAATAAAATTTCCTACAATTAACAATGTGAGGTGGTAGCGGATAATGTTAGTCAAATGTCATTTAGAGTCAGATAGCATGCATTGAGAAGGACGATGGAACCATGCGATAATAGTAGAGTTAACGCAGGAGCTAATTGTTACTTAAGCATATCTAAGTATATTTACATACCTACAAACTTTGGGTTTGAGAATCCATCTCTCGATGTTTGAACGCCGCATTAATCTTATCTTTAAGACGCATGGTAAGTTTGCATTGGCAAAAGATGAACTACATCTCTGAACTTCATCTAGTCTTGATAAATGCTAAAGATTAACCATCTACTCTTTAAAGCTAGACAGTTGTGCTTGTTAAATTTGTTTGTCAGACAAAGCTATGCAAGCTAATGATATGCATTAATCAAGATGTAACATACTTAGTATTGCTTAAGAAAAACTAGCTTGTAACATCTAACTCATTCAACATTCAAGCAACATGGTATAAAGTATTTAATATGAAAATGAATGGAAGATAATCGTCAATCGAACTATATTAAGAAAATAAATCATTCTCTCGAATGTCATTAACAAAGCATAAGTAAGAAGGAGGGAAATGAAGATAGAACAGAAATGGAAGACGTCAAGCCGCCACCGGCAATGTCTTGCTTCATGGAGGCTTGAGATGGTTGCTATCTGATACACAAATGGCATAGGATGAAGGTTATCACTCACCGGGAGACAACTCTGAAAATTCTCAGAATCATTCTCACAAAAGAGCTTGAAATGGAGGCTGGTTATAGTGAGAGAGAATTTGTGTAGCTTTCGCCTCTTGAACTACTTTCTCTCCTCCTTTGAATGGAGAAGCTTTGGGCTATTTATAGGCGTTGAAAAGGTGAACTCATGATGACCTGACACCTTTGCATTAAATTCCATGCCCTGCTGTGCAGACTTTTCACATCGTCAGCCCATTGGTTCTGCCATGATCTGATAACGTGTAATCCTTTTGTATATTGACATGACAGCTATTGTACAGGCGTCTGTATCTGCTTTTTCTTCTCAACGCATGGTCTTGACGCATGGTTTACTTCTTTTGTTCTCGCAACAGCTTTCTCCCTAGTACTTGGGTTATTTGTGCTTCTTTTCTACTTAATCCTGCGTTAAGAACAGAAAAACTCATATATTTTTCAGGTATATTTTTTTGTAAATGGTGCCAACGCATGATAATACATATTACATAATTCAACTGCCAAAATCATGCATTTAGCCCTAAAGTTACTCTAATTAATTCAAATAGTGACTATAATAACTTGTATTTCTACAAGTTATCACATAAGTAATAAAACCATGCTTTGATAATTCGATGATCAAAATTACTTTGGGTGATTCCATTTCTTTAAGCTAAAATGTTTCGTTTGATTGCACATCCATCATTTACTTTTCTTGCACTTTATTTTCATGCATATTCAAATCTCAAACCACATAACCCCTTCCCCCCCCCCCCCCCCCCCTC
>QLSR01000095.1:1401280-1420683 GCA_031780015.1 Citrullus colocynthis | reverse complement strand
CCCCCCCCCCCCCCCCCCCAAAAAAAAAAAAGTTTTTCATTTGACTCTTATTCTTTCTAGTAGAATAATGTATTTCTACTTTTTAGTAGTTATACTCTTAAAAAGTTCGACAAGTTACAATACTTCTTATATGATTTTTATGTTAATATTTAATGTCAAAGGTTTGTTACCTTTGTAATAACTAAGAAATGAGTTAAATTTGGAGGTTATCTATGTTATTAAAGTTGATTTGGACATTAGAATGTGATTTTGAGCCTATTTATGTGGTTATATTGTGAGTCTATGTATCATTCTTGTTTTAAAGTGTTTTTTGAAGTTTACTTGTATGATTAAAGTGAGGTTTTGAATGTAAATGTAGTTAACAGAATGATATTGTTACATTACGATCAATATATATATAACCTATACATATTATTATTATTGTTCACCTTGATATATTGAGTTAAATTTTGAAATAAACGTTTTGTTTACTAGGTTCTTGGACAAGCCCATTGAAGCAAGGAAACCCACCAAGTAAGATGTTTATATAGGTGTTGTATTTTTTTTTTTTTTTTTTTTTTGGTATTGTGTCAACACTTAGTTGTAATTACTAAATTTGTAAATGACTTACTCAAAATTTGGTTACTAGTGTTGTTGTATATAGTTTCCTTGTATTAACGGTACAAGCTCTATAGTTATATACATAAGTTTATAAATATGTTTGTGTACATATTTTGTGTTGAAATTGGAGGAAACATAAGTGTAATAACATGTATGAAACAACTAGTTATGTATCATTGAAATGGTTTGTTTGACATTTGACAAAAGTCATGAGATGTAGTTATATGACAGTGGAATAATGTCATCAATCATATTTTAATAACTATAAATAAGTGACAATGTACGTAATTCAATGACATTTAAAAAGTGTCATAATTAAGGTATTATTGACATTGTAAATGTGACATTATTTGTTGTTCAGTGACAGAATTATAATGTCAATATAACATTTTAATTGACAGAAAAAGCTAATGTTTTGATCATTTATTGACTGCAGAAAATTGTCATTAAAAAAAGCTTTTATGACACATGGTAAATGTCAATACATGTTCTTTGTTGACTATATTTAAAAGTCATGAAACTACCAATGATAATTGATTTCTCATGTGTTATCTATACACTTTAGTTGATGGTGGATCTAAAGACTAAAAAAAAAAAAAGTCAAGAAATGTGCTAATGAAATTTTTTTAGAGTCATAGAAGCCTATTTTTGTTGTAGTGAAAAATGCTACTTCTATATGTTGTCCTTGTTTGAGATGTGGGAATTGTGAAAAGCCTAACAACAATGATATTAGAGACCATTTATATGTTAATGGAATTGATGAAAGTTATAAGATTTTTGGTTTTGGCATAGGGAAAAACTTCCTACTTCTTCCTTGCATGAGAATCTTCTAAGTATAGAGATGAAGAGAATGATATTGGAAATATTATGTAAATGGTTGAAATTGTTCAAAAACAATTTTCAAAGGATCCAAATGGATTTGAGAAGTTGCTTAATGATGCAGAGAAGTCATTGTATGAAGGATGCAAAACATTCACCAAGTTGTCGAAATTAGTCAAGTTGTATAACTTAAAAGTTAGACATAGATGATATTAGTTTCTCAGATTTACTAAAAGCATTAAAGGATATCTTACCTTTTACTAATGACCTCCCTACATCAATATATGGAGCAAATAAAACATTAGGTAAGTATAAGAAGTTCAAATATTAATAGAATGATGTACCATTTAGTGCAATATGTTTGGTGCAATATGTAATATGTATTATTGGTTTTGTACTGTAGTTTACTTTACAAGTGGGAACTATCGAGTGTGGGTATTATGTCATGAGATATATGAGAGAAATCTTGACTAAAGAAAATAGCATGATCGCAGATGCGGTATGTTTTTAAACTACCTATATTGTGACATTTATAGTGTAGTGTGACCAATTTTTATTCTTCATGAAATATATATTTGACTCTTGATGTTTATAGATTGATATAAGGAGCTCATACTTACAGCTGTAGTCCAATGAAGTGTAAGTGGAGTGGGCTGAATTTTTAGGTCGCTATATCTAATAGTAGACGTGTACTTAGAGTTATTTCTATTGTGGATGACTACACAAGAATATGTCCATATACTTTTTTTGTGAAATGTTTTGTTCATATATAGTTTTGTTGGGATAAATTTATAGTTTTGTGATTTTGGAATAGCACATATGGGAGGTGATATGTTTTGTTCATAGCCATTTTGGAATTATCATATATTGGGTTGAGGTATATGGTGTGTTATGTAACTTTTGGAATTTTTCATATTTATATGAAAGGTAATAGAAGAATAAGATAGTTATTTTGATATATTGGATGTGTAATTATTTTAGTTGATGAAATTATCTTGTTTGGAACATAATGTAATGCAGGAAAAATGAGATTATGGAAAATTGGTATATTTAATTTGAAAGAAAAAAAAACATCCATTAAAACACATGATACGTAATTAATGTCAAGAATAAATAAATTTGTCAATTATTTCGTGCCAAGATAATAATATCACTATTACAAAATCTATGTTACTTGACACTTGCAACTTTTAATTACTTGACATTTTTAAGAAAAAATATCAAGTAGTGGGTTTTTTAAAAAAAAACATCAATAAAAAGCATAAAAGCTAAGATTTTACAAAATGTTTCAAATTTTTTTCACGCAAACCTATTCTTGACATTTTTCTAGTGTGAAATGTAATAAGCTTTTGCCTAACACTGATAAAATATAAAGTATAAAATTTATTTATTGACTTATTATTTGACACATTTTAAATATCAAGACTTAATATTACTTTTCAATTAATAAAATAATAATATTTTTTGAACTTGCAATAAAATATTAAAAAAAGCCCATCCTTTCAATTCTCAAGCCTTTTCTCTCTCCTCTCTCACACATTTCCTCTCCCCCAAAACCCTATTGTCGCCGCTCTCGCCACCATCTTCATCAGTCCGCCGCTTTCTCCACCGACTCTGTCGACTCCGCCAGCTTCAGCAGCTCTACCAGCGTCGTGCGTCATGTTTTTTGCGTTTTGTCTATTGTCGTAAGTCGTGCGTCAGATCGACGATTCATTCGTCAGATCCGGCAGCCCGCCGTGCGTTCGTCATCTCCGCCGCATTCTTCCAATCTAAGCTCAGATCTGTTCCAATCTTCAAGTTCCGCTTTTTTTTTTTTTGTTTTTTTTTTTTTTTTTTTTTTTTTTTAAGTTCATAGCCCTATATCCCACAACAACTTTAGCTACTACTAATTTTTTCTCAGATCTATTCACATATTATTTTTTCTTAATTGGAGGTTTTTGATATCATCGATTTGTTGTTTCTTTTTGGCTTTTGCAGGTGTGATTGTATACACTTGAGAACAACTTGGCTTGAGCTTAACTTCATTTTTTATGTTTGTTTCTTTATTCCAAAAGATTCAAGAAGCCATATGTGGAGCTCGTTGCAGGAAGGTATTCAAACATTCGATACTCTATTTAGTTTTTCCAAGATTCAAGCGATTGTTNTTTTTTTTTTTTTTTTTTTTTTTTTTTTTTTTTTTTTTTTTTTTTTTTTTTTTTTTTTTTTTTTTTTTTTTTTTTTTTTTTTTTTTTTTTTTTTTAAGTTCATAGCCCTATATCCCACAACAACTTTAGCTACTACTAATTTTTTCTCAGATCTATTCACATATTATTTTTTCTTAATTGGAGGTTTTTGATATCATCGATTTGTTGTTTCTTTTTGGCTTTTGCAGGTGTGATTGTATACACTTGAGAACAACTTGGCTTGAGCTTAACTTCATTTTTTATGTTTGTTTCTTTATTCCAAAAGATTCAAGAAGCCATATGTGGAGCTCGTTGCAGGAAGGTATTCAAACATTCGATACTCTATTTAGTTTTTCCAAGATTCAAGCGATTGTTCTGTGTTCGACGCTTGTTTTTGTTTCTTTTGAATGCGCCAATTTCTTAAAAAGTTTTGTGTGTGAAGCTTGTTTTTGTTTTTTAGCCTAGTTTTTATAGGATTTTTGGGTTCAAGGTGGGTCTTGATTGTTGATTGAAGTTATGAATACCAGTAATTCCTATTTCATTCTTGTGTTTAGTTATATTGGTAGCTTTGAAATGACATTTATGCACTTTTTAGATTGTATTGAGAGTTAAATTATCACTTAGATACTTTTTAGGAACTTTATTTGTGTTTTTCATAGTCAAAAGGACACTTAATATTTTGAGAGTTGAAGTAACAGTTATGAGCTTATTTTAAACTTTTTATGTGGTTTTGTGAGGCAAAGTGACACTTAGACATTTTTTATGTGGTTTTGAAAGAAGTGTGACTTAGACACTTTTTAGGAACACTACGTGTTTTTCATAGTTAAAATAATACTTAGATACTTCTTAGGATGCTTATGAAATTTAGTTTGTCTATCACTTGTTTACCTATTGTTTATATTTAAGGTCTCCTTTCAATAACTAGTTTTTGTCATTCTTAGTTTCACATATTATCATTGTTTTGTTTGTTGCAAATATGACTTGTTCTTACAAAATTTTTGGGAGGTGAATCAAATGATGTGTGTATACTTTTTAGTTTCCATCTCTTGGGTGTGAATATGAAGAATGATGATCTTGCTTGTTCAAAATTAAGCCCTTTCGCGTTTATTTTTTTATTTTTTTTGATTTTGTTCTATTAGTTTTTTTTTTTTTTTTTTTTTTTTTTAACAACTTTTGTGTTTTTATTTTTTAGTTTTTTTTTTTTTTTTTTTTTTTTTTTTTTTTTTTTTTTTTTTTTTTTTTTTTTTTTGTTTTTTTTTTTTTTTTTTTCCTTTTGACAACCTTAGTTGCTTGAATTCATAAGTTATTGTTATGGTTCCTTACTAAGTTTAATTATTTTAGCTCATAAGTTTCAATAACTTATTGAGTTTATTTCTTGAGTTGAGTTTATGTTGATAAGTGTAGTTTATGTAACTCCTCCATATTTCAATTCTTTATTCTCATATGTTTATGTATTTCATGTTTTTTCTGTAGATGTTATGTCTTAGTGGTCTTCAATACGGAGATTCAAGTTGTTAACTTTAGATGGATATTCAAAGAATTTGAGTTGGTTTTCTCCTTTTGTTTCAAACGACTTGTAATGTTTTAAAGAACTTACGTTACAATTTTGTTATGTAATCATGTGATAGTGTTGCTACTAACTTTGTTCATCTTCTACTTGATTTAATTTGACAAATATAACTTAGGTTGGTATACTTTGTTTTACTGATTGAAAAGCGCTTGAAAAGTGCTTTTTATTCTCTTAAATTAAGGGAGTTTATATTAAATTTCACTTGTATACTAATGATTTTTAGGTAAAAATTAAAAACAAAACTAGAATTGAAAGCCAAAAGAACCAAATCGAGCCAAAATCCAGTGAGAAAAAAGAAGAAAATCACGAAATTACCAAAAATAGGGCATTGTCAAGCCGTTTTTTTCGGAGAGCAGCCTATGACTTCAGCGTAGCAGCTTTGACGTGGCGTTGTGGCACGATGTCGAGGGTAGGTTTTTATGATCCACAGTATCGTTGCGCCATCCAGCAGTGCGATGGTGCCATAATCAATGTCGGTTAGCATTGTGGCACCATTGACCAACGTCATGGCACCATCTTTTCTAATTTGAAAAATCTATATTTTTGGAAAGAATTTTGGGCGGTCAACTCTATAAATTGAAAGGTTTCTAGCAATCCTAGACATTAATTAACACATCAAGAGACAAGAGAGAATTCATTAGAGAGTCCAAAGAGTGAGTTACCTGACATGATGACCAAAGACATATTAACTGTTCCTTTTCAACCAAGAGTTTCTTTTCAGTAGTGTTTTCCTTTTACCCTCTTTCTTTTTCTTTGCTCATATTGTTTATGAACATGTTACTTAGCTATGAGTGGCTAAACTCTTTAGTGTTAGGGTATATTCTTTAGTTTTAGGGTATATTGTTTATGAACATGTTGCTTAGTTATGAGTGGCTAAACTCTTTAGTTTTAGGGTATTGATGAATTGTTTATAAAGTTATGTCGATCTTGTAGACTTTTCATGGTTTTTGTATTAATGAGTATGTTTTTTATTATTATTGTGTTTAATTTTTGTTGATTGACCATCCTTGAATGTTAGATGAATAGTTGAGATAATTGTATGTATAATTGGATCTGTAATAATAAATTGTTGTTAACCTATCATGAAAATAGTTAGGTTAACAATAAAAGTTGTTAAAGACTACTCTTAATGTCATGTAATTTGTATTGGTTTCAAGAAATTAGTAATCAATCAAGTTGCATGAGAAAATGTTTTTTAAAGAAAATACTTGGATTTATGTTTTTAGTCTGCATATGAATTGTAATGAAATTCATGAACCCTAAAATATTACATGATAAAGTAAATAATGATACTTTACCCTAGAACTATTTTTGACTCTTGTGTTTTTTATTTATTTGCTTTCCTTTTTAGTCTTTCTAAAATCACATCTTGAATTCGAATCTTCAAATAAAATTGATTCAATTCTAGAATAGTTAAGTAACTTAAATCTTTACAATTGGATCTATATTCGAAACTTAACTGTCTTATATTATAACTTGACTCGTATACTTGCAGTTAACATGGAAAGTGTGCATCACTGATCTTCAAGTTGATTTTTCTTCAAAATAAAGACACATTGTTTGATGCAATTATCCAATGATCCTATTGTTTGTTGTGTAAATGAAGGTAGGCTTTTATGTATTATTCTTAAACATATTTGTTGTGTAAATGAAGGTAGGCTTTTATGTATTATTCTTAAACATATTCTGAATATCGTTGGATGTAGTTTGTGGAGGGATGGGTGATATGGAATGTATGGTTTATGTATAAATGTTTAGTGTATGTTATTGTTATTTCCTTTTGGTTCGTGAATACATGGTTTTTATGTTTTTGTTTCGTTTTTGTGTATTTGTTTAGTGGCTATAGGAATGCAAAGTAGTCTCCTTGCCATTTCTCTTGCAAGCAAACGGGTTTGCTTCATGCTTAATTTGGTGGTTTGTGTAAATATAGGTTTTATACTTTGTGCAATCTATTTTTGTAGGTATGATTCATTTGTTTCTAAATTCTCTATTTTATACTTAAGCCAACATATCTTTTTTGTAGGTGTATAAAACAGTGACTATATGAACCTCCAAGTAGACAACTAGTTCTTGATCTTTCAGATTTCTAACTCTATGTATATATTAAGTAATGTACGATAGGTTATTTATTAAACAATTTGTCACTTTCTTTGTTGTGTTGCTATAGTGAATTAGTTAACTTTTGTTTTTATTGAAAGTTGAATTGTTTATACAAAGGCAATTTGTTATATTTTATTTTGTGCATGTATATGTGAGAGAAAATTGTTGTAATTTTGGAATTGCTCATAAGAAAGGTGATAGTTGAATATATGAAACTTTTAGTACATATATTGAGTTAATAGATTTTAAATGTGTAATATTTATTTTGTTCATGAAATTGTATTGTCGGAATACAAGGCAGGAAATGAGAATATCAATTGGGATATCTAATTTGGAAAAAAAAAGACATACATGACATTAAAAGTTTGTCAAAAATAAATAAACTTTTCAATCGGTTCGTGTCAAGATAATAATATATTTGATAAATAAAAAACGTCAAGAGATCAACACATGATATATAATCAGTGTCAAGAATAAATAAACTTGACTAGTTGTCAGTGTCAATTACATTATTTCTCTTGACACAGAATTTATATCAAGAAACATGTCACTGACATTTTTTGGTACCAAGTAATCCAACTTTACTTGACAATTGATTACTTGATGCTTTTAAAAATGTCAGGTATATTATTACTTGACATTGTAGTGACGTCAAGTAATCTAGTTTTTGTATTAGTGTATATTTAACAATAAAAAAATGTTAAAAGTAACAACACATGATATGTTGCTCGTGTCAAGAATAAATAAACTTGACATTTATTTCGTGGCAAGATAATAATATATTTGACAATGAATAATTGTTAAGAGTAATAACACATGATACCTTACTAATGTCAAGCATAAATAAACATGATAGGTATCTCGTGTCAAGTACATTATTTCACTGACATGGATATTGTATCAAAAAACATATCACTTGACTTTGTTTTAGTATCAAGTAATTCAACTTTACTTGACAGTCAAGTACTTTACGTTTTTAAAAATGTCAGATATACTGTTACTTGACGTTGGAATCATGTCAAGTAACTCAGTTTTTGTAGTAGTGTTGGTAGAAAAACATCAAATTGGAATCTCGGCATTGGAGCCTCAAGAGATTTCTGCTCAAGTCGAGAACTATTCCACGACTTCCAACATACTGTTGACAAGGAATGTGTATTTTGTTGGGATTTGTGCCCTAAAGCTTCGTAATTGATTAGTTAATTAATTTAATTATTAATTATGCAATATTAATTTATCCATTAACGAAAAAATCCAAGGTTATTGCATGAAGTTTTGAACATATGTGTAGTTGACATACGAGTGGATCATGTTTAAGAAATAACCTAAAGGTCTATAGCATATGGATAAGGTTGGGTGCCTTATCTTGGTGCCACTATACGTATGACCCATTTTGTAATAGTTACAAATGGTTTGATCCAAACTGTTTAGGTAGAGACATCTTAGTGGAGGTATCATATACAAAGAGTTTGTATAAGACCAGACTGCGAAATATATAATCTCTTTTTGTAAATTCGTTAATTGATAAGATCAATATTTCATAGGATGATCATGTGCGACTCGATCTTAATCCTGAATTACTTATGAACTCCTATTTGTGAGGTTGGTCCTTTGATTTGCATGGGTGAGAGTGGCTCAAGTTGTATGCTCAATAAGCCTACCATTTCGGGGATTTGACTAAATGGAGAGTTGGGAACATAACTTCAAAAGATGCAATTCACTTTTTCTCAAATGGAGTAATTAGATGAGTAATTTCGTTAAGTGCCGATTTTGGGTCTTGAACAAGGGATCTCACCTTTCACTGGTCCGAGAAGGACTTAGTTTATAGTTGGATAAACAAATTGTTCATTAGAGAAATCAGTGGTACTTAAGGAAAAGTGATAATTACTAGGGTAAAATGGACATTTGCCCAACTGTAATTATTAACAACTGGTGAAAGATCGACTTGCTTAAATTGATTATATCCATGGACACAACTTGTCCTACAGTGTGTAAGAGTTTAACTATGAGTCTATAGTGGTTTGTCTTGCAGTTAATGAATGAAGATTAATTTAATGAAAGAGTCTAATTAATTAATTTTGGATCATTGAAGCTTATAATCCGTGAGTCCATAAGGTCTCCTTGCTAGCTCACCATGAACCAACAAAGATCAACTATGTTGAAAGAAAAATTTGAAATGTTCAAATATATGAATAAAAATATTAATTGTACTGGATACAATATATTGTATGATTTATTATAAATTTCATTTGAATAAGATTCAAATTATAACTTTATAATATGGAGAATCAATTTATTTGAATATGATTCAAATAATTAATTATTTATTTGGATGAAACCATATAAATAAATAGATGGAGAATTAAATTAATTAATTTGAATTGAATTAAAATAATTAATTATTTATTTGATGAGATCCAAATTAAAGACTCTACAGAAAATAAATATTTAAATGAGATTAAATATTTTAAACAATTTAATATGAGATATTATTTGAATAGATATTTATTAATATTAGATATTATTAAATATTTAATTTAGAATATCTAGAAAGGAGTTATCCTAATAGGTTTAGAAATAACCCACCGAGTTCTATAAATAGGTCCTTTGGGAGCCGGCACTCTCTCTACAAAAATAAGCTCTGCAATTACACTAAAACTTTCTCATTCTTTTAAGAAGCGGTTCCTCCCACAAACCGGATCCAGGAAGACTACAAGGAGAAGACTGAGAAGACTTTACTGAAATTATGGATCAACAGAGGTATGTTACTTAACATTTTCTTAACTTTTTGTATTTTAAATTCTTTCAAGAAATCAAAGAACACGATCTCACGCTTCCATCGGAATTTAATTCCCTTTAATCGGTATCAGAGCCAATTTTTTATTCTTGATTTGAATTAAAAATCTTGTACGGTAGGTTTTTTAATTGTTCATGTATGAGATATGTGAAGATTTGCAAAATTGATTGTTTAGGCATATTTGGGCATTGGATATTAAAGTTTTGATTAGATCAATTGTAAAACCTTCAAGGGTTAGGGTTTTCTTGTAATCTTTTCATTGAATTTGATGTAAAAGTGCTGTAAGTTCTTGAAAAAACAAAATATTGAAATCTGGAAAATTTAAAAATTTTCAGATCTGAATATTCGCATCATCTATTGTGTGTCATTAAAGCATCTGGCAGATTTGATTGAAGTATTTGCGGCTGAAATTTCAAAGGATTAAATTCAGATGGTTCAAACTCTAAATTTTGATGGCCAAAGAAGAAATTGAATACCAAAATGTCTTGGAAATTCAAATTATTGTAGTTTTGAGTTTTATTTTTAATTTCTAGGATATGTCAAATATGTCGGTCAATTTTGCTTTATTTAGTTTAATTATGCATGTGATGTATATTTTAAATTAAATTAAATGTTGCATAGAATATTTCATTTAGATTAAAATCCCACTATAGGTTAAGCATGTCATGCATTTTATTTTAAATATACTTGTTATATTTAAATTATTAGGATAATTCCTAATTAAATGCATGTAGAGATTCTCTTTTATTTAAATATAAGCGTTATATTTAAATTTTTTGTAGAGATGCATATAGAGATTCTCTTTTATTTAAATATAAATGTTATGTTTAAATTGTTAGGATAATTCATATTTATATGCATATTAAGATTATCTTTAATTTTAAATATAAGTGTTATATTTAAATTGTTGTAGAGATTCATGTAGGGATTCTTCTTTAATTAAAATATAATTGTTATATTAGATAATTAAATGAAGAATTATCTAAGATTGCTTGCTTAGATGAAGATAAACTTAGTTTAATTTTAAATTGTTTAAAATTCTAGTTTACCTATATGTTTTCTAATGAGATTAAAAATATTGCATGTTTGCCTAATAGGACTAGGATCTTGTTTAAATAAAGATACTATTAATTAATTTTAGTTTATTTATTTTTTTATTTTTCTAATGAGATTATAAATATTATATGCTTGCCTAATGAGATTAGGATCTTACTTGAATAAGATAAAATGGATTCAATTTTTTATACCGTTTAAAATTTTAATTTATCTTTATTAAAATTCTAATTAGATTAGAATAAAGTAAATTGCATGCTTATCTAATGAGATTAGATTAAAATAGATCTTTTAATTTAATTTTAAATGGTTTAAAATAGGCAAATTAAAAGATTTAAATAATAAAAGGTTTCCTATAAGGGAACTCTGTCATTTAAACTTATGGTAACGAAACACCCCTATTTGGGAATTGTGAAAGTTGAATTAGTCAAACTTTTATTAAAACATAATGTGAATAGTTTATTAAAGAGTTTAGTAAACTTGGGATATTACACATTATTGGAAACTATCCAAACATAAGAGTTATGTTTGGACAAACAAATTAAAACTTGGATAAATGATTTAGCCTAAGTTTGTCTAAGTAATGAAACCTCTATTTGAAAATACTTAGTGGAAAAATAGATATATATGATATGTTGTCTCTTTTACGTTCTCTGATAAGATTCACATCTTGAGACTCATGCTTGGCCTCGTGGTGGCTTTGCTTTGGCTCTGTTTCCGTCCCCCTTCGAAAGGTTTTTGCATGAGTCAAGATCGAGGTAAATTAGAGAAAGCATTTATAGTAAGTGGGAGAAGGACATGTATCAACATATCCTACAATCTCCATCATTGGTTTACACCGTGAGACTCAGGCTTGACCTCGTGGCAGCTTTACTTCGACATTGTTTCCATCCCCCTTCGGAAGGTATTTGCATGGGTCAATATCAAGGTAAACTCTAGCAATGGATAGGACTATAGTTTTCTGTTTCCAAAATTGACCTTCCCTTCGGTAGGCTTGTTGTGATAGAACTACAAGACCTAAAATGATGGTTACACTTATAAGAGCACATTAAAGTTATTAATGGTGTTCTGACCAAATAATTGTAACTAAACATTATAGGAATAAGAGTTATTCTGGTGTAATATTTGGTTTAGAATGTCTCAATCCAATGAAGGAGCATATGACCTCCCTTTGGTGGCACTTGTTCTAAATCATTGGAGTATCGTTGCATTAGACATGATTTATAGGTTTCATAAAATTTAATGCTAAATTTGAATGGATATTTGATTGCATGTTATTAACTATCTATTTTATGTATTATTAATAACTCTTAATTAATGATTTAATGATAGTCAAATAATTACATTTACAATTTACGAGTTTTAGGGCATAAAACCCAACATGTTGCTTAACCTTTTATTAACTTTTAGAAGTCAAAAGGTCAAAACTTGACCTTAGTGGAACTTTTCAATTTCCCAATTTTAAGCAATTTCATGACTAATTCATTTGATGGTTTGTTGTGTTCTTCACAAATTGACACTAATCCCACTTGTTATTGTGCAAATTAGGTGTCAACTTGAAATTAAATCTCTTTTTGCATGATAATCTCTTTAAAAGAGATGTTTTGAGAGAGATAACTTCTTCTTGATGCTAGATTTTTGTTGAATTTTAGTATTCAAGTTCTAAATACTCAACCTCTCTCAATTCACAAATCTCTCTTCAATTCCTCACACAATTTGATCCCACAATCATGTTCTAAGACTAGAGAATAGCAAGGAAGACACTTGTAGTGGTCTATATCCTGTTCATAATCAAATTAAAGGTTAATTTGCAAGGGTTTTGGTGCTACAAAGGTTGTTTTTTTCAACTCTCTGTTTTATAACTTGAAAACCAACATGTTTTTTCTTTCAAATTAAAGCAAATTAGAGTGTTTTTAGATCTAATTGCTTCCGCTTGCATGATTTAAACTCTTTTACTTAGCCCATTATTGACATTTTGATCAATGGGATGAAGTTTCGATACATCAAAAGATCAAAAGGAGAAGTAAAGAGGAGAGAAATCGGATTAAATTCGCTAGTGGCCAGTGACAACTAACCTAAAAATTGACATTTTCTATTTATATAAAGTTGGAACGTCGTGACGCTGTCGCAAAATCGCATGCAGAAATTCTTCGGAGTGCCACGGCGCTATGTGTTTTTCACAAAAATGAGGCATTCTATAAACAACATTGAATAGGCCGCAGCAGGGCGCCACGATGTTATTCTGTAGGGGCAAAACTACTACAATTGGCCTTTCTTAATGTACGGATTTTTCGTTTTCTTGATGGTTATGAAAAGAAACCATAAAAACAATCTTAATTTAGAGCTTTAAAATTATTATTAATTAAAAATTTCATTTCTTGATAGTCTTAGAATATCAAGAAAAGTTTATATTTAACTTGATATGTGCCTGTACATCAAGAAAAATGTTTTTCTTGATTGAAAAGTATGTAACTTACGTCAAAATATTGAATTCCCAATTTTTGCCTTTGGTCATAAATCGTCAAGCAATATATCTTCCTTACCATCAAGGAAGATAGATTGGTTGATGGGCAATGCCAAACAACAAAAGTGCATCATTACAACAATTTTTTTTAAAAAAATGAATTAAAAAAAATTACAAAAACTTGATTTTATTTCCCTCATTTCCTTTGTGTTTTCCTCTCTCCCTCTATTTCAAAGAAAAAGGAAAAAAGTGGAAGGAGAAAATAGAAGAAACCCTAATCCCTACCATCGTTGTCCATAGGTTTGCAACTGCACCGCTCGCCGCCATCGTCCGTTCAGCTGCCATTGTCCAGCGTAGCCTAGTCTGTCGTCGCCGTTTGTAGTAGTAGCCTGCTCGACACAGTCCTCTGTAGCCAAACACCCAACGCAGTTTGAAGCCGTTAGCAGCGAATAGAGCCGGGCGATATCAAGGTTGAGAGAGAAATCACTGGTCAGAGCTCCGACTCAAATAACGAGGAAAAAACGAGTGACCGTTCCTTCCTTTGTTTGGGTGAGACCCTCATTGCCACCAGACCCTTATCGTTCGGCCTCTTCCCCACCATCCCCATAGGTTCCTCTCTAATCTTCAGTTTCCTTTTGATTTTTGCTTCTAAATTAAGTGTTTATTCACTGGTCATTGATGTTTTTCTTAATTTGACCATTCTTGTTTTTTTTTTTTTTTTTTGAATATTTTGTGATATGTTGTAAACCACTTTCCCAAGAACTCAAAGTCTCCGTTGGAGCTATTCTGATGGCTTTCTTTCTTGGCCAAAGAGTTCAGAGCAACTTGTTTACTAGCAATGCCCAAATTCAAGCCAAGGATGACAATTCTCATGTTACTGTTTCTGGTAATTTTGTGTGTTTTTTCTTCTTTGGGCTTTTCTTGTCCATTTAGAGATGGATTTATTTTCGATTGCGTATTATTTTGCTTTTTGTCTGCCCTTTATTATGGTGCTATCTTTATCTATTAATCTGAGAGGTTGTTCGAAATTATGTCATGCTTCTTCGTCGAATATCTGGAATGGGAATCATTGTGGCATTCATATTACTTTTGACATTGAAATTTAAATGGATATGAATTGTTGCTTATACAATAATAAAAAGTGTTGATGACTTTGATTCGACTGTCATGTTTTAGTTAAGAAGACAATGCAGGAACAATAAATGATGTTTGTTTAACTGAATTAGCCGTAGTAGAAAAGAGTTACCTAGTTTGCATTTTGATTTTTCCTTAGGATAAAATTATTCTCTAACATTATGCTTAGAAAAATGGCAATTATAACATAGAATATCAAGTACCAAGATTTAAATTTGCGAATAGAAAAGTTCTTTTATCTACTACTGTAATGAATTGGAGTGTTATTCCTTTTTCATGCTTCAACTTTTTTGGGTATCCTCTATTTGATCTAGGGTTCATTTGATTGAGCAAAAAAATTAGTTCAGGAACTTCAAGCACAAAATAGTCTTACTGTTGGATTTAACATTATATGAACTTTTAATTAGTGAAGTTAGAGTGGCACTTGCTATCTGAATTTGTTTTACTAATTGGATCATCTCCTTGCATCAGGCAATCTGAATATGGTCATGGCTTTAGCTGGGAATAAATCAGATTTGTTGGATTCTAGGGAGGTTGCTGTAGAGGCAAGTACCCCAACCCCAATTTTCTTTATTTTCTGTTACTTTGTTGAACTGTTATGCATTTCTTACAAATTAAAAACATATTTCAGCTAGTGAAGAGCTTCTCCTATTGGAAGTTTGTGATTGTTCGTTGAAATGTCTATCACGTATTTTATACTAAGCTATGATGATCGGTTCAGTTGTTGCTCCTATAGGATGCGGAAACATATGCGTAGGAGAATGGCCTTTTCTTCATGGAAACCTCTACAAAAAGTGCTGCTAATGTCAATCGGCTGTATCTCATTTGTATCATAACCTTTTCTTTCCAATTGGTATGCATATCTACCTCATAGCAGCCACCACCAATTATCGATCGCTATCACATGTCGTCGTTGAGCACGCCACCGTTGGTGAGGGTCCTATAAATAAATAGATTAGGGTGTTTTGGGTTTTCTTTGATAAATCTTGAGTATACACTTAGTATTGACTTGGATTTTTATTTATCCATGAGATATGAGTATTAGACTGGAGATTTAAAGAGATTTAGAGTGCTGGTGTCTTTAGGCGTTTAGTCATTTCTTTTGGGTAAGTTATGGATTTCCTTGGTAAATTATGAGTTACCCATTATTTTATAGTTTTCATTTATAATACCCATGAGAATTTTTACACTTATAATTACGGCATGGTACACATTTGCTTACACCATTTTCTTTGGCTATAATTTTTACACTTAGTAATAATTGTTTTTAATATTTGTTTGTTTATTTGCAGTTGACAAGACAAACAACTTACAGCCAATTGGAATTAGACGCGGTGAAAGTTGAGTATTGTGACTTAGGACCTTACATTGGAATATTGTGACTTCAATTTTAATTTTGTTAGGTTTAAGGACATGCGACACAATGTAAAGTTTGATAGGGTTAGGCCTTAGATGATTCAGTTTCAAGATACTAATTTTTTTTGTAGAAAAGTTATTTTATTAGTTGATTAATGAAAATTATTTGATTCATTCGTTTGGTTGATGTTTCAATGAGATGGTTGATGTTGTCAATTTAGATATGTGATTGAAACTAATGGAGTAATGTGTGATTGAAAAATTGGAGTTATCTGGTGGTTTGCAGGAGTTGTGTAAAGTTGTTGTTTTGCAGAAATTGTTGAAATTGTTGGGTTTGCAAAAGGTATGTAGAGTTGTGTAAAGTTGTGGAGTTTGCATGAGTTGTATGAGATTGTTGCTTTGGCTTGAGTTGTGTATAAAGTTTGCTTGGGGTCGATTACAGGTTGCATGTGGGGGGTCCAAATGATCCGAATTTTTTTTTAAAAGAAATTATCTTAAATTGTTATAGTTGATGGCTAAAAAAGGTCAAGAAAGGTTGATAATTGACAACCAAAAAAAGGTCAATAGAAACATACAGTAATATATTTTTCTTGATGGGCAAAAAACGTCAACAAAAATGGTCGAACTTGATGGTTTTTACAAATACTTTATGGACAAAAAATATCAATATAAACCTACTATAACGTTCAAAAGTATCAACAAAAGTATCTTTCTTGATAGTTTTCTCCTATATTTGATGGGCAAGAAACATCAACCTAACCTATCTTGATGGTCAAAACCATAAAGACAAGGTTTCTGTTGACGTTTTTTGGCCATCAAGAAAATCTTTCTTGATGGTCAGACATTTTTGATATGGGCTTTCTTTATGTTTTTTGATCATCAAAATACGTCTCTCTTATTTTATTTATTTATTTTTTTGTCATCAACAAAAGCCAAAATTGTAGTACTTTTTTATTGTATGGTTGGAGTGGCTACAAAAAGGTGAATGTAACCAAAGATGCATTCAAGACCAATAGTATTATTGCTCCATAAAATGTCATAATATATTCCAAATAGTAAAAAAGAAACTAATAATTTAAATAACGAAAATTTAGCAATGTTTTATTAGTTAAATTCAAAATTTATGGGTTAGCTCTATGATATTTGAAATATATTCTTTCCTAGAGTTAGAGGTTTGATCCCCAAGTTCGTAATTATGTAAAAAAAACACAGAATTTATATCTTACCAAAAAAACACAAATAATAATAATAAATGAATAAGATTAATTAGTTGTAACAGTGGCTACTACTAAATTATAAAACAACGGTCTTAAAAAGCTAACATTTCTCTTCTTTCTTTATTCAAAACACAACTAAAAACCCTAAAATAGTTGTAATTATGTTAGGTTAAATCGAACTAAACCGAACTAAAGTCCACTTGACTACAATCAATTCAACTAGATTACACTATAACACTAGCTAAAAATTATACTTTCCTTCAAAGTTCTGCCCTAACTCCCAAGAGCTTGGCACAACATTATCAAATTCAATAGTCTTCCCATCACTAGTAGTGACTCTAAAGGACAAACTTTGTCCCACTAAAAAGGTACCAACCTGCCAATTTTGACCCCAATTCCTTGACATTTGAAGCCAACCAGTAGAAGAACCTTTAATCTTAACATCAACAACGTCACCAACACCACCAACATTGTATAGCAACACAAGAAGCCAATAAGGGTTCCCTTTGAGCTCGAAACGCATGCCACCCTGTTTGTGGCAAAGCGTCCGACGATAGCGAACCGAAATGACTCCAGCCCTGTAAGGTGCCATTTTGGTGAACATGTAAAGAGATAGGTCAAAATGGCGCTGGGGTGGGTTGCACCAAATGTCATGTGTTTTTGTGTAGTTTGGAGGACAGAAGTTTGTGGCTGTTATTTTGATTGTGCCTGCATTTGGTATGCACCAATTTTGTTCATTGTTTACACACATTATCTCAAAGCATGCTCCACAAGCTCCACCATTGTTGAAAAGTGCTGTACTAAGTGCCGCTGTTGCTAGCCCATAACCTTGCTTGAATAAATTTCCATACCCGCAAGCTCCCTCTATTACAAGTTGGCAGAAAAAAAGTAAATTAAAAAAATATAATGAGTAGATATATAGTATTGTTTTGAAAGTATATTCTATCCTTACGCATAGTTTCATCACCCCTTATGTCGCCGTAGAAGGTGGCACGAGCATCATACCATGCCGTGTCAATCTTTTGATTATCAATGAGATCAATGAACCTAGTAGCCATGGCTTGACCAAAAATTACCACAAACCCCAAACAAAGAAGCAAATTGTTGAACGAATTGGCCATTTTCCCCCCTTTTTTACTCTTCCTTTTCCAAATTGCATAAAACTAAGATGGAAGTGGACGATTTTATAGGGTAGAAATATGGAGTTAAATATGGGAAATGAAATTAATTTTCTTTATTAGTATATAATCAATGTTGGTAAACCAAATAAGGGAAGCGAGAGAAAGATCCCATGCCATAATTAAACGGAAAAATGTCAAACCACGTTAAATAACGTTCATTCCATCCCCGGTTACCGTTAAAATTACATATTACGTAGTGTAACTTCCATGATTGTAGTTTAATTCACTTTTATATTGTTTCTACGGTTCTTACTCCACTTTTTTGTTTTGCTATTTTTATGTCTCTGAGAATTTCTTTTTAGAAATTATATCAGTTTTTTTTTTTTTTTTGTTTTTTTTTTGTTTTTTTGTTTTTTTAGTTTTGTTCATTTCTTTTTCTAAATGTATATTTCATAACATGTCAATTTTCTTTTTTCCTTTTTTAAAAAAAGCTTTATTTTGATTTAATATTTATCATCATTTTCTTCCAATTTAATTTCTACATTTTTTTGTATAAGATATTTTCCATAATAAAATTACTCATTATAGGGAATTGATTTTTACAATTAGTTACATTATTATTTCTACCATTAAATTTCTTATTTCTTTCCGCTCTACCTATTCAAAATATAGTTTTCCAGCCAAATTCTACCATTAGCAACCATTTTCTATTTAAAATAATTTTTTTTCTTAAAAAAAAAAAGAAGCAATTTATTTTCTAAACATTATCTTCATTTTCCGTTACTATTTAAAAAAAAAGGAGTAAGTTATTCTTTCCACTAAATTCTCTTTTGTTTTTGTCTATTACCGTTATTAAATTATTTGTTTGTTTTCTCTTTATTTATTTTCTTTCCCTTATTATCTCCAGTTTTCAGTTTATTATTGATCTCTGTGTCTTGGTTTACAATTTTTTCCCCTAAGACTTCACCAATTATTTGCTTCTATTCTATATTTTGCCTTTTTTTTTTTTTTTT
>QLSR01000095.1:1343074-1400893 GCA_031780015.1 Citrullus colocynthis | reverse complement strand
TAATCTTATTAAACGTTTAGTTTTTGAACAATTTTAGCATTTGAGATCTATTAGATATAAAATTGAAGTAATTGATAAATATATCAGACATATTTAGAGGGCTAAAGTTAAAATTGAAAGTTTAACGATTTATTACTCACAATTTTCAAAATTTAAAACTAAAATTATAATACACTAACATGTAATATTTTTACGAAGTAATACAAATTACGAAATTATTTTAAATCTTAAGCAAAATAACATCCAACAATTTTTTAAAATAAATTTATAATTATTAAATACATATATATGAGAAAAATTAAAATGTAGTTACGTTTTTTCTTCACTTGTTTCAAGTGTATTAAAAATTATAATGACCTTCTTGATAAAAAAAAAAAATTAAATTAATATATAGATGTAGTAAAAAAATAATATTAAATATATATATTTGAAAATGATAAATAAATAAATTTAATAAAAAAGAAAATAGAAAAAATGACAAGAAAGTTTCGAAGTTTGGGATGATGACAAGTAAAATTCCTCAAAGCCGTAAAGGTAAATAGAAGTATAGATATTTATATTTAATGAAAAACAATCTATTATGGGTAATGAAGGAGACACCTTTAGTTTTTCTTTTTTATTATAAATATACAAAAATATGTGTGTTTATGTTTAGTGTTCAAAGATCATATGTCTCATAATCACACATTCTTAGTGGCCATATATTTCCACTACTTGCCAAATTGTCTATAAATAATAGATAATTTGCAATGGGTGGCAAATCTAAAATGTATAATTAGGGGAATGTCTTTAACATACCAATTGCAGATATGACAAAATTCTCAAATTTAAATTTTCTTTTATTCCGTATTCCAATTTTGCCCTACGTCTTTTGGTATATTAGTCAACTAATATACCATATTTAAAGTATATCAGTTGTGTATTTTTCCATTAATTTGTATGCTTTTTGTATTTTTGTAGTTTGCAGCAATATGAGTTATTACTCACTTTAATAAGTACTTGCTACATTTTTTTTATCCCTTTTGTTGATTTTTTTTCATTTTTAAATGAGTTTGTTTCTTTCATTTTTAAGTACAAATGAACAATAAGCAGGGGAGATTCAGCCTAAAACTCACTGACAGTGAGTTGAGTACTATACACTCACATTGACAATTTGGTTGTGTTTGGAATAACTAGAGGAAAATATATTTTTCAAAAAAAATTATTTTTATGATTTTTTTTAAAACACTTAAATAACTAGTCATTTTCAACTGTATATCAATAGTATATCAAATATATCAAATGCATCAAGTGTCTATCAATAGTGTATTAAGTGTGTATCAAGTGTCTATCAATAGTATAATAAGTGTGTATAAGCAGTGTGTATCAGGCGTATTACTAGTAGTGTATCAAATGTATCAAGTGTATCAAATGTATATCACTAGTGTATCAAGTGTATATTAATAGTGTATCAGGGGTATCCAGTGTAGTAGGTGTATCAGGTGTATCATGTGGGTTAACTTTTTTTCTTGTGCTATTTTTGCAAAAGTAATAAGTTTGGGCTATGGGCCTAATTTTTTAAACTTATTTTGTCAAATCTGCAAGAAGCCCTAAATAATGACATCTTGTAGATGTTGAAAAGGCACATAGGTGAGAAAAGAAGAGAAATGATTGGAGAACTTTTAGAGATTTCTAAATTTCCATAAAATTTCATTTCCTATATTTTCATAATTTTATATTTTATTATTTTGTTATTTTCTTTTCTTTTATTTATTATATTATATATTTATTTAATATTATAATTCTTCGGTATTTGTGTTCCCGTTTTTCGTCATTTTGCTCAATTATACAAACCTAATTGAAGGATTTGGAAAAGCAAATATTATTTTGCCTAGAGGAACAAAATTTACAATTAACAATGCATTGTTCTTTAGTCAATCAAAGAGAAATCTATAAAGTTTTAAAGATATACATTGCAATGGTTATCATATTGAGACTGATAGACAGAATGAGATAAAATATCTTTATATCATATCTACTATCTCAGAGGAAAAACATATATTGGAAAGTTGTCTTCTTTATCTTCTGAATTTTATTATACTCATATACGAGTAATTGAAACATATGCAACAATGAACCTAAAGTTCATGAATCCAAATATATTTACAATTTGGATAACTTATTGGGTCATCTAGGATCTATAATGATGGGGACAATTATTGAAAATTCAAATGGACACTCATTGAAGAGCCAGGAGATTCTTCAATCTAGTGAATTATTATGTGATGCACTTTCAAGGCAAATTGATAATTAGACCATCACTAGCTAAAGTGGGAACTGAATCACCTACATTTTTAAAACGAATTCATGGTGATATATGTGGACCTATTAATCCACCAAGCAAACTATTTAGATATTTTATGGTATTGATAGATGCTTCCAGTAGATGGTCACATGTGTGCTTATTATTAAGTTGAAACCTTGCATTTGCAAGATTACGTGCTCAAATAATTAAGTTAAGTGCACAGTTTCCTGATTATACAATTAAAACCATTCGTCTTGATAATGCTGGTGTAACAACCCCAAATCGTTGAGGTAAATCCTCCTAGTAAATTAATTTAAGTTATTATGTATGAAAGGGAAAGTATAGTTATTTATATGTATTCATGCATTTATTTAGGCTAAGATGGAAAGTTTCAAAATTAGAGTTAAGGAAATTTTTTGGGATTTGGTAAAGGATAATTTATTTTGGGGCAAGTAAAATAAAGTGAATAGATTTTGTGGGATTGGAGTAATTGAAGGAAATTTTATTTTGTAGAAGATTTTATTTTATTTTATTTTATTTTGTTGGAAAAGAAAAGAAAATGGGAAAAGTGGAAGGAATGGGGATTAGGGTTTTATTATAAATAAGTCCCTAGGTTTGCGTGCTAAAATTAAAAAAAAAAAGGAAAAAGAAAAGAAATTTCTTTTCCCTTCCCTCTCTCTCGCGCCGCCCCCCTCCCCCCCGATTTTCTTCTTCTTCTTCCTCCAGCCGCCGGTTTCTTCTTCTTCTTCCTCCTGCCGCCAGCTCCGATTTTTCTTCTTCTTCCTCACGCAGCAGCGCCGTCGCCGCCGGCTCCGATTTTTCTTCTTCTTCCTCGCAGCTGCAGCGCCGTCGCGCCGGGGTCGGTTCCTCCTTTTCCTCGCGTCTGCAGCACCGCCGCCAGTCTCTCTCTCTCTTCGGCAGCCGCCGCCGACGTTGGTTCTCTCTTCCGCCGCCGGTTTCTCTCTTTTCCGCCGCCGGTTTTCTCTCTCTTCCGCCGCCGGTTCTCCTCCGCTGCCGTTTCAGTCAAACGCTCGCCTGATTACTCATCACCGAACCGGTAACGTTTGAGTAAGTAACTCGGACCCAAGGAAAATTTGTGGCGTGGTTTGGTAAACTATTGGTGATTTAGACTTATGTGATTAAAATTCTCTTAGGTGGCCGGAAGTTGTGTTGGGTAAAAAAGATTGGAGGCAACTGCGAGTTAAGCCACGCTTGGGTAAGAACACTTTTAATTTACTTGGAATTAAATTGCGGTGAGACTAGACTTGTGGACTAATCAAAGTTGGGGAAATTTTATTCACAGTTGACCAAGAACTTTTCAAAAGACTGCCGTGTGGATAAGCTAATATAATTGCTCAGGTAAGTGGTCTTACTACCTGAACCGCTTTCCCGCCATATGTTTGGTTGCCATGATGAGTAAAATTTCTAAGCCCCATGTGAGATAGCATGCTTGTATGAAATTCCCATGTTTTAAAGGGTGTATGTGAAATGCATATGCTTGTATTATGAGATGTTTGTAAACAGCGCTGTTAATGTATGAATTCATGGAAGGAAAGGAGTGAGAATTGAATTGGTCATGTGTGCTGGGTAGTGGTAACTCCCCTACGTCGGTTGGATGTTCACCAGAGGTTGTGGTCCTTCGGGGTCACTAGAGGTTGTGTTCCTTCGGGTTCACTAGAGGTTGTGGTCCTTCGGGGTCACTAGAGGTTGTGGTCCTTCGGGATCACCAGAGGTTTGTGTTCCTTCAGGATCACCAGAGGTAAGAGTCCCTTCGGGGCTCCAGAGGTTGTGGACATCCAAAACCAACTGTAGGGCGAGTATAACCAGTTCCCTATAAAAGTATGTTAGATATGCCTGTCTTATGATTGATGCACTTAAAGGACTTGGGTGCCTAGCCCGGCTCCGGTAGTGGGGTCACTTACTGAGTAATATAATTGCTCATCCTTTCATCTTATTTTTTTTCAGGTAAGGGAAAGAACGTGCTGGCGAATGACAAGAGGAATCCTTGATGGCTTCACGGGACCCGCAGTAGCTTCCGCTAGGACTGCACGTTTTTAATGAGTTTTGGTTAAATTGTCAAATTTTGTTTTGAAACTTGTCTTCTAGTTTGTATGTGGATTCCGGTTCACGAATTTTTATTGATTTTACTAGGGGTACCCCGAACCAAGATTCTTTTTTTTTTTTTTTTTNTTGATGGCTTCACGGGACCCGTAGTAGCTTCCGCTTAGTATTGCATGTTTTAATGAGTTTTGTCCAATTGTCAAATTTTGTTTTGAAACTTGTGTTTCATGAAATTTTATTGATTTTATTAGGGGTACCCCGAACCAAGATTCTTTTTTTTATATATGTTTATGCATTGTTTTTCTTGAGTTTTAGCATTGTTTCTTTCTTACTATTTAGCATAGTGTCTTTTTGAAATATGCACGCATTGAGTAATGGTCCGATTAGATTGTATTAGTCGGGTCGTTACAGTTGGTATCAGAGCCCAGAGTTTTGGGTTCTGTAGACTGACTTACTAAGTAAGTCGAGGGGTTCCCATGACCGTTAAAGGATTCTTCGTCATCGCCAGGTACGTATTTTCTAGTACATGACTTTAGAATGTTATACCTATGACGTGCTAGTTTACCCTTGTGTGGATACCTTGAAGTGTTACCTTTAGCAAGGAAATTGATGGTGCTTATTGTCCGTGAATTAGGAATGGCTCGTGGAGGTAGAGGAAGAGGTAGAGGCAGGAGGGGTGGGGCAAGGGGATTACCAAACCCCCAAGTCCAGAACCCTATGGAGCAAGACATCCCTGCACCACAAGGACCTCCACCGCCACAAGATCCCGTTAGGCAAGAGGAGCGGGGAGTCAGGGCAAGAGGACGGCCTCATAACGTGCCTGAGCTGCCCCAGGCACAAGCTCCGCCAGTGGCCCAGACCGATTTCGCTGCAGTAGTGGCTCAGATAGGGGAGACGATTACCGCCACTTTGCTAAGCAAGATTCAGGAGCTAACTCGCGCCGCAGTGGCAGAATAGTTAGCTCAACAACCTCCAGTACCACAGGCGCCAGAGCAGACAATTCCGCCCCCACAAGTGCCGGCCCAGCATCAGTTTTACCAGGATTTATCCCCGGAAGCAAAACATCTGAGGGACTTCAGAAAGTACAATCCGCGCACTTTTGACGAGTCGTTGAAGGACCCTACCAAGGCATAGATGTGGTTATCATCCATCGAGACTATCTTTCGATATATGAAGTGCCCAAAGGACCAGAAGCTCCAGTGTGCAGTATTTGTTTTGACAGATGACGCCGAGATCTGGTGGCAGTCGGCAGAAAGGTCAGTGGTTACCACAGGAGGATCGATTACCTGGGCTCAGTTCAAGGAGAGATTCTATGAGAAATACTTCTTCGCCAACACGAGGTACAATAAGCAGCTGGAGTTCATGAGGCTGAAGCAAGGAGTTATGTCCGTTGAGGAGTATGAGTAAGAGTTTACCAAGCTATCCCGATTCGCCCCCAAGATGGTGGCTACTGAGGAAGATAAGACAGAATGCTTTGTGCAAGGTCTAAAGGATGGGTTAAGGGGTTTCGTGCAAGCCCTGGAGCCCAGTAGTTATGCAGCAGCATTTCGAGCAGCAGTGAGGATTGACTCCCATGCCAGAGAAGAATATGTCAGAGCTGTGACCTCAGGGACCTCTTCAGGCCAGAAAAGGAAATTTGAGCAGAAAATCCCAGAATTTCCTCCAAAGAACCGGGCAGACAGGCCCATACAGCACATTAGACAGCAGCCTTCGGCCTCAGGCTTAGTAGAGAAAGAAAAGCCAGTGTGTGGTTCCTGTGGAAAAAGTCACTGGGGGAAATGTTTAGCAGGATCAGGAGTTTGTTTTCGGTGTGACCAGGAGGGGCACATGTCTAGCAAGTGTCCAAGGAAGGGAGCAGTAGATGGTAAGGGGCAGTATGCAAGCACCTCCCATTGGGACTCTGGTAGAATGCAGCAACAGCATGGTCGGGCCTATGCCACGACTCGGCAGGATGCTGATAAGGCAGGCACGGTGGTGACAGGTATGCTTCCTATTTTGGGGTATCATGCCCTAGTGTTGTTTGACTCAGGCTCATCACACTCGTTTATTTCTGCTGTATTTGTTGAGCATGCTGTACTAGAATTAAAACCTTTACCTTTCGTATTGTCGGTCTCGACCCCATCTGGGGAGATCTTATTGGCGAAAGAAAAGATAAAGGCCTGTCGGGTAGAAATAGCAAATCAAGAGTTAAAGGTTACCCTAATCGTCTTGGCCATGCGGGACTTCGACGTCATTCTAGGCATGGACTGGTTGGCTGCTAACCATGCCAGTATAGACTGTGCAAGAAAGGAAGTGATTTTCACTCCTCCGTCAGGGCCTAACTTCAAATTTAAGGGAGCAGGGACGGTGGTCCTACCCAAGGTCATTTCGGCTCTGAAGGTCCGCAGACTACTTAACCAGGGTACCTGGGGTATTCTGGCCAGTGTGGTAAACGTTAGAGAGGATGAGGCCACCCTGACTTCAGAACCTGTGGTACGAGACTATCCGGACGTTTTTCCAGAGGACCTTCCAGGCTTACCACCGGTTCGAGAGATTGACTTCGCCATAGAGGTGGAGCCCGGTACGGTTCCCATATCCAAGGCTCCTTATCATATGGCTCCAGCAGAGCTAAGAGAGCTGAAGGTGCAGCTGCAAGAGTTGCTTGACAAGGGTTTTATCCGGCCGAGTGTGTCGCCTTGGGGGGCACCAGTGTTATTCGTGAAGAAGAAGGATGGTTTGCTACGCCTTTGCATTGACTACAGAGAGCTAAATAAGGTGACTATAAAAAACAAATACCCTCCCCAGAATTGATGATCTATTTGACCAGTTGCAGGGAGCCACAGTTTTCTCAAAGATTGACCTTCGTTCAGGATATCATCAGTTGAGAATAAAGGGCATTGACGTTCCTAAGACCGCTTTTCGTTCCCGATATGGACACTACGAATTCATCGTTATGTCCTTTGGTCTGACAAATGCCCATGCAGTATTCATGGATCTAATGATCCGGGTGTTCAAGGACTTTCTTGACGCTTTCGTCATCGTATTCATCGATGATATTCTGATATATTCCAAGACGGAGGAAAAGCACGAGGAGCATCTGCGAAAGGTTCTCGAAACCTTAAGGGCACATAAGTTGTATGCCAAGTTTTCTAAGTGCGAATTCTGGTTGAAGCAGGTATCCTTTTTAGGACATGTGGTGTCCAAGGATGGTGTCTCGGTAGATTCTGCCAAGATAGAGGCGGTTACAAGCTGGCCTCGCCCTATGACAGCTAGTGAAGTACGTAGTTTTCTGGGTTTAGCTGGCTACTACCGTCGATTTGTGAAAGATTTCTCTCGTGTAGCCAGGCCGTTGACTCAGTTGACCCGGAAAGGTAATTCCTTTGTTTGGAGTAAGGCCTGTGAAGAGAGTTTCCAAGACCTCAAACAGAGGCTAGTGTCTGCACCAGTACTTACCGTTCCAGATGGATCAGGGAGTTTTGTCGTTTATAGTGATGCTTCCAAAAAGGGACTGGGTTGTGTGTTGATGCAGCACGGCAAGGTGGTCACTTATGCATCCCGGCAACTAAAAAGCCACGAGCAGAATTACCCGACTCACGATTTGGAGTTGGCAGCAGTTGTTTTCGCTCTGAAGATATGGAGGCACTACCTGTACGGGAAAAGAATCCAGATCTTCACTGACCATAAAAGCTTGAAGTACTTTTTCACTCAGAAGGAGTTGAACATGAGACAGCGCAAGTGGTTGGAGTTAGTAAAGGATTATGATGTGGAGATCCTTTACCATCCCAGAAAGGCAAATGTAGTGGCAGATGCATTGAGCAGGAAGGCAGTTCATTCAGCAGTTTTGATTACCGACCAGGCCCCATTGTGCAAGGACCTTGAGCGAGCAGGCATTGCAGTGGCGCTAGGAGAAGTCACTTCTCAGTTAGCTCAACTATCAGTGCAACCCACCTTGAGACAAAGGATCATAGACGCCCAGCAGGAGGATCCGTACCTTAAGGAAAAACTTCGCCAGATGGAGTCGGGGCAGATTAGTGAGTTGTTGGTGTCCTCTGATAGTGGCCTTACCTACCACGGACGCTTGTGTGTTCCAGCAGGCAGCGTTAAAGATGAACTGTTGTCAGAGGCTCATAACTCCCCATTTGCGATACATCCGGGCAGTACCAAGATGTATCAGGACCTGAAGCGTCACTACTGGTGGCCCAATATGAAGAAAGAAGTGGCTGAATTCGTTAGTAAGTGTTTCGTATGCTAGCAGGTGAAGGCCCCGAGGCAGAAGCAGGCAGGATTGTTGCAGCCCCTGTCGGTACCCAAGTGGAAATAGGAGAATGTATCTATGGACTTCATTGTAGGTTTGCCCAAAACAGCGAAAGGTCACACCGTGATATGGGTCATTGTGGATAGACTCACCAAGTTAGCACATTTTATTCCGGGAAAGTCCACCTTTTCAGTAAGTAAGTGGGCACAAATTTATATAAAGAAAGTAGTAAGGCTACACGGAGTGCCAGTTTCTATAGTGTCTGACAGAGACCCTCGTTTCACGTCTAACTTTTGGAAGAGTCTCTAGACTGCGTTGGGCACTCGATTGGATTTTAGTATGGCTTTTCACCCCCAGACGGATGGACAAACGGAGCGCTTAAACCAGGTACTAGAGGACATGTTACGTGCCTGCGCCCTAGACTTTCCAGGAAGTTGGGACTCCCATTTGCACTTGATGGAGTTTGCCTACAATAATAGTTATCAAGCTACCATTGGCATGGCGCCATTCGAAGCCTTATATGGTAAAAGCTGCAGATCTCCAGTTTGCTGGGATGAAGTTGGGGAGCGAAGATTGTTAGGACCAGAGTTAGTACAACTCACTAACGAGGCTATATGGAGGATTAGGACAAAGATGCAGACAGCTCAGAGTAGACAGAAAAGTTACGCCGATGTAAGACGGTGAGACCTGGAATTTGAGGTAGGTGAGAAGGTATTCTTGAAAGTGGCACCTATGAAAGGTGTCTTGAGGTTCGGGAAAAAGGGGAAGTTAAGCCCTCGGTTCATTGGACCGTTTGAGATATTGGAGCGAGTTGGCCCCGTGGCCTATCGTTTAGCCTTGCCACAGTCGCTCTCCGCAGTTCATAATGTGTTCCATGTCTCCATGCTTCGAAAGTATATGGCGGATCCATCCCACGTGATCGACTTTGAGCCCTTACAGTTGAGCAAAGATTTAAGTTATGAGGAAAGGCCAGTGCAAATTCTCGCAAGGGAAGTGAAGGTTCTGCGCAACCGGGAGATAGCATTGGTGAAAGTCCTTTGGCAGAACCACCAGCGTGAGGAGGCCACGTGGGAATGAGAGGATGAAAGGAGGTCAAAGCATCCAGAGTTGTTCCAACAGTAAAAAAAGTTTCGGGGACGAAAGTTTCTTAAGGGGGGAAGAATGTAACAATCCCAAATCGTTGAGATTAATCCTCCTAGTAAATTAATTTAAGTTATTATGTATAAAAAGGGAAAATATGGTTACTTCTTTTGTGTTTTCGTGCATTTATTTAAGCTAAGATGGAAAATTTCAAAATTAGAGTTAAGGAAATTTTTGGGATAATTTATTTTGGGGCAAGTAAAATAAAGTGAATAGATTTGGTGGGATTGGAGTAATTGAAGGAAATCTTATTTTGTAGAAGATTTTATTTTATTTGGTTGGAAAAGAAAAGAAAATGGGAAAAGTGGAAGGAATGGGGATTAGGGTTTTATTATAAATAAGTCCCTAGGTTTGCGTGCTAAAATTAAAAAAAAAAGGAAAAAGAAAAGAATTTTCTTTTCCCTTCTCTCTCTCTCGCGCCGCCCCCCCCCCCCCCCCCCCCCCCGATTTTCTTCTTCTTCTTCCTCCAGCCACCGGTTTCTTCTTCTTCTTCCTCCCGCCGCAGGCTCCGATTTTTCTTCTTCTTCCTCGTGCAGCAGCGCCGCCGCCGCCGACTCCGATTTTCTTCTTCTTCCTCGCGGCTGCAGCGCCGCCTCGCCGGCGTCGGTTCCTCCTCTCCCTCGCGTCTGCAGCACCGCCGCCGGTCTCTCTCTCTCTTCGGCAGCCGCCGCCGACGTTGGTTCTCTCTTCCGCCGCCGGTTTCTCTCTTTTCCGCCACCGGTTTTCTCTCTCTTCCGCCGCCGGTTCTCCTCCACTGCCGTTTCAGTCAAACGCTCGCCTGATTACTCATCACCGAACCGGTAACGTTTGAGTAAGTAACTCGGACCCAAGGAAAATTTGTGGCGTGGTTTGGTAAACTATTGGTGATTTAGACTTATGTGATTAAAATTCTCTTAGGTGGCCGGAAGTTGTGTTGGGTAAAAAAGATTGGAGGCAACTGCGAGTTAAGCCACGCTTGGGTAAGAACACTTTTAATTTACTTGGAATTAAATTGCGGTGAGACTAGACTTGTGGACTAATCAAAGTTGGGGAAATTTTATTCACAGTTGACCAAGAACTTTTCAAAAGACTGCCGTGTGGATAAGCTAATATAATTGCTCAGGTAAGTGGTCTTACTACCTGAACCGCTTTCCCGCCATATGTTTGGTTGCCATGATGAGTAAAATTTCTAAGCCCCATGTGAGATAGCATGCTTGTATGAAATTCCCATGTTTTAAAGGGTGTATGTGAAATGCATATGCTTGTATTATGAGATGTTTGTAAACAGCGCTGTTAATGTATGAATTCATGGAAGGAAAGGAGTGAGAATTGAATTGGTCATGTGTGCTGGGTAGTGGTAACTCCCCTACGTCGGTTGGATGTTCACCAGAGGTTGTGGTCCTTCGGGGTCACTAGAGGTTGTGTTCCTTCGGGTTCACCAGAGGTTGTGGTCCTTCGGGGTCACTAGAGGTTGTGGTCCTTCGGGATCACCAGAGGTTTGTGTTCCTTCAGGATCACCAGAGGTAAGAGTCCCTTCGGGGCTCCAGAGGTTGTGGACATCCAAAACCAACTGTAGGGCGAGTATAACCAGTTCCCTATAAAAGTATGTTAGATATGCCTGTCTTATGATTGATGCACTTAAAGGACTTGGGTGCCTAGCCCGGCTCCGGTAGTGGGGTCACTTACTGAGTAATATAATTGCTCATCCTTTCATCTTATTTTTTTTCAGGTAAGGGAAAGAACGTGCTGGCGAATGACAAGAGGAATCCTTGATGGCTTCACGGGACCCGCAGTAGCTTCCGCTAGGACTGCACGTTTTTAATGAGTTTTTGTTAAATTGTCAAATTTTGTTTTGAAATTTGTCTTCTAGTTTGTATGTGGATTCCGGTTCACGAATTTTTATTGATTTTACTAGGGGTACCCCGAACCAAGATTCTTTTTTTTTTATATGTTTATGCATTGTTTTTCTTGAGTTTTAGCATTGTTTCTTTCTTACTATTTAGCATAGTGTCTTTTTGAAATATGCAAGCATTGAGTAATGGTCCGATTAGATTGTACTAGTCGGGTCATTACAGCTGGTGAACTTACATCCCAAGCTTTTGATAATTATTGTATGTCACATGGGATAAATGCTGAACATCCTGTAGCTCATGTTCATACACAAAATGATTTAGTAGAATCATTTATAAAACGTTTGCAATTAATTACTAGACCGTTACTTATAAGAGTTAAGCTTCCTACATCTGTATGGGGACATGTTATTTTGGATGTTGTGTCACTTGCATGCATTAGACTAGTAGCTTATCATAAATATTCGCTATTACAGTTAGCTTATGGCTTGGAGCCAAATATTTCCCATTTGAGAATTTCTAGATGTGCAGTATATGTTCCAATTGGTCCACCACAACGTACTAAGATGGGTCCTTGAAGGAGGTTAGGAATATATGCTAGATATGATTCTCCATCAATTATTAAATATCTTGAACCCCTGATAGGGATGTATTTACTGCACGATTTGCTGATTGTCATTTTAATGAGGCAAATTTTCCAATATTAGGGGGATGAATTAAGAAGTTGGAAAAGGAAATTGAATGGAATTGCATCATTTTTGTCTCATTTAGATCATTGTACAGATCAATGTGAACTAGAAGTTTGGAAAATAATCCATTTGCAAAATATAGCAATCAATTATCAGATGCATTTATAGATGCAAAGAAAGTAACTAAGTCACATATATAAGTTGCAAATGTTCTGTCGAAAATTGATATCCCAACACAGGAAGTTGTCATTAATGAGTCTGGAACACGCTAGAAGCGTGGTAGACTAGTGGGTTCCAAAGATTAAAATCTTCGGAAAAGAAAAATAGACAATAGTAAAAATGGCTTGGTTGAGGATGATCCATGAAGAAACCCTGGATATGGCTGATAATCGAATTAACAAAGAAGATGAAATACCTAAAGATAATAATGAAATTTTAATAAATTATGTCATGACAGGGAAAAGATGGAACCGAACTAATATAGTTATTGACAACATTTTTGTGTATAATGTTGCTCTTAATATTATATTTGAAAATGAGGATCATGAACCAAATCAGTTGAAGAATGCCGACATAGAAAATATTGATTTTAGTGAAAAGAAGCAACCAAGGCAAAATTAAACTCACTTTCAAAACGTCAAGTTTTTAGACCAGTAGTCCGAACATTAGAAGATGTAAAACCTGTGGGATACAAATGAGTATTTGTGAGAAAAAGAAATGAAAATAATGAGGTCACAAGATATAAAGCAAGACTAGTTGAACAAGGTTTTTCACAAAGACCTAGTATTGATTATGAGGCGACATATTCTCCAATTGTGGATGTAATTATATTAAGATATTTAATCCGTCTGACTGTGAAGAATTGCTATTATAATTGTATATGTTGATGACCTAGATATAATTGGAACTTTTAAATAGCTTTCAAAGACAATAGAATATCTTAAGAAAGAATTTTAGATAAAAGAACTCGAAAAAACAAAATTTTGCCTTGGATTGCAAATTGAACATTTAGCAGATGGGATATTTGTTCATCTATAACGCCTCGCGCTAAAATAAGACTAGAATGGTGTGAACCGGCCCAACTCACGTTCTTTTTTTCTTTTTTTGTTAAATAATTATTGTAGCTCCTCATTGTTACCATCGTGAATTATTTCTTCCAATAAATCTATTCGGGCTGGTATTTATTTACTTCGATTCATTTTATTTTAATAATAATAATGACAATTTCAATAATAAAGGGAAATTTATATCATATTAATTAGGGGAATTAATATAATGATAATATTAATAAGAAAATTAAATTACTTTCCTTTTTGAAAACCCTTTCTCTCACGCTTCCCCCCCGTTCTCTCTTCCTCTCCCCCGTTTCCTCTCCCTCTCTCCCTCTCTCCCTCTCTCGCCGATCTCCCCTCTCTCGCCGCTCTCCCTCTTCTCTTCCGACCCAGGCCAACACCGTCGCCTCACCCCTCCCCCTCCCCCCCTCCCCCGCGTGGTGTCTGACCGACGAAAACTCAAGCGGCGGCGCGCGATTTCGCAGGTGACAGCGCAAGGACCATTCGGCCGTTCATCTACTCGATTGCTCGGCGTGCACGGCGATAGCTTAGTGGTCCCACACGATTCGAGCAGTTTTCAGCGCACGTCCTTAGCACAGTAAGTTTCGACAATTGTTTATCCCATTTCCGCATTAGATCTGTGCCACCCACTATGTACTAACCTTAGATCTACAGGATTCAAGGTGTTCGGACACCAATCGACAAGGATTAGAGACGTTTGGTTGAGTTTTAGTGGGTAAGGATGCTCGAAACCCCTTTTCAGACTAGATTTAGGCTATTTAGACAAACCCCTAATTCTGGAAAATATCCACTTGTGGACTCGACAACATTCCAGAGTCGTTCAAACACGTTGCAGCAAAGGAGTCGGTCTATTTCGGCATGCGGATCAAGGATTTAAGTCGCCTTGAGTACGTGCGTATTCGCTAGAGGTACCTAGAGCGCTTAGATAAGTAGGAACCTACTGTTGGGTTTGTTTTGTTGTATGCTAATTATGTTGTCTGAATTATCCATGTCATCATGAGTATGCTTAATTATGTTGTCTGAATTATCCATGTCATCATGAGTATGCTTAGATGTAAATTGCAAGTGTAGTTCCATATTATCGTACCGTTTGAATTTAAGTTGTCAAATGTGAGAATGATAATTGATATATTCATGGTATCGTATGAGAATGTCGGAATGTGAATTTGCAAGTGTAGTCTCATGTAGCGTATTAGATGAATTTGCTAGCATGCTAAGCAGGTGGACCTTCGTGCGATATAGAGTAGAGAATATATAGTAGAGGTAACGTAATTTAATAGGCGAGAATTATAAGCATGGTAGCATAAACATTGAGGCCTTGGGTACAAATGGTCAAGGGTCGATGAGAAGTGTCTTAGGATGAGTATTGAGGCCTTGGGTACAAATGGTCAATGGTCAGTGCGTTGTAGAGTCATCGCGGCCTTGGGTACAAATGGTCAAGGGTCGATGAGACGTGTCCTAGGATGAGCATCGAGGCCTTGGGTATAAATGGTCAAGTGTCGATGCAGAGCTCAGTGTCTTGGGTAGAAATGGTCAAGGACTGTGCATTAGGAGTTTGGGTAAGGATGTTGTTAGTCTTGCGTGTAATAGCATGCTCTTGAAATTCTAGTAGTTCAACATGATCCTAAGCTTTACTATGTGCCTTCTGGCGTGATGTATGTGATGCATGATGGCCCTTTGGGCGGACTACTTACCAATATAAGTGTATACTGAGCCCCTCTTTTCCCCAAATCAGAATTTGCAGGAGATGATGGGCTATTTGACCTGGGTGATGCTGAAGAAGAAGCCTGAGAAAGACCAAAAGGAGATTACTAGGTTGGCTAGTACAACTTTATATTTTGTTAGGAGCTTTCCATTAAAACTTTGATTAAACGGTTCTTGCATCAGTTATGTATATGGAGTCGTATTTAGTATCAGGATTAGAACTGAGCTTACATCGTCATAGAATGCTTTTGTTCGCTATTGAATTGTTAGGGCAATAATTTAGGAGTTTATGGCAGGTTGAATAATTCGGTGTTGGATTCTGTTTCGATTTAGTGAGATGTGTGGTGCTATTGAGGGTTAGTCGTTTCCAATGTTATTGAGAGTTTTTTACTTGAAACAGGTCGTAGGAAAAATTTGGAAATTTCTATGGTAGCACCGTTATGCTACCGAAATTTTTCTTGCTATAATAGGCTATTAACATAAGGGGTGGCTTATATGCGGTAAGGACCAAAGTAGTTGAAAAATTTAGGCTCGTCACAGTTGATATTAGAGCGGAGTTGTTCCTGTAGACTGACCTAGAATCTAGGTTGTTTGGTTTGTGGTTAACTTGCCTAGAGTTAATGGTCTTCCTCAGTCTCCTCTCCATCACGAGGTACGCAACCCTTATCTTGCTTTAATGTTTGATTGTTTATTGAGACGTTTTATGATGATGAAGAAATCACTTGTTCATTTACAATTGGTTTGTCACACCCCCTCCCAGATTTCCTTTCTAACCTAGAAGTAGGTGTGACCTACACACACACTCGTCATCATATATCTTGAAACATAAATCAATACCAGATTAATTATACAAAGCTTTATGCTAGTGAAACATCATAAGTTAAACATAATTTCTAAATTCAGATTTCTCAATTCATAATTTATCATTACAGGTATTTGTTCAGCACACAGTACAAAACCCACTCTCGTTATACCACAAGGATCATGTATGACAAAACATGTACATAAACTGAGTATTTACGACTATCCCAAAGAACTAATGCAGAGTAAGCCCAGACAAGGATCTTCTGTAGGCTAGGGGTCCCGGACACGCTCGCTACCTGAAACGAACAACAATAGACAAGAAAGCGTGAGCCTAAAGCCCAGTGAGGGACTAAGTTATCCAATTACAATTAATTCCTTGAATTAATACTGATCATAATAACTACTATGTATTTCATAAGTACAGATTCCTAGGTCACCCATGCCATTAAATAAATATAATATAAATATCTTTCCAAGAGGTAGCGGAGCAAAGCTCAACGCACTTAACCACATGAACAAATTCTCATTATTCATACATTTACACGCCTTCACATTTCGTCCCTCGGCGTTTTTACTCTCAAGTGCTTTCTCATAATGTCCTTCAGCACTAAGTTCCAAATCAATCCACTGCTCAAGTGCCTTCACTCGTGGTCCCTCAACACCGAGCCATCATGTACTAGTTTTCCATATGCCTTTTCACAAGGTCCTTCGGCATTGGAATCCATCTCAATCAATTTCTCAAGTGCTTTCACCCATGATCCCTCAGTACTGTGTATCATATATCATATCCCCATAGGCCTTCACACATGGTCCTTGGGCCGTGGGTTGCATTTAGATAACACGCATACAGGAGTTCATATGACATACTCGTTTTCACTTGCACAATGTTAGAAATAATCCTTGGATGAAATAGAAAGTCACTCACGATTTGTCTTAGGTCCCGAGCGGATTATATGCTTTTCCGAGCTCTTCTTGGCCTGTAAAAACACATTTCTCACATTAGGTTTTCTTTGAACTCCCTCTCCATAATCATTAAGTATGCATATACATATACCATTCTCACTCCATCACTGAGACTCTCTCTTTTCCAAAATATTCATAACTAGCGATACTCTATGTCACTAGTGAGACTATCAGCGAAATCACACCACTGAGTACTGCACTAGCGAAACCAGAGTGAACTAGACTAGCGAGATTACCTTACGGAGCGATACCCAGCGAGACTTCCACGAGAGTTGTGAGATGCAAAGCTCTTTGCGTAATCAGCGACACTCATTCCGCTGCTCACTCTCCAGCTCCTTAGCGATACCACTGTCTTATCGACACCTGATACCACTGCTTCCTTCCTTCCCTTCTAACTCTTTCTTTATCCTGCTAAAAACCATATTACAGCAAAAATCAGAACTTCCCCTCTTTTACAATCTTGTAAAGTAATGAGTTTTCTAGCTTACCTCAAAATTTCAGACCATAACTCGTCTTCGTTTGAGAACTATTCCCAAATAACTTCGACTGCCTTGAATTGTCTAGCAATTCAACTCCGATTACTTCCTCCTAGAAATTAACACATTTTTGCTCGGATTTAGCTTAAACATCCTTCATGGAAGTTGCTAAGAATTAAATCAACTTACTAACCTCAAAATTTCAGTCCTAGCTTCAACTTCCTCAGCTCACTCTCCTTTAAATACCGATTGGTGTCCAGATTTATTAGCAACAATCAAGCTTCTAGTACTAGCTTCAAAGTCACCATGAAAATAATCTGGTTTCTACTTGGATTCGATATAAACACCTTCTTCCACCTCTCCTCGTTGTTCGTTTGCAAAATGGAGTCAATCTGAGTTCGAAAATATGTCCAAAAGGGTTTAATTATTCGATGCACTCACTTATATGTCAATATAAATCACCGACTTATTAGCTCTACCATCATCTTCCTTCTTGAACTAGCCAATGTAACCTTCCGCGCATGGCTTCGGCAACGCATAGTCTCAACTTACGATGCCACTGATTGCCCAACACCTAATAACCGACTACCGCATAGCCCTCTTGACCCCTTTTCTATGCACCAACACATACCAACCTTCAACGAATAGGCCATCTCAATGCATAGCAATGCCCACTTCTAGCACATAGTAGCCTTCAGTGCATACTTCCACTAACGCTTATTGCACCCTCCTTCCTTCACATCTACTTCCACGCTGAGCTGCCCTCTTCAACGCATGCCTACCAGCGGCAACTCTTGTCAAGCTTTAGACATACCCTCAACGCATAATCACCCATCACATGGCCAACACTTAGCCATTTTTGCTCTCACGCAACTCGGCCAATTTTCTTTACTCAATACATGTGCCATAGTTTCTTCTTACTTACCTTCTCTCAATGACAAGTGTGGGGCTTACATGGTTGCTTGTAGGCATAGAATACTATCATGGCCAGTTAGATAGTGTGCAAATATTTTGTGCCTATGTCGTAGTGGTAGGATTAGGATGTTGCCCAAATGATAAGATACTGCTTTGATTCGTAGCCGTCTTTAAACTGGTTAAGTAACTTTAATGTCATTATATAGACGATGCCGCCACGTGGACGGAGACCTAGAGAAGGCTTAGGCATGCCTGCTTCTCGGCGACGAAGCCAAAGGCAGTAAGGGGCGAACCCTCCCATCCCTCAAGGAGTTCCCCAAGTCATCCTAACGCCCGAGGCTCTCCAGGCTCTTTTTGAGAACCTGACCCAGAGGAATGACGGGCAGCTTCACAACCCATAGCGAGGTGCTAACCCCCTAGACAAAGGTCAGTTTATAAGAGATTTTAAGCGTTATGGGCCTCTAACCTTTGACGGCCGATCAGAGAACGATACGGCAGCGGAGTAGTGGGTTGCAGAGCTTGAGTCATTGTTTGACTACCTAAATTACAAGGACCATCTTAAGGTTAGAGGAGCAGTTTTCATGCTCCGAGACGAGGCGCGGATGTGGTGGAGATCTATTGAAGCCTCAGAAGATCATACTGAAGGACCCATGACTTGAGCAAGGTTCAAGGACCTCCTATACAACTATTACTTTCCTGACACAATGTAGGACGACAAGGAAACAGAGTTTTTGCATCTGACCTAGGGTAGCATGTCGGTGATCCAATACGAAAGGAAATTCACCGAGTTGTCTCGCTTTGCACCTGACCTAGTGAGTACGTCAGAAAGAAGAATTAAGAGGTTCATCAGGGGCTTACAGGAGGAAATCAGAGGTGTGGTCGCCTTAAAGGAGCCAACGACTTTTGCTGCAGCACTTAGGGCCGCCCTGATCATGGACAAGAATACGGCTAAGAAACCTCAGGCAGCACACTCACGTTGGGAGGTTGGCACCTCATCTGGATTTAAAAGAAAGTCTTCCCCAGCTCCGCCAAGTTTGACTTCCAAGGTCCATCATCCGACCTCGGGTGCCACCTTCCCATTGTGCTGCTCGTGCAACAAGTGTCACTCGAAGCAGTGTTGGTCAGGCCAGAAGATTTGCTTCAAGTGTGGAAAGGAAGGTCACTATGCAAGGATGTGTCCAATCAAGGGGAGGCCAGCGCAGACAAGCCGACTCCGAAGGCCCTACCAGCAGCTACTCAAGGAGGAAAACAAAAGGCGCACATCTTTGCACTGACCAAAGAGGAGGTTGAGGATACAGACGTAGTGGTTACAGGTCTGTTCTTCTGGACTCTCCCTTTGTTCTCTCCTTACATGTACATTATGTTTTATTTGTTGTATTTCTTTTCCAGATTACATGAGCTATATTGGTATTTAGTGTTCCTGCTCTTGCCCTGTTTGATTCAGGGTCGAGTCACTTATTTATTTCTTCGACTTTTGTACAACAAGCAAATTTAGAATTAGAGCCTCTAGGTTTCTTGCTTTTGGTGTCAACACCGTTCGGTTCAGTTATGACAGCTAGCCAGGCAATGAGGGCAGGAAAGCTGTCGGTCTGAGGCCAAACCATTAGAGCTAAGTTGATCAGCTTGAGCATGCAAGATTTTGATGTGATCTTAGGCATGGACTGGCTAATCAAGCTACCATTGATTGTGCTAAGAAAGAAGTGCATTTCAAATCGTCATCGGGGCCAAGTTTCAAGTTCAAAGGGACCAAGCACGGAAGCCTAAAGGTAGTATTTGCCCTTAAGGTGAAGCGACTCTTACAACATGGTGCCTGGGCCTACTTAACTTAGCTAACGTGATGGACGTCAGCAAAGAGTTGCCCAGTTTAGAGTCAGTACCAATGGTACGGGAGTTTTCTGAGCATGCCTCCAGCGAGGGAAATGGACTTTAGCATAGATCTATTGTCGGGAACAACGCCGTTATCCAAAGCTCCTTACCGAATGGCACCAGTGGAACTAAAGGAACTCAAGGTACAGCTGGAAGAGCTTTTAGACAAAGGATTCATTCGCCCTAGCGTCTCTCCTTGGGGCGCTCCAGTGTTGTTTGTGCAGAAAAAGGATGGCTCAATGAGACTTTGCATCAACTATCGGGAGTTGAACGAGGTAACTGTTAAGAATAAATATTTCTTACCTCGCATTGACGACCTATTCCATCAACTCCAAGGAGCAAGGGTATTCTTCAAAATAGATTTGCGATCGGGATATCACCAATTACGAATCAAGGATATCGACATTCCCAAAACTGCCTTTAGAACCGGGTATGGGCATTATAAATTCATCGTGATGTCTTTTGGACTCACCAATGCCCCTGCGGCTTTTATGGACCTCATGAATAGAGTCTTTAAGGAGTTTCTAGACTCTTTCGTGATAGTGTTCATAGACGACATATTCGTTTACTCTAAGACCAAGGAACAACACGAAGAGCATCACCAGTGGGTCTTAACAACTTTGAGGGGAAACAAATTGTATGCCAAGTTTTCTAAGTGTGAGTTTTGGTTGGGCAAAGGTTGATTTTCTTGGGCACGTAGTATCGCAAGACGCTATTGCAGTGGATCCTTTTAAGGGGAGGCGGTCCGCAGTTGGTCGAAACCAAATTCTGTTACAGAGATTCGCAGTTTTCTGGGCTTAGCGGGCTATTACCGGAAGTTTGTTCAGGACTTTTCGAGCATAGCAGCGCCTCTAACTTAGTTGACGTGCAAACACACCAGCTTCATTTGGAGCAAAGATTGTGAGAAGAGCTTTAATGAGTTAAAGGCCCAGCTAACCTCAACATCGGTTCTGATCGTTCCTGATGGTGTAGGTGGATTGGTAGTATACAGTGTTGCCTCGAGGAAGGGACTAGGTTGTGTGCTGATGCAGCATGACAAGGTGGTCGCTTATGCCTCACGCCAATTGAAGAATCGTGAGCGTAACTACCCCACCCACGATTTGGAGCTTGCAGCTGTGGTTTTTGCTCTAAAAGTTTGGAGACACTACTTGTACGGAGAAAGGATCCAGATTCTTACTGACCACCAAAGCCTAAAGTATTTCTTCAACAAAAAGAGCTTAACCTGAGGTAGAGAAGGTGGTTAGAGTTGGTAAAAGACTATGACTGTGAGATTAACTACCATCTGGGTAAGGCTAACGTGGTTGCGGATGCACTTAGCAAGTGGCCGGCGAGTGTGGCAGCCTTTGTAGTCTCGCAGGACCCGTTGATCAAAGAGTTGGACCGTTCAGGGATTGAGTTGGCCGTAGAGGACGTTGCTGTACTGTTAGCACGACTCTCAGTGGTGCCTAGTTTAAGGCAAAAGATCATGGATGCCCAGCAAGAAGACCCAATTTTGATTAAGTGGCGGAGTGAAGTGGGTCGAGGCGACTTTACCCTCACCAAAGAGTCAGCCTTGCTGTTTCGAGGGAGGTTGTGCATACCAGGGGATCTCTCCTTAAAGAGGGAACTCATGGAGGAGGCTTACAACACACCCTTTTCGCTACATCCGGGTAGCACAAAGATGTACGAGGACCTTAAGAAACACTGCTGGTGGCATAATATGAAGAGAGAGATTGCCCAATTCGTCAGTCAGTGTCTGACATGCTAGCAGGTTAAAGCCGAGAGACAGAGACCTGGCTGCTTATCGCAGCCTTTGAGCGTTCCTGTCTGGAAGTGGGAGAATATCGCTATGGACTTTATCACCGGATTGCCACGAACCATGAAGGGTCACATAGTGATTTGGATTGTAGTGGATTGCTTCACAAATTCTGCACATTTCATTCCAGGGAAATCAACGTACCCAAGAGCTGTACGTGGAAGAGATAGTAAGACTGCATGGCGTACCAGTGACTATTGTGTCAGATATAGACTTTCAATTCACGTCAAATTTCTGGCAAGGGTTACAGAAGGCACTTGGAACCCAATTGGACTTCAGCACCGCTTTTCACCGCTAGACCGATGGTCAAACTGAGCGGTTGAATCAGGTTTTGGAGGATATGCTCAGAACTTATGTCATGAATTTTGGTGGAAATTGGGATAACCGTCTACCTTTAATAGAATTCGCTTACAACAATAGCTCCCAAGCGACCATTGTGATAGCGCTTTATGAGGCCCTTTACGGGAGGGGTGTCGATCCCGAGTCCATAGGGACGAAGTAGGCGAGAGGGCCCTATTGGGGCCGGAGCTCGTTCAAATGACCAATGATGCAATCAAAAGATTCGATCAAGGATACAGTCTGTGTAGAGTAGACAGAAGAGTTACGCAGATGTGAGGCGAACGGAGTTAGAGTTTGGTGTGGGAGAGCATGTCTTCCTCAGGGTAGCACCCATGAAGGGAATCTTCTGGTTCGACAAAAAAGGAAAGCTCAGCCCCAAGTATGTGGGGCCGTACGAGGTCTTAGAACGCGTTGGTCCTGTTGGATATAGGTTGGCATTGCCACCAACATTGTCTAAGGTTCACAACGTGTTCCATGTGTCCATGCTAAGGAAGTATGTTAATGACCCGTCACACATGCTGAACCCAGAGCCATTACTCCTCAATGAAAGCCTGGCATATGAGGAGAAGCCCGTGAGAATCCTAGCCAGCGAGTCAAGGGTTTTGAGGAACTGAGTTATCAACTTGGTAAAGGTTCTGTGGAGGAATCAGAAATTGGAAGAAGCAACTTGGGAAAGGAAGGACGAGATGAAGGCCAGGTACCCTGAACTCTTTGAGTAACAACTTTCGGGGATGAAAGTCTTTAAATGGGGGAAGTTTGTAACGCCCAGCACTAAAATAAGACTAGAATGGTGTGAACCGGGGCAATACACGTTCTTTTTTTTTGTTAAATAATTATTGTAGCTCCTCATTGTTACCATCGTGAATTATTTCTTATAATAAATCTGTTCGGACTGGTATTTATTTACTTCAATTCATTTCATTTTAATAATAATAATAATGATAATTTCAATAATAAAGGGAAATTTATATCATATTAATTAGGAGAATTAATATAATGATAATATTAATAAGAGAATTAAATTACTTTCCTTTTTAAAAGTTTTTTTTTTTGTTTTTAGAAAGAAGAGTTTAAGAAAAAAAAAACCCTTTCTCTCTCCCTTCCCCCCGTTCTCTCTTCCTCTCCCCCGTTTCCTCTCCCTTTCTCCCTATCTCCCTCTCTCGTCGCTCTCCCCTCTCTCGTCGCTCTCCCTCTCTTCTTCCGACCTAGGCCAACCCTGTCCCCTGCCCCCTCCCCACCTCCCCCCCCCACGCGGTGTCCAGCCGATGAAAACCCAAGCGGTAGCACGCGATCTGGCAGGCAATAGCGCAAGGACCATTCGGTTGTTCATCTACTCGACTGCTCGACGTGCATGTCAGTAGCTTAGTGGTCCCACATGATTCAGGTAATTCTCAGCGCCACGTCCTTAGCACAGTAAGTTTTGACAATTGTTTATCCCATTTCCGCATCAGATCTATGCCACCCACTATGTACTAACCGTAGATCTACAGGATTCAAGGCGTTTGGACACCAATTGGCAAGGATTAGAGACGTTTGGTTGAGTTTTAGTGGGTAAGGATGCTCGGAACCCCTTTCCAAACTAGATTTAGGCTATTTAGACAAACACCTAATGCTGGAAAGTATCCACTTGTGGACTCAACAGCATTCCGGAGTCGTTCGAACACGTTGCAGCAAAGAAGTTGGTTTATTTCTACACGTTGATCGGGGATTTAAGTCACCTTGAGTACGTGCGTATTCGCTAGAGGTACCCTAGAGCACTTAGGTAAGTAGGAACTTATTGTTGGGTTTCTTTTGTTGTGTGCTAATTATATTGTCTGAATTATCCATGTCATCCTGAGTATGCTTAATTATGTTATCTGAATTATCCATGTCATCATGAGTATGCTTAATTATGTTGTCTGAATTATCCATGTCATCATGAGTATGCTTAGATGTAAATTGCAAGTGTAGTTCCATATTATCGTACTGTTTGAATTTAAGTTGTCGAATGCGAGAATGATAATTGATATATTCATGGTATCATATGAGAATGTTGGAATGTGAATTTGCAAGTGTAGTCTCATGTATGCATATTAGATGAATTTGCTAGCATGCTAAGCAGGTGGGCCTTCGTACAATATAGAGTAGAGAATATATAGTAGAGGTAACATAAGTTAATAGGCGGGAATTATAAGCATGGTAGCGTAAACATTGAGGCCTTGGGTACAAATGGTCAAGGGTCGATGAGACGTGTCCTACGATGAGCATTGAAGCCTTGGGTACAAATGGTCAAGGGTCAGTGCATTGTAGAGTCATCGCGGCCTTGTGTATAAATGGTCAAGGGTCGATGAGACATATCCTAAGATGAGCATCGAGGCCTTGGGTATAAATCGTCAAGGGTCGATGCAGAGCTCAGTGTCTTAGGTATAAATGGTCAAGGACCGTGCATTAGGAGTTTGGGTAAGGATGTTGTTAGTCTTTCGTTTAATAGCATGCTCTCGAAATTCTAGTAGTTAAACGTGATCTTAAGCTTTACTATGTGGTTTCTTGCGTGATGTATGTGATGCATGATGGCCCTTTGGGCGGACTACTTACCAATATAAGTGTATACTGCACCCCCCTCCCCCAAATTAGAATTTGCAGGAGATGACGGGCTATTTGACCTTGGTGATGCTAACGAAGGAGCCTGAGAAAGACCAAAGGGAGATTACTAGGCTGGCTAGTACAACTTTATATTTTGTTAGGAGCTTTCCATTAAAACTTTTATTAAACGGTTCTTGCATCAGTTATATATATGGAGTTTGTATTTAGTATCAGGATTAGAACTGAGTTTACATTGTCATAGAATGCTTTTGTTCACTATTGAATTGTTAGGGCAATAATTTAGAAGTTTATGGCAGCTCGAATAATTCGATGTTGGATTTTGTTTCGATATAGTGCGATGTGTGGTGCTGTAGAGGGTTAGTCGTTTCTAATGTTATTGGGAGTATTTTACTTGAAACAGGTCGCAGGAAAAATTGGAAATTTCTATGGTAGCACTGTTATGTTGCCGAAATTTTTCTTGCTATAATAGGCTATTAAAATAAGGGGTGGCTTAGATGCAGTAATGACCAAGGTTAGTTGAAAAATTTAGAGTCCTCACATCATCAATCAACTTATATAGGAAATTTTTTTTAAAAGATTCTATATGGACAAAACACATCCATTGAATATTCCAATGTAGCAAGAAAGCACATTTTCATAAGAAATCAGCGCTGAAATCATAAATGAATTCCTTTAAAAAACAAACATATGTCACTACAGATTAAGCTTGCACTCTTAGGGTTATAGGCTTCTTCAACCTCAATTGACCTGAAATATCAATTAAGAGGCATTAGATTATCTCCTTGAGGTTCCCACACTTCCCTTAATACTTAAACGTCATCCACATTGGCCAAAACATCAACTTAAATTTCACTTATTCCTTCACCATTGCCATTTAGGGATTTTTATGCAAAAATTTTCAAAATTTCTTAAAATACCCAAAAATTAGTTTAAAATACAAAATTACCCATTTTGAAGCTAAAAATTCAAGGAAATATAAATTGGGTTTAAAAAATGCTCAGCAACACCCAAAATGATCATAGGCATGCAGCATGGGCGGTAGATGGGGGCCCACGCTGTGGGTGTGGGCAGGCAGTAAGGGTGTGAGTGCTGGTGTGGGCATGCGGGCATGAATGCTTTAGCGTGTGACGTTAGTGGCTGGGGGCACGCGAGGGTGAGCGTTAAGTGTGTATGAGGGTGAGCGGCAGACTGGGCTGCTGTCTACCTTCAGCCAATAGTTCTTTGTGTTCAATTCAATTATTCAAAACTCCAAAACACCTTTTCCAATTAAATAAACTACAATTAAATTTTATGGAACTAAAAAGGGACCTCTTAACTTATCAGAAAGTTTAGGTGCTTAAAACCTCCCCCAACACCTTTGAAAAGTTTCTCAAACTTGAGTCCCCTAGTTTACCCGGTTTCAGCGACAACCTCTAGTTTCTTCAACTTTCTCAAGCTTTTCAACTCTCTGATTCACTCCACCAGTCCTAGGGTGGATTTCTGACTCATTTAGGTTTCATTTGGTTCAAAAATCACGAAAATGACACGAGGGAATCGAGAGAACCAACCTTTTTTTTTTTTTTTCAGCTACTTGCTTCAAGCCGAAGCCGCTGCCTTTTTCTTCTAATTATCTTTGGCTATCCAATTACTTGCTTATCCTCAACGTGGCTCCTCCTCACTTCTCCTTATTCTTATCACCCTAAACAAAATTATCTCTTTTAATTTAAACTAAATTTATTTATTTTATTTATTTATTTATCTAAATTATTTTTATTTATTTAACCTACTTAATACTTAGGAGAAATTTAAACACTTAAAAATTTTCAATTCCTCAGCAAAATTTTCCCTTTTCACCACACACACACCATTGGCTACATTGCTTTCTCCTCTTTTTAAAAGCTAAATGAAAGTTAAACGTGCTTAATCACACTCCACCATTCCCTTTAATTTTTACTTAAGTGTTTAGCTCAACTTTGCTCACCTATTTCTTACTTAACTTAAGTAAAAAAAGATAGGAGCTAGGGCTTACATCTACAATGTCAGTCAAGAACCGACATTAAAGGTGACTGAAATTGAACACCGACTTACATTAAAATCCATTTTTTTGTAGTGATTAAGCATGTTCATGCATCATATAAAAATATAAGTGTTATGCTATAAGAATGATTTTTATTAGAGATAATATAATTCTATGTTATTTAATGTCATTAGAATGCATATTATAGGTTTAATAAATCATTAACATAGTTTATGTTTAAATAATTAGATATTAAAATCTATAATAAAAAATTCAATGCAAACATAAGCTCTTAATTAACTTTGAATCTTTTAAAAATTTTCAAATTAGAATTTATGTTAAAATATTTCTAATAAGATTAAAAGTAGGTTAATCTTTTATTTTGTTTCAATAGGATTAAAATGAATAAATAAAATATTAATTTATAAAATATTTCCCTATAAGGGAATTCTGTCTAGGATGGGGTATTTAAGATGACCGAAAGGGAGCCTCCTACCTAACAACTGGCTTGGGAAGAAAATTAGCCAAATATTTTATATGCATGCAATAAATGATTAAAGTTTATTAAAATGTTTAATAAATGATTATCATATTGTTAAATTATCCAATATGAGTGTTATATTGGATAAATTAACAATGACTTAGATAAATTATAAGTGTTATATTGGGAGGAAAAAGATGTATATGATATGTCATTTTACACTCACAATCTCTTTAAAAGTTCACACCATGAAACTCGTGCTCAGTTTCATGACACCCTAGAAGTTTCCTCCCTTCAAAAGATGTTTGCATGGGTTAATATCAAGTGAATGGAGAAAATGTTTATCGTAAGTAGGAGAAGGACGTGTGTCAACACATCCTATGGTCTCCTCCATTAGTTTACAAAGTGAGGTTTCATGCTCGACCTCATGGCACTCTAAAATTGTCCTCCCTGGGATGTGTTTGCATGAAATCAATATTAGGGCAAACTCCATAAATGATTAGTTTTTGCTCTGATCGGTTCTTCCCTTCGGCAGGCTTGTTGAAGTTTCAGTAGTTTCATTGAAAAGTTCATTTAATACTACTTTACTGTGGGGTATATGCTTTCTTATGCAGTCTTCTTCCAAAACTGTAGCATTTGTCGATACAAACACTTTATTATGTTTTGGATCAAAGAAAAGACCACCTCTCGTTTCCTTGGGATAACTTACAAATAGGCATACTTTTGAACGAGGTTCCAATTTCTTAGGATTTGTCTTAAGCACGTATGTTGGACAACCCCAAATCCTGAAGTGTCGTAAACTACCTTTATGACCTCTTCCATAATTCCAAAGGAGTTTTAGAAACACTTTTGGATGGAACATTGTTCAAAATGACAATGCAGTTGTTACTGCATAACCTTAAAACGAGTCTGGTAATTGAGCATAACTCATCATAGACCGAATCATGTCTAACAAGGTTCTGTTTCTCCTTTCTGATACACCATTTTACTGAGGTGTACCAGGTGCTGAGAGTTAGGATGAAATTTCATGTTCTATCACATAGTTATGAAATTTAAATCCATATACTCTCCACCTCGATCTGAATGAAATGTTTTAATGGTCTTACCTAACAAGTTTTCAACTTCAGCATTATACTTTTTGAACTTTTCAAGAGCTTCAGACTTATGTTGCATTAGGTAAAGATATCCATATCTAGAATAACAATCTATGAAAGAGATGAAATATTCATAACCTCCTCTTGCCTTACATCCACAGGAGCACAAAGGTCTGAATGTATAAGTTCTAAGGGTTCTTTGACTCTATAACCTTTTCCAGTAAAAGGCCTTTTAGTTATTTTGCCTTCAAAACAAGACTCATGAGTAGTGACCATGGTTTCATGTTGTTGGGTTTTATGCCCTAAAACTTGTAGATTGTAAATGTAATTATTTAACCGTCATTAAATCATTAATAAAGAATTATTGATGTGTTACTTCAATAAGCGTTATTGATTATTTTTGTTTGGGTTGTCTTAATAACCCTAAATCCAATAAACTAATATCCTAGGTTGTTTTATGAGTCTTGAATTGTATGTGGGGATATATGGAGATCAATGTTCAAGATACAGTCTAAAGGGTCTATAGTATAGGGATAAGTCTAGATACCTTATCCTGGTGACACTATGGATACACCCACTTTGTATTTGATACAAACCCAATGATCTAACGCATTTGTGTAGGTGACATCCGAGTGGGGGTATTCTATGCAATGAGTTGGCATAAAATCGGACCACAGAATAGTAATCACTAGATGTAACTCTGTTGACTAGTCTGGTTTTTATTTCAATAGGATGACCTAGACAACTTAGTCTTAATCTTGAGTATATTATGAACTCCTGTCCACAAGGGATTGTCCTTTGATTTTTATGGGTGAGAGTGGTCATTTGCCAACTCAATATGCCTACCATCTTGGAGACAAGACTAAATGGGGAGCTGGGGGCATAATTATACAAGATGAAATTCACTCATTCCCATTTTTAGGGTAAGTAGATAAGTGTTCCCTTAAGTGGTGTTTCTAGGACTTGAACAAAGGGCCTTACCTTCTCATTGGTCCAAGAGGGGTTTCTGTTTAATGGTTGGACCATAAACAGGTTGTTTATTAGAGGAGCACTGGTACTTAAGGATTTAAAAGTAACCCAAGGGTAAAACAGTAATTTGACCCAGCTAGTGTTACAAACACTTATGAAGGACTAACTTGCTATTATTGGTCTATATCCATGGACACAGAAATACATATGCAGTGAGAAGAGTGCAGTTGTGGGTCTTTAATGGAGTGCACCCATAGTTAACGAATATTGATTAATGTGGTTAATGAGTTTAGCCGATTAATCTCATATCGTTGGAGATTCTTATTTGTATGTCCATAAGGTCCCCTTGCTAGCTCACTAGGGACAAATAAGGATCAACTATATTGAACGAAAAATTTTGAAATGTTTAAATTTATGAAGGAAAATATTAATTGTATTGGATACAATTAATTGCATGATTTATTATAAATTTTATTTAAATGTGATTCAAATTATAACTTTATAATATGAAGAATTAATTTATTTGAATATGATTCAAATAATTAATTATTTATTTGGATAAAATCCATATAAATAAACAGAGGGAGATTAATTTATTTGAGTTGGATTCAAATAATTAATTATTTAATTTGGATGAGATCCAAATTAAAAATTTTATAGAAAATAAATAGAGGAAGAATTGATTAATTAATTTGAATTGGATTCAAATAATTATTTATTTAATTTGGATGAGATCCAAATTAAAGATTTTGTAAAAAATAAATAGAGGGAGAATTAATTAATTGATTTGAATTGGATTCAAATAATTAATTATTAATTTGGATGAGATCCAAATCAAAGATTCTGTAGAAAATAAATATTTAAATAAGATTTAAATATTTTAAATCATTTAATATGAGATATTATTTAGGTAGATGTTTATTAATATTAGATATTATTAAATATTTAATTTAAAATCTTTACAAATGGTTTATCCTCAGAGGATTAGGAGTATCCTATAGAGTTCTATAAATAGGGACCTTGGGAGCCTTTATAAAACACACTCTCTACTAATTCTACCAATTTTCTTAGAAAAATTCTAAGAAAATTCTTCTTCCCATTCTTTCAAAGAAGCAGTTCGAAGAAAGATTACAAGGAGAAGACTATCGGTTTGAGAATTATAGATTGGGAAAGGTATGATGTTTAACCTTTCTTTACTTTTTATATTTTTAATTCTTTCAATAAATCAAAGAATGCAATCACACGCTTCCACCGAGATTTAATTCCCTTCACATGCTTCTTGGCCAAAACTTTAGATAAGCTGGCAAGAATATATGCTCTAACCTTTTTGTTTGCCTTCATCCATTTCTTGTATGCATCACAAACATTTCATGACGCATTTTAAGACGAAACTCCCCTCATTGATGGCAAACTTCAGGTCCTCCATGATGAGTACAATGTTAATTGTATTTTTCCATGAAGTGTAATTATCACTATTCATTTTATTGGTATTTAACAGGATTACGAAAGAGATTGATATTTTGATGATGCTGAAACATACAAATTATTTCTTATTAGAACATGTATAACTTCATATAACCCAATCAATATTTAGCAAAATTTTAATTTACCCAAATTTTAACATATAATTTTGCAATGATGCTTCAATGATTTAGGATAAAAGCCACCGAAGGGTAGTCAATCACCCCTTCACTGAGTTGAGACACTCTCAACCAATTATTATACCAGAATAACTCTTATTCCTATAATAATTAGCCACCATCATTCAGTCAAGAAATCATTAACATCCTTAACAATTTCTTGTAAGTATAACCCTTCATTTTAGATCCTAGAGTTTTGCCGTAATGAGCCAATTGAAGGGAAAAACCGATTGGGGCAAAAACTAAAGCGACCATATCCTTAATAGGAGTTTGAGATAAATTTCATGCAAATACCATCCAAAAGGGAGACACAAATCGAGGTGCCATGAGGCCGAGCATGAAAGTTATCTAGCAAACCAATGAAGGAGACTATAGGATGTGTTGACACACGTCTTTCTCCCACTTACTGTAAACACTCTCTCCATTCACTTTGATATTGATCTATGCAAACACCATTCGAAGGAGGAAACAAATCGAGGTGCCACGAGGCCGAGCATAGTGTAGGGATGAAAGCCCTAACGCAGTAGAAAAGTACAGAGAACTAAACCTTGAAATTTAATTTTGGAATTACGAAATACCAATACATTTGCAATTCTATAGAATTAAACTAGATTAAGCATGTAATTAAGGAAAGAAATACCAACCTTTTGAAATCGATTTGGAACAACACCACGCGATTCGCTTCCTATTCTCTGAAGAATTGAGGACTTAGTTTGTGTGAACCAATCTCAAAAGGAAAATACAATTTCTTTTAGGGAGAATTTTAGAGCAGAAGATCGATCTCATCATCACATTTCCCCTACCTCTTTTAGGTATTTGAAGAGAAGAGATAAAGGAGAGTGAGAGAGTGAGAGGAAGACGTGGGAATGAACCCACGATTAACCTAACTCCCCGTATGTGGGAAATTGATTATTTGATTTTTAATAAAACAATCAAATAACTAGTTAAATTAATTAATAATAATCAATCATTAATTAAATCTAATTTAATTAACAAATTCATTTAAATCATATTTAAATGAACATCTCTTACATAACCTTTGATTTTAATTCAATTAATTTAATTAAATCAAATTGAATTAAATTGAATTAAATTAAATAATCAACCAATTCTATAATTAATTAATTACCAAATTGAATATCAAATATTTAATGTATCCTACATTTGAATCATATTCAATTGTATTTCTCTCATAACCTATAGTTTTAATGTGCATCTAACGCGTTAAATTTTTAACCTGTTGATTTAATATGAATTTAATTCATATTATAGTAATATTTGAACCACTTCAAATATTTAATTCTCTCATTAATTTTGAATCACTTCCAAAAATTAAATTTGTAAAGTTTTAAAAGAATACTTTATATTATAATTATTCATTATACATTATAATATTCCTAAATGAATTCGAACATTTCAAATTCAATTCAAGACTTAATGAACCTTCATACTCTTTACGAGTTAGGAAGGGAACCTAATGGACCTATAGATCAGAAGCTCCAACGATATAAGATTAATTTGCTAAACTTATTAACCAAATTAATCAATATTCATTAACTGTGGGTACACTCCACTAAAGACCCACAACTGCACTTTTCTCACTGCAGATATATTTCCGTGCCAACAGGTAGAGACCAATAACAACAAATTATCCATCAAAAGTGTTCGTAACTCCAGCTGGGTCAAATTACTATTTTGCCCCTAGGTTACCTCTATATCTTTAAGTATCGGTGCTCCTCAATGAACAACCTGTTTTATGGTCCAACCATTAAACAAAAATCCCTCTCGGGCCAATGAGAAGGTAGGCCGTTTGTTCAAGTTCTGGAGGCACCACTTAAGGGAACATTTATCTACTTACACTAAAGTCGGGCAAGAGTGAGATCCATCTTGTATAATTATGTTTCCAGCTCTCCATTTGGTCTTGTCCCCAAAATGGTAGGTGTATTGAGTCGGCAAATCAACCAGTCTCACCCATACAAATCAAAGGACACTCCACTCATGAACAAGAGTTCATAATATACACAAGATTAAGACTAAGTTGCCTAGATCATCTTATTGAAATAGAAACCTAACTAGTCAACGAAATTACATCTAGTGGTTACTATTTCGTGGTCTAGTCTTACGCAAACTCATTGCACAGGATACCCCTGTGCATGTTACCTATAAGAACGCGTTTGATCATTGTGTTTGTATCTAATACAAAGTGGGTCGTATCCATAGTGTCATCAAGATAAGGTACCTAGCCTTATCCTTATACTATAGACCCTTTAGGCTGGATCTTGATCATTGATCCTCAAGACTCATAAGACAGTCTAGGATATTAGTTTTATTGGATTTCAGGGTTATTAAGACAAAATAAATACAACATAATCAATAACAATTATTGAAGAAACATCAATAACACTTTATTAATGACAATCAATTATTTACATTTACTATCTATGAGTTTTAGGGCATAAATCCCAAGACATAAATCTCACAGTGTGAACTTTTAAGGATAAACGTGAAAAGAAAATGACATATCATATACATCTTTTTCTTCTCATTGAGCGTTTTGAACCTAGGGTTTATTACTTTGGTAAATCTAGCTAATTAATTTATTTAAGTCTTTTGTTAATTTGTACAATATAAATCTTATATTGCATAGTTTAACAACTTTCATTATCATTTATTAAATACTTTAATAAAATAAAATCAATCGTTGCATGCTTATAAAATATTTAACTAATTCACCTTTCAGGTCAGTTTCCAGGTAGGGGTGTTCTATTTCCATCAACTTAAATACTCCAACCTTAGACAAAACCTTCCTTAGAAAAATGTCCCTTATAGGCAAATATTTTATAAATTTAATCTTTTATTACATTAATTTTTCTTCCCTCTCCAATTCTCTCTTCCTTCTCTCAAACCTTTCCCTTGCCAAAATACAAAAAGAACCCACGAAACTCCTCTTTGATTCTACCTAGAGAATAGCAAGGTTTCCATTATAGTGGTGATCCAAAACAGAAGAAGAGTTGCTGTGTTTTTCATTGGAGATTCTCACCAGTTCGTGATTAAAAAATGAGAAGAGATTCTACAATGAAGACGGTCTTCATAGGTAGGAAACATCGTTTTCTCTTATTCTTCTCCTAAGCATGCTAATATTTTGTTGTTTATCCTTATTACATGTTCTCTATACTTTTGGTTTTTTTAAAAACAAATTTAATGGCACAAGACGATCATTGGCTTCCGCTGTGAATTCGATTTCTTCAATGTTATCCTTAACAGGAGTTTGAGATAACTTTCATGCAAACATCATCTGAAGGGGGACACAAATCGAGGTGCCATGAGGCAAAGCATGAAAATTATCTAGCAAACTAATGATGGAGACCGTAGGATGTGTTGACACACGTCCTTCTCCCACTTACTATATGTCACACCCCCTCCCTGATAACCTACTTATCTTGAAAGGAGATGCGAGTACAGCATACATCACCCCTTGTGACGTATACCATCCATTTCTACAAACTGATCCTATGAGTTCATAACATACATATTGCTCCTTCATACATCCAAAACCATAACATAAAGAAAGTTATACACATATTGATAATTCAAACTTTCAACTCATCCACAAGGCACTTATACAAAACCATATTTCAACTCCCAGCAAATGTACAACTAGATCTACATCCCACCTATATAAGGTTTTACATACATACAACTCTTCAAGCAGGACAAATTTCTGGAAAACTCGAAACTTAAGCAAGGCGAGTTGGAGTAGGCAAAGCACCAGGAACGTCCTTCTACCTGGAGGGAAAAGAAAACTTGAAAACATAAGCTAACAGCCCAGTGAGTGACTAATTTTTAACAAACTAATTTTAGTTCGAAAATTATCAGGATTTAAACCAATTTTGACAGCATGAGTAAAACATAGAATCATCTCATATTCATTGATAAAATCATATTTAAATGGCCTTATCAAATCACACATGGTTTTTCAGCAATTCATAAATAAATTAGTATGGTTACAATACTTCTCCTTAGTTGAGGCGGAGCAAAACTCAACACCCTAACGTCAAAAACAAATAAGGCTCGATGCAGAGTAAAACTCAACACACCAGCATATAACCTCTATGTGCACATAGGAACATGGCGGGTTGCCCAAGTACCTTCTAAATGTCCTTCAGTATTGGGTCCCAGGGAAACTCACGTGCCTTCTCAAGTCCATCAGCACTGAGTCTCCTCTAAAACATTTTCCTTTAACGAAAGCAATACTTTATACAAACAGTTCATATGCAAATCTTTCATGAGAAAACAGGGCAATTCTTAAATCAAAACATTTCATAAATATACTTTTCAATACCGTTTAACAAAACATAAACTATGCTTTATAAATTGATTGATCAAAAATCATAAATAAATTAGAAAACCAAACTAACATGTACAACGAAATCATTGAAACAAGAAAAGTGTCACTCACAGCTCTTTCTAGGCCTTGAGTGGATTATACGCCTTCCCTTTCGTCCTTTTTCATAATGACCTGACAGCTTTTGCCCAGGCGTCCGTATTTACTCTCTCCTCAACGCATGGTATCGACGCATGGTCTCGGAAGCATAGCTTCGACGCATGGGTTTCCATTTGTTCTCGCAGTAGCATCGTCTCTAGTCCTTGGGTTATTTTGGGCTTCTTTTCTTCTTAATCCTGCGTTAAGAACAAAAAAGCTCATAATTTTTTAGGTATTTTGTTTTGTAAATAGTGCCAACGCATGGGGGTACATTTTACATAATTCAATTACCAAAATCATGCGTTTAGCTCTAAAGTTACTCTAATTAATTCAAATAGTGACTATAATAACTTGTATTTCTACAAGTTATTAGTAGGTCAAAACATTTCTTTCCCCACTAATGATCAACTTCTCTTCCAACGCAAATGACTGCTTCAGCTTGTAACTCTTCGTGATTTCACCTTCAACGCATGGCCACTCAAAAGAAAAATGTTCTCTTCTCTGCTTTCATCGACGCATAGTCTTGGCCAATGCTTAGCTCTTCTACTCTCGGCTACTTTTCCTCTAGCAACGCATAGCCACCATTTCACTTAACTTCTCCCAACACTTAGTATTATAAGCCAATGCTTACACTATAAACACTCTCTCCATTCACCTTGATATTGACCTATGTAAACACCATCCAAAGAGGGGGACACAAATCAAGGTACCACAAGGCCGAGCATAGATCTTAGGGTGTGAACTTTTAGGGAGAAACGTGAGAAGAAGATAACATATCATATTTATCTTTTTCCTCCCATTGAATGTTTGACACCTAAGGTTTATTACTTAGGTAAATCTGACTAATTAATTTATTTAAGTCCTTTGTTAAGTTGCACAATATAACTCTTATATTGTATACTTCAACAACTTTGATTATCATTTATTAAACACTTTAATAAAATCAAATCAACTGTTGCATGTTTATTAAATATTTGACTAAATCACCTCCTGGTCAGTTTCCAAGTAGGGGTGTTCTGTTTCTGTCAGTTTAAATACCCCAGCCTTAGACAAAACCTTCCTTAGACAAAGGTCCCTTATAGGCAAATATTTTATAAATTTAATCGTTTATTACATTTATTTTAATCCTATTAAGATAAATATAAAAGATTAACCTATTTCTAATCATATTAGAAATATTAAACATAAGTCCAGGTGAACCAATTTTAAACCATTTAAAACTAATTCATAACTTATGTTTGCATGAAACTCTTTATTATAGATTTTAATCTATCTCATTAAATATATAACCCTTATATTTCAATGAATAATTAAAACCTATGACATGCATTCTAATGACATTAGCCAAATATAACAATTATATTTCGCTAAAGTAATGTCATGGTCAATGCAAATTTAGTTTCATTAAACAATATAACATTTATATTAATAATGAAAGTAAGCATATAACATTTATATCATACAATATAACATTTATATTATGGTATGACGCAAGGACATGCTTATTAATACATACAACTATATAATATAACACTTATATTAAATAGAATGCATATTCATGCTAATAATAATATCATAGATCCAAATAATACAACACTTATATTAAATATGATGCATGATAATGTTTATCCTAAGGTGGAATTTTAAACTATATGGCATACATTATGCAATATATCTCAAAATTAATTTGATCATACATCTCATGCAAAATTAAATTAAATAGCAAAAATAGACTAATTTTAGACACCCCTAAAATTAATTAAAGTAAATATAATCAAATTATATCAATTTAATTAATAAATTATAATAAAATTACATAAAAAAACAGAAATCAATAGTTGTCTAGCTCAAACCCACAACCTTTGGAAATCTAAACGCACATTGCAACCCCCAAAGTGTTACAACGTATTTGGTAAGCATCGCTACGCTCTGGCTTTTGAAATCGGAGCGCAGTGTCACTTAAGGCGAGTGTCGTTACGTTGATGCTTCTATGTTACAGTGTAGCGCACAACATAGCGACGTTGTGCTCTACGCTAAAGCACATAATGCATTTTTTGCTTCGTTTGTCTGCTTCCTTAGGAACTCTTGCCTTTTGAACGACACGAACTTACAAACTCGATAGCATAATTAGAACGGGCCCTCACACAATTTGATCTCGTCAAAACAGTAAATCTAAGGTGCCAAAATTGAAAACATCTATTTTGCAAACCCGCATTCAAAAAAAAAAAAAGCAGCTTCGCTCCTCTCCCTTAATCTTAGTTCATCCTAGTTCTAAAGAAAAGAAAGGTTCTCTTCGAGCTTTGATATATATTCCCGCCTTAAATGCAAAAATTCATACCCACCTCTTCTCCAAATTTTGTTTCCAAAATGCAATTTAAAGCACGATATGGCTCTAATACCAATTGAAGGAATAGAATTTTCAGTGGAAGTGAATGATCGTCTTGTGTCATTAAATTTGCTTTTGGAAAACCAAAATTACAGAGAACATGCAATAAAGATACACAACAAAATATTAGCAAGTCTAGGAGAAGAATAAGAGAAAATAGTGTTTCCTACCTTTGAAGACGTCTTCAATGTGAAATCTCCTTTTCCAAGTCACGAACCAATGAGACAACTCCAATGGAAAATACCATAACTCTTCTTATCTTGGAACGCCACCACAATAGCAACTTTACCATTCTCTAGATAGAATCAAATAGAGGTGTTTCATGAGCTCTCTTTTGATTTTTGGCAAGGTAATTCTTATGGAGGAAGAAGAGAGTTGGAGAGGGAAAGAGTTTCCTAGGAGTTTACAGAACAATTCTGTGAGGTAACTACTCCCTCTTTCCTTCTCCCTTTTTACGTAAAGTACTGTGAGAGAGGGAAATAACTCCCATTAAGCGTGGGAAGTTATAATAAAATTACTTAATTAATAATTAATTAATTAATTAACTAATATCTCATATTTAATTTAAATTTGAATCATACTAAAATAACCTTCTCTCACATAACCTATAGTTTTAATATGAATCTGATTCATATTAATTTTAACATATAGTTTTTATATGAATCTCATTCATTTAATATTTAAATCTCATTTAAATATTCATCTCTCTTATAATATAATGTATAAATTTTGAATCTCATTCAAAATAAACTTTATATTATCATGTATCTATATACATTATACTAATTGTATCACATACAATTAATTCCCTTATTAATTTGAACATTTCAAATTAACCAAAAAGTTTGATTCTAATACTAATCTTATATGAGCTAGCAAGGGGATCTTATGAACCTATAGTTAGAAGCTCCTATGATATGAGATTAAGCAATTAAACTCTTTAATTAGATTAATCAATATTCATTAACTATAGGTTACTCCACTAAAAACTTATAGCTGCACTGTTCCCACTATAAATATATTTTTGTGTCCAGGAAATTTACTAATCAACAATAAGTTGACCCTTCACAAATTACTCATAACTACAACTGTGTCAAATTACCGTTTTATCCCTGTAGTTATATCTAACTTCTTAAGTACCATTGATCCCTCTAATGAACAAACTGTTTATAGTCCAGCTATAAACTAAACCCTCTTGGGCCAATAAGAGGGTGGGGCCTTATTGTTCAACACCTGGAATCAGCCCTTAAGGGAGTAATTTATCTACTTATCCTAGATCAGAATGGATGTTTATTTGGTTTACATAGAAATGCATTGGCCAACTTTACTACATTAAGGCAGGACGGAATCTCTTTACCTTTTGAAAAGATGCATTTTGGGTATCTCTTCCAGTCAACAGAGGAAGATTCAAGGCAAGCTAATACCCTCCAGTATTAGAAACCTCTTCCGAGAAGAAGTGAATTCCAACTTGTGAAGATATGTTCCCAGCTACCTAATTAGACAAATCTCCAAAATGGTGGCATATTGAGTAAGCGATTTGGCCACTTTCATCCATACAGATCAAATGATTGCCCTCATAGATAGGAGTTCATAATTCACTTAGGATTCAAGTCGAGTTACATATAGTAATCCTATGAAATGTTAATTTCTACAATTAACGGCTTTACGAAGAGAAATTAAACATTTTGTGGTCGGTCTCATATAATCTCTTTATATAGGATACCCCCAACTCACATGTCTCTACATGAACAATTAATATCAAATCGTTTGTAACACTTTACAACTCCTTGTAATAATTACAAAGTGGGTCGTATCCGTAGTGTTACTAGAATAAGGCACCCAATCTTATTGCTATACTACAGACCTTTTGGTTATTACTTAAACATAATCCAACCTTGTATGTCCACATACATTTTTAAGTCTACATAAAATAACCATGGAATCTTAGTTTATTGGGCTTAGTTAATGCATGAGATAGATAAAATAACTTCTTATTTTGTTCCATAAATAAAATGTAAATAAAATTTACAAATCTTCAAGATCCAAGAGATTTAGAACACATCAACTCCAACTGGTCATACTTATGAGAAATTGATCAAGAAGTTAACAATTTCTTGACCAAAGTAACGATGACTAATTGTTATAGGAATAAACTAAGAGTTATTCTAGTGTCACAATTCGTTGAAGATGTCTTAGTTTAGTGAAGGAGTGACTGACCGTCTTTCGGTGATTTTTATTCTAACTCATTGAAGCTTATTGAAAAATTAAATGAAATTAGGGTTCATTAAATTTTTGCTAAAATTGATTGGATTAAATGAGTTATGAAAAATCATTTAGAATAAATAATTTGTTTGAGTTTAAGATCTAAAGGTCTTGTTTATTAATAAGAACTTGGATCTAACAACCTTGTTGACGAACAAGACCTTTAGTTCTTAAACTCAAACACCCCAAATCAAGATGATATCAACCTCTAAGAATGGCTAGATGACGGATTACTTAGACGATCAACGAAACCAAGGATTGGACAAAGCTTGTAGCTCCCATCAGGCTTGATCTTTGAATCACTCCACAAGCAAGATCAATCAAGTCAAGCTTGAATAATTCTAAACATGTAATCTAAACGCCATATAATTGCAAAACAAACCTAGCACAAGGCTAAAAGAAAGCTCAAAGGTTCTTTTACTACATTTTCTAAGTCTCTTCCAAGTCTCTTTTTGTGAACAATTACATGACATTATATAGGATTCAAAATATATCCCTAAACATTCTATGAGGCATCTAAAATGTTATAACACTCATAATTAATGACCATTATCAGCCATGATCTAATTGTAACATAAAAATACATAAAATGACTCAAAACCAAAAAATACATTTAATAAATACAATAAATCCAAAATTTTTTTTCCATTCATATTCCATGCGTTTTTAACCATATAAGAGTAAATGACATCCCATTTAAAGTAGCTTGAAGTCTTTGTTTATTAAATGAAGCTTGATTCTGCATAAATTCCACTTGACTTCACATAATTCTTCTTCATTGCTTAATGTAAACTTGGACAACATGTATTTCTTCATGTTCATATTGCATGAATGAGGTTCCTTCGTTCATATCATTCTCCCCTTCTTTAAGAAGATTCATCCTCGAATCTGAAAATATTGCTTGGAAGGAACATCAAAGTATTGGTGCAGACATTTTTACACTCTTAAGAAATAATCTATAGGCTGGAATTTAAAATTTTGGAGTTATATTGTTAACTAATTGTTGGAAAATTCAATGTTCCAAAATGTAATTGCCATATTTAATGTAAGAAATCCAACTTTTGCAAAATTTCAAAGTGTAATCTATGAGATTTAACACTAAATGATGAAATTAATGACCACAATATGAGATCAAATTGTAATACTTCAGATCTATTATGCTTTTGAGAAAGAAAGAACAATTGAAGAACAAATGCTCTTAGGGATAACAATTTTTCTTCTCCTGACTGATTTTTAAAACACATATTTTTTATATTGAAGGAAGTTGAATTTGAAGAACTCAAGAAAAGAAATTTATAGATAAGATGTTGATCTAAAACCTTGAAGTCGACAAAAACATAAAAACATCACTAGATATGAGACATCGTTTTCGAGTTTCATTAAATAGACAGAATGTTATGAGATGAATAGCAAAAAAAAACAAGAAAACAACAACAACGGAAACACATATCTGTTCTAGAGCCTAAGCTCTGATACAAAATGATAAGTAACACTCGAGGATTTTGGATTTAACAACCTTATTGCCGAACAAGACCTTTAGATCTCAAACTCAAACACCTAAAATCAAGATGATCTCAGCTCCTAAGAATGGCTAGACGATAGATTACTTAAACGATCAGCAAAACCACGGATCTGACAGAACTTTCGGCTCCCATCGATCCTTGATCTTCGAATCACTTCACAAGCATGATCGATCAAGTCAAGCTTGAAGGATTTTGAATATGCAATCTAAACGCCAAAGAATTGCAAAAGAAACATAGCACAAGGCTAAAAAAAATGCTCAAAGGCTCTTTTTTCTATATTTTCAAGTCTCTTCCAAGTCTCTTTTCGTGAACAATAACATTGTATTATATAGGCCTCAAAATATACTCCTAAACATTCTATGAAGCATCTAAAATGTTGTAACACTCATAAAATTAATGATCATTATCAACCATGGTCTACTTGTTACATAAAAATACATAAAATTACTCAAAAGTAAAAAATACATTTAATAAATACAATAAATCAAAGATTATTTTTTCCATTCATATTCCATGCATTTGTAACCATCCAAGAGTAAATAACATCCCATTTGAAGTAGCTTGAAGTCTTTGTTCATTATTAAATGAAGCTTGATTCTTCACAAATTCCATTGGACTTCACATAATTCTTCTTCATTGCTTAATGTAAACTTGGACAACATGTGTGGCTCACTCTTAATGTTCATATTGCCTGAATGAGGTTCCTCTGTTCATATCATGATCACTACATACTCATGGAGTCATTGTGTGGGATGTTTGGGCAATAGTCATCACAACTCAAGCATGACACTCTCAATTTCATCTTCAACGCAAGTATGAACGAGGATCATCTGTTAAGGAATATGCCTTTTGAAGGAATTGAATCCTCAGCGGAAGCGAGTGATCGCTATGTGCCAATAATTTCTTTTAAAAAACACAAATTACAGAGAAGATACAACATGGATAAACTATATAAATCAGCATGCTATTGAGGATAATTAAGAGTTAGAAATATTCCTACCTTTGAAGACCATCTTTAGAGATGGATGAAATTTCTTCTCACCAAATCACCAATTGGTACGAAAACTCCTCCAAGGAATGCAGTAGTTCTATTGGGACACCACCAAGAAATCTTCCTTACTATCCTCAGGAAGAACCAAAGAGGAGTGATAAGCTCTCTTTTGTTTTGGTAAGGGAGAAGAGATTTGAGAGGAGAAGAAATTTTTTTAGAGGAAAAACTTAAGGGAAAAACTTCACAAAACTCAAGCAATCACACTGTATCAACCTGCCCCTCTTCTTCTCTCTTTGATGTAAGTTATGAAGGAGAGAAATAAAAAATAACGCTACACTACGTGTAATGGGAGTTATTTTAATTAATATAATATAATAATATTAATTTAATTATATTATATTAAATTATATTTAATAAATATAATAAAATAAATTTAATTAATTAACAATTAATAAATTAATAAATTAAATATCAAATATTTAATTCAATTTGAATCAATATTCAAATAACCTTCTCTCACATAACCTATAGTTTTAATATGAACCTCATTCATATTAATTTTAACCTATAGTTTTTATATGAATCTCATTCATACAATTAATATTTAAATCTTATTTGATTTATAAAAAAATCTTATTTAAATATATGTCTCTCTTATAGCATAAAGTATAAATTTTGAATCTCATTTCAAATAACTTTATATTATAATGTATTTGTATACATTATTCTAATTTCATCATATACAATTAACTCTCTTATTAATTTGAACATTTCAAATTAAACCAAAATATTTGATTCTTATACAAAACCTTAATGGCCTAGGAACTTATGGACCTATAGATTAGAAGCTCCAATGATATGAGATTAATCAATTAAACTTTTTAATTATATTAAACAATATTCATTAACTATAGGTAAATCCACTAAAGACCTGAAATCAATCCTTAAGGGAGTAATTTATTTACTTACCCTAAACATGGGAAAGACTGAATTCCATCTTGTGAAGATATGTTCCCATCTCCCTATTTAAACAAATCCCCAAAATGGTAGGCATATTGAGTCGAGGATCTAGCCACTCTCACCCATACAGATCAAAAGATTTTTCTTATAGACAAGAGTTCATAACTCACTCAAGATTAAGGTTGAATCACCTATAGTCATCCTATGAAATGTTAACTTCTTCAATTAACGGCTTTGCAAAGAGAAATTAAACATTTCTTGATTCGACCTTATACAAACTCTTTGCATAGGATACCCTCACTCACATGTCTCCACATGATTGATTATGATCAAATCGTTTGTAACACTTTACAACTCTTTGTAACAATTACAACGTGGGTCGTATCTGTAGTGTTGCCTGAATAAGAAACCCAACATTACCTTATACTACAGACCTTTTGGTTATTACTTATACATGACCCATCCTCGTATGTCAACCACATACTTGTTTAAGTTTGAAGGAATCAAATTCTTAGTGGAAGCGAGTAATCACCTTGTGTCATTAAATTTTGTTTTTGACAAACCAAATTACAAAGAACAAACATACAAGATAAACTACTGTATTAGTATGCTTTTAATGAAGGGTTAGAGATTTGGAGTTTTCCTACCTTTGAAGACCTTCTTTGATGTGGAAATCTCCTTTTTGCAAGTCACGAACTGGTGAGAATCTCCAACAAAACACAGCAAGAACTCTTCTCCTTTGAAACAACACCACAATGGCAACCTTGCTATTCTTTAACAAGAATAAAAAAAGGAGTTAGTGAGCTCTCTTTGAATGTTGGCAAGGGAAAAATTTTAGAGAAAGAAAAGAGAATTGGAGAGAGAGAATTTTTGGAAAAATACAGAACTCTTCTCCCACTCTTCCCTTCCTTTTCTTTTTTACGTGTATTGGTGTGAGAGAGGAAATAACTCCCCTTAAACGTGGGGAGTTATTATTAATATAATAATAATATAATATAATATTAATTTAATTTAAATATATATTAAACAAATTTAATATATATAATTAAATATAATTAATTAATTAACAATTAATTAATTAATAAACTAAATATCTCATATTTAATTTAAATTTGAATCATATTCAACTAATCTTCTCTCACATAACCTATAGTTTTAATATGAATCTCATTCATAATAATTTTAACATATAGTTTTTATATGAATCTCATTCATATAATTAATATTTAAATCTCATTTATATATTCATCTCTTTTATAATATAAAGTATAAATTTTAAATCTCATTCAAAATAAACTACTCTTTAAGTTTGCAGAACAAATAAGAGTACCATCTTTATAAATAAGCGCTTTATTTATATTAAAATTGATGGAATAACATTGTTCTAACAAACATTGTACAGAAATCAAGTTTCTTTTTAAATCAGGAACTGCAAATACATTCTGTAAAGAAAGAAAAGATTTATGGAAGAGTAATTTGACGCCTCCCACTACAACTATTGAGACGACCTGCCCTGTTCCAACCCGCAAGGTCATCTCGTCAATCCCAAGCTGCTGCCATGAACTAGTCCCCTAAAAAAAGAACAAATATGATTAGTGGCCCTTGAATCAATTATCCAAGTAGAATCATCATTCTCCACTAGTAAATTATATCTACCTTGTTTGGCCTTCCTTTTCTCTGCCAAATATTTGGGACAGTTTCGCTTCCAACGCCATCTTAATTACAATGGAAATAATTTCCTTTTGTAACCTTGCCTTTTGTTTGCCTTTTTAGGTTGTAGCTTGGTTAGTTTTATTACCTCCCTTATTACCCTTCTTCTTCTTCCATTTTTTTTTTTTTTGGCAGAGGAAAAAGCAGATTTAGTTCCAAAGGTCGAACCTCTGTGGAACTTTTTAGAGGAACTAGCAACATTTGCCTCCCCATCTAGTCCTTTGCCTTTATGCATGGACTCATAAGTCTGCAGCTCGTTAAGGAGGATAGTAAGAGAGTAATTCAGTTTGTTCATAATAACATTGGTCCTGAACTGAAGGAAACTCTCAGGTAGAGATTCCATAATAAAACCAATTTGATTGGCCTCATCGATTATGGCCCTATTTATTTCAGCCATGTTAAATCATATTGAGAACATGTTCTCGCACTGAGGCTCCCTCGTTCATACGTGCATTGTAAATGAATTTCAGAGCATCGTGCTTGATTTGTGAGGACGGTTGTCCAAACATTTCTTGCAATGAATCCATGATCTCATGAGCAGTGACCATGGTTTCATGCTTCTTTGCCAAAATTTCAAATAAGCTGGCAAGAATGTATGCTCTTGCCTTTTCGTTTGCCCTCATCCATTTCTCATATGCATCACGAACATTTCGTGACACATTTTGAGCAGAACTTGAGGACACTCCTCATTGATGACAAACTTTAGGTCCTCTAGGATGAGTATAGTGTTAATTGTATTTTTCCATGAAGTGTAGTTATCACCATTCATTTTATTGGCACTAAGTAAGGTAATAAAAGCGTTTGACATTTTGATGATGCTGAAACATACAATTTGTTTCTTATTAGTAACTTGCATAACTCATATAACCCAATCAATATTTAGCAAAATTTTAATGTACCCAAATTTTAACATCTAATTTTGCAATGATGCTTCAGTGATTTAAGATAAAAGTCACTGAAGGGTAGTCAATCGTTCACTGAATTGAGACACTCTCAACCAGTTATTACACTAGAATAACTCTTATTCCTATAATAATTAGTCACTATCGTTCGGTCAAGAAATCAATAACATCCTTAACAATTTCTTGTAAGTGTAACCCTTTATTTTAAAGTTCTGCCTTAATGAACCAATCAAAGGGAAAAACCGATTGCAGCAAAAACTAAAAGTGATCCTATCCTTAACAGGAGTTTGAGATAAATTTCATACAAACACCATTCGAAGGGGAACATAAATCAAGATGCCACAAGGCCAAGTATGAAAGTTATCTAGCAAACCAATGAAGAAGACCATAGGATGTGTTGACAAACGTCCTTCTCCCACTTAACATAAACACTATCTCCATTCACCTTGATATTGACCTATGCAAACACCATTCGAAGGGGAATACAAATCAAGGTGCCACGAGGCTGAGCATAGATCTCACGGTGTGAACTTTTAGGGAGAAACATGAGAAGAAAATGACATATCATATATATTTTTTTCCTCCCACTGAGTGTTTTAAAACTAGGGTTTATTACTTAGGTAAATTCGGCTAATTAATTTATCTAAGTCCTTTGTTAATTTGCACAATATAACTCTTATATTGCATAGTTAACAACTTTGATTATCATTTATTAAACACTTTAATAAAATCAAATCAACCGTTGCATGCTTATAAAATATTTGACTAATTCACCTTCCAGGTCGGTTTCTAGGTAGGAGTGTTCCGTTTCTGTCAACTTAAATACCCAAGCCTTAGACAAAACCTTCCTTAGACAAAGGCCCTTATAGGCAAATATTTTATAAATTTAATCTTCTATTATATTCATTTTAATCCTATTAAAATAAATATAAAAGATTAACCTATATCTAATTATATTAGAATATTAAACATAAGTTCAGGTAAACCAATTGTAAACCATTTAAAACTAATTCATAACTAATGTTTGCATGCAACTCTTTATTATAGATTTTAATCTATTTCATTAAATATATAACTCTTATATTTTAATGAAAAATTAAAACATATGATATGTATTCTAATGACATTAGCCAATTGTAACAATTATATTTTACTAGGGTAATGTCATGCTCAATGCAAATTAATTTTTATTAAACAATATAACACTTATATTAATAATAAAAATCAAGTATATTATATCATACAATATAATATTTTTGGTATGATGCATAGACATGCTGATTAATACATAAAATTATATAATATAATACTTGTATTAAATACAATACATGTTCATGCCAATAATATCACACATCCAAATAATATAACACTTATATTAAATATGATACATGATAATGCTTATCTAATCATACATCTCATGCAAAATTAAATTAAAAAGCAAAATAGACCAATTTTGGGCCCCCTAAAAATTAATTAAATCAATATAATCAAATTATATCGATTTAATTAATTAAAATAACATATAATACAAAAAATTGATTATATTGATTTAATTAATTAAAATAACCATTTGAAGGAATCGAATTCCCAATGAAAGCAAGTAATCTCCTTGTCCCGTTAAATTTGTTTTTGGAAAACCGAATTACAGGGAACAAACATACAGGATAAACTACTGTCTAGCATGCTTTTAAAGAAGAATTAGAGATTAGGAGTTTTTCCTACCTTTGAAGACCTTCTTCGGTGTGAAAATCTCCTTTTTTCAAGTCATGAACTGGTGAGAATCTCCAACAAAACATAGCAAGAACTCTTCTCTTTTGGAACACCACCATAATGACAACTTTGCTAGTCTCAAGGAAGAATCAAATAGGAATTGTGGACTCTCTTTGAATTTTGGCATAGGAAAAATTTTAGAGGAAGAAGAAAGAATTAGAGGGGGAGAGTTGTTGGAAAAATAGAGAACTTTTCTGTAACCTCTCCCCCTCTTCCCTTCCTTTTCAAATAATCGTCTCTCATGTACGTTATAGTCTTAATATAATATCATTCGTATTAACTTTAACCTATAGTTTTATAAGAATCTCATTCATATAATTAATATTTAAATCTCATTTAAATATTCATCTATCTTATAATACAAAGTATAAATTTTGAATCTCATTCAAAATAAACTTTATATCATAATGTATTTATATAAATTATATTAATTGTATCACATACAATTAATTTCTTTATTAATTTGAAAATTTCAAAATTAGCCAAAATGTTTGATTCCAATATTAATCCTTTATGAACTAGAAGGACCTTATGGACTCATAGTTAGAAGCTCCAATGATATGAGATTAATCAATTAAACTCTTTAATTAGATTAATCACTATTCATTAACTGTAGGTTACTACACTAAGGACTTACAGTTGCACTCTTCACACTATAGATATATTTTCGTGTCCAAGAAATTTACTAACCAATAGTAAGTCGACCATCCACAAATTACGAGCAAGTGAGAGGGTGAAGCCTCATTGTTCAAGACCTGAAATCAGCCCTTGAGGGAGTAATTCATCTACTTACCCTAAACACGGGAAGGAGTGAATTTCATCTTGTGAAGATATGTTCCCAGCTCCCTAATCAAACAAATCCCTAAAATGGTAGGCTTATTGAGTCGGTAATTTTGCCACTCTCATCCATACGAATCAAAAGATTGCCATCATAGATAGAAGTTCATAACTCCCTCAGGATTCAAGTCGAGTTACCTATAATCATCCTATGAAATGTTAATTTCTACAATTAACGACGTTACAAAGAGAAATTAAATATTTCGAGGTCCAGTCTTATACAAACTCTTTGTATAGGATATCCCTACTCACATGTCTCCACATGAATGATTAGGATCAAATCGTTTGTAACACTTTACAACTCTTTGTAACAATTACAGAGTGGGCCTATCTGTAGTGTTACTAGAATAAGACACGCAACCTTATTCCTATACTACAGACCTTTTTGGTTATTACTTAAACATGATCCAACCTTGTATGTCAACCACATACATGTTTAAGTTTACATTAAATAACCATGGAATTTTAGTTTATTGGATTGAGTTAATACATAAAAGAGATAAAATAACTTCTTATTTTATTCAATAAATAAAATGTATTTACAATTTACAAAACTACAAGGTCCAAGAGATTTAGGATACATCAATACCAACAAAGTTTACATAAAATAACCATTGATCTTAGTTTATTGGATTAAGTTAATAAAAAGATAAATAAAATAACTTCTTATTTTATTAAATAAATAAAATATATTTATAAATTTAAAAAACTACGAGACCCCAAGAGATTTTTAGGACACCAGTCCCAACATTTTTAATATGATGGTCCTCTTCAATGCAATCGAGATGAATGGAGCTGTCATAGACAAGTTCAACCAAGTTTTCTTTATTCTAAAGACTCTTTAGAAGAGTTTCCTATAGTTTCTTAGCAATATTGTTATGAACAATGTTGGATACATTCTTACCATCCTTCTTAATAAGTTGCAGACTTACGAGTCTTTGATGAAAGTGAAAGGACAACATAAGAAGGCAAATGTTGCCAGTTCCTCAAAACATTTCCACAAGGGAAAGTATGTCCCTTCTGACGGATCTCATACATACATGCACAGCAGAAACGAAAGAGGATCGAAATAACAATCTAGATGCATATAACAACCTAGGATTAAACATGCATTGTCATACAAAATGAATTAGAGAAGAATGAAAGAAATTATATACCTTTGTAGCTTTTCTTCCTTTCTTGAAATTGCTCCCACTTGGACCGCCAAGAGGTCTTTCTTGCTATTCTCAAAGGCTTGGAATAAAGTGGGGGGACTCTTTAAAGAAGGAAAAATTGGTTTCTCAAAAACTTCAAATTTTTCAAGATTTTTCAAGAAGAAGAAAATAAATGAACAAAGGCGTTCTTTAAAAGGGCAAATTGCATGCAACTTTTGCATATCTAAGTTCACCAAAAGTTGACAACACACATTCCACTAATGCATGCCAAGAATTATGTGTCAAAGTATACAATTTGGAGATTAATTAAATGTTTCACTCTTCAAGTTAGTGGATTTTTCCACTAATTTGGTAAGAAACATTAATTTAATCTCATGGTCAACCTTTCTAGAAGGTTTGACTAAAACAACTCTTTGACTTGCTCAGGTCAAAGTCAACTATTTGACTTCTTCTAAAAACCGACTGCTTGACTAAATCCATGTCTCTGATTATGAATCCGCATTCATAATTTCAATATTTAAATTCCATTTAAATATTTTTTTCACCAAATCTCTCATTTGATATCATATATCAATTACTTAACCATATCTCATATGATTAACCTAATTTGAACGATTCGAATATTCGAATTATTCCTTCTATTTATTCCAAGTTTATTCCTCTATGAGCTAGATAGAGGACCTTATGGACCTACAAATCATGAGCTCCAACGATCCGAGATTAACCGGTTAAACTCTTTAACCTAGTTAACCAACATTGGTTAACTACTGGGTCACTCCACTAAAGCCCGTAGCTGCACTCTCCTCACTATAGATATATTATGTCCATTTGATATAACCATGATTGGTAAGTCGAGCCTTCACAGGTTGTTTGTAATTATAGCTGGGTCAAAATTACCGTTTTACCCCTGTGGTTACCTCTTATTCCTTAAGTTCCACTGATCCTCTAATGAACAGTGGTTTGTAGTCGAACTTCCAAATCAAAAGCCCTCTCAAACCCTATTTAAGAGGGTGGAGCCAATTGTTCAAAATCTGGATTCAGCACTTAAGAGAACAACCTCTTTACTAACTCAAAAGAGGGTAGGAGTGAACTCCTTCTTGCACCCTATGTCCCTAGCTATCTACCTAGTCTTACCCCTGAAATGGAAGGCATATTAAGCCAGCGCTGTTGAGCTGCTCTCACCAATGCAGATCTAAGGATAATCCCGAGTAAACAGAAGTTCATAGTTAGCTCAGGATTAAGATCGAGTTGCCTAGGCCATCAAAGTTGAGATAGTCAGTTTTAGACAGTAAACAATGTTATAAAGTAAAAGTGACTATTTCATGGTCCGATCTTATGCAAACTCTTTGCACAAGGTGTCCTCACTCGCATGTCTTCACACGAACGAATTAGGATTACTTTGTTTGTACTAGTTACAAAGTGGGTCGCATCCATAGTGTCCCCAGAATAAGGCGCCCAACCTTATTCATATGCTATAGACCATTTAGACTGTTAACTTAAACTTGATCCAGTTTTATGTCTCTACATAAAGTTTGAGTCTCATGTAACAATCTAGGATCCTTTGATGATTGGATTTAGATTTAGTAGGAACATTTTATAGAATCAATAACTACTTATTGATTATAAATTTCAATAACAACTTTATTGAATGATAAAAGTATATTTGGTATTTATAAACTATGAGTTTTAGGACATAAAACCCAACACCTTCTTCCTCTGGTTCTAAGAAATGGAAGAATAAGAAAGGTGGAAAGGAGAATAAAGTTGCCCCTGTTGTTGTTGCCCAAAAGGGCAAGAAGGCCAAGGTTGGAAAGGGAACATGTTTTCATTGCCAAGACAGGTACTGGAAGCTGAACTACTCAAAGTACTTGGTGGAGAAAAAGAAGGCCAAAGAAGGTAAATATGATTTACTTGTTTTGGAGACATGTTTGGTGGAGAATGGTGATTCAGTCTAGATAATTGATTTAGGGACAACTAATCATGTTTGTTCATTTTTAAGGGAATTAGTTTGTGATAGCAACTTAAGGCTAGAGACATGACCATGCAGTTCAAGATAGGGCAAGTCGTCTTTGTTGTTGCAGTGAGGAGCTTGAAATTACTTTTTCATAAATCATACTTGTTATTGAACAATGTTTTTTTAGTTCCTAGTATGGAAAAGAACTTGTTTTTTGTAAAATGTCTTATAGAACAATCTTATTCCATCTCTTTTAATGTAAATAAAGTGTTTATTTGCATAGATGCATTAATATATGTTCTACAATGTAGAAAGTAATTTATATGTGCTAAGGCTGTTAGCATCTAAAATGCTCATAATTATTGAAATGTTCAAAACTGCAACAAAACAAAATAAAAGACAAAAGATTTGTGTTAAAGAAAATGCCCAACTTTGGCATCGAATATTAGGTCACATAAACCTTAATTGGATTGAGAGATTGGTTAAGAGTAGACTTGGTTAGAAGAAAACTTTTTACCTGTATGTGAGTCATGCCCTAAAGGCAAAATGACAAAAAAAAAACTTTTTACTAAAAAAGGTTATAGAGCCAAAGAGCTCTTAGAACTTGTACATTCAGACCTTTATGGTTCAATGAATGTTAAGAGGAGGGTATGAATACTTCATCTCTTTTATTGATGATTCTTTAAGGTATGGGTATCTTTGCCTAATGGAACACAAGTCTAAAGCTCTTGAAAAGTTCAAGGAGTATACGATTGAAGTTGAGAATTTGTTAGGTAAAACCATTAAAATACTTCAATCATATTGAGGCGGATACTACATGGTTTTTAGATTCTAAAACTATTTGATAGAACATGGAGTCACATTCTAACTCTCACCACTTGGTAAACTTCAACAAAAAGGTGTATCAGAAGGGAGAAATAAAACCTTATTAGATATGGTTCGGTCTATGATGAATTGTGCTCAGTTACCTAACTCGTTTTTGGGTCATTTAGTAATGGCTACAATGTACATATTGAACAATGTTCCATCAAAAGTGTTTCTGAAACACCTTTTGAAGTATGGAGCGGCCATAAAGGTAGTCCATGTCACTTCAAAATTGGGGCCATGTGCTCGAGGTAAATCCAAAGAAATTGGAACTTTGTTCAAGAGTATGCCTATTTGTAGGCTATCCAAAGGAAATGAGAAAATAAAGTGTCTGTAAAAAATTTGATGTGTCACCCTTTGGTGTTATCGCAAGTGTACGGGTGAAGTTAAAATATAGTTAAAACAACTTGAAAGGCCGAGTATCGTCCTTAGGTAATTAATTTGATTATCTTTTAGCTATCAGAGATTGTTCCAAATTTATTTAGGGAACCGATTTGTAATGACACTTAGGATAACTAATCTAAGAAAGCAAATAAAAGTGATCAAAATATGGAAATTATCAACTAAAAGACGTTTTAGGGAATAACTTTCATCAAAGGTATTATTAAACACAATTGTTTGATTCTTGAAGTAATTAACACAACACCTAGATCTAGAAGTCTTTTGTTTGGATTAAATCTTTTGAAAACAATCTTTTCTTTTACTTAAACCCTAAAAACTAATTTCTTGAAATTAGATGATTAAGCAAAGCATTAAAACCCTTCATTAACAATCTCTACCGACATCCATCTACTTTTGTGTTTTCAAACGATAATTTAGCATGCGGGATCTAATTTAAACACTCTCTCAAGCAAAATTCAAATCATAAAATCATTCAAATGGATCACACATTGAAAAGCATTAAGAACGATCATGCTAGAAAGCATAAATCTAAATTAACATTCAAGAAGCAAAGTGTTCAACAATTTAAACCTAAGAATTCATCTACCCCTAAAATTATGAGAAACTAGCTTCCATAGACAAAACTCACATTAGAACATAAAAATACAGCAAAAAAACCAAGAATAAAAAAAGGAAAGAGAATTTATCCGGCTTCCAAGCTCGTTTCTAGGATGTATTTGGCCTTCCAACAATCCTCGAACCTTCCAGCATCATAGAGTCTTCATAACAAAGAATTGTTGTCAATCTATCATGAAAATAGTTAGGTTAACAATGAAAGTTGCTAAAGACTACTCTTAATGACATGTAATTTGTATTGGTTTCAAGAAATTAGTAATCAATTAAGTTGCATGAGAAAATGTATTTTTTAGAGAAAATAACTTGGATTTATGTTTCTAGACTTAAGCATAAGAATAGCAATAAAATCCATGAACCCTAGAATATTGCATGATGAAGTAAACAAGGATTCATTACTCTAGAACTCTCTGTGACTCTTGAGTTTTTTATTTACTTACTTTCTTTTTAATTTTTCTTTAAATCACAACTTGAATCTGAATCCTCAAATAAAATTGATTCAATTCTAGAATAGCTAAGTAACTTAAACCTTCACAACTGGATCCTCAGTGGAACGATATTCGGACTTCACCATCTTATATTATAACTTCACCAGTACACTTGCGATGAACACAGAAAGTGTGCATCATGGACACTTGATAATGCAATTGAACGCCTAGCTCAGTTTTTTAAATTGATTTGAGTGAATGACCTAACAATCTTTAGCCTTATTTATAGGAGTTGGATGACAAGCTTTGTCATCCACTCCTTCCTTCATAGATTGACACTTGAGCTCATAATTGGATCCATGCATGCATACTCCAACATGCATCCACACATTTGTTTCTTTGCATGATAACTTAGTCATACATCATGACATCTTCTACTTGTGATGTGTTAGATTCCAACAAAACCATCTAGCACATTATTTTCTCAACTGTGCGTCCAACCTAGGTCCAGGAGATGAGCCATGCGTCCAACTCTCTCTTCCCTATGAGTCCATCTTGTAGTGTTTAGGGTATAGTCTCTTTTGGTCTCTTTTCTTCTTTCAGCCTTCCTACACTTAGCCAATTTTTCTTTACAAAACCCTAGTATGCGTTAACTATGCTCCCAAAGTCCCTTACTTAGCCTCAATTCCCTCTTTTTTATGAGGTATGCATCCAACTTGGTAATTTCCTGGGGTCATGCATCCAAGTCTCCTCCACACACCTTTATGGCCTTGTTGTCAACTCTATTATGTGTGGGTAATGCAACTTCCCAAGCTTATGCATCCCGCACCTCCTTCTTTACACACACTCACTTTGCTCCCAACTCCAATCACCCAACATTTAACCATTTTTCTCCCCAATTTACAAGGTTTGCGTCCAACCCCTTTTCCTACTTAGGATTATGTCACTTGGTTAGCGTTTCAACCTAACCAACCGTGCGGCACTTGTGTGATCCTGTTGTCAAAGGTCACTTCAAGTAAGTCTATTGAAATTTAAGGATCGTTTCCTCCCTAACGCAATCGGGTGAGATTGGCAAAGGAAGTGGACTAGCAAGGAGAACTTAAGATTGAGTGAATGAGAGCTTTAGAAGGGAGCTTCACCAACCGGTGAGAGAACGCACAAGCTTTTGAAGTTGGCTTGTATTGCTAATTCTCTGTCTATGTGTCTATTCGTCTATGCGTTTACAAATGGGGGCCCCTCCTCATATTTATAGAGGGGGTTCCCGACTTAGACTACCATGACCAACCTACTAAGTCGGTCAAGAGGGATCTAGACTTTTCTTATATGTACAAGGGCGGCAACCCTATGTACAAGCCTAGACTCCACCAACTTAGGCCCATGCTAGAACTATCTAGACCTATCGAGGGCCTTCTAGCTATTTACATGGATGTCCAACTGTTAAAGAAGGTTCTGGAATTGTCTAACGCGCTCCAGGGCTTATCGCACTCTCCAGCACTGTTGGGCACCTACTCGGGTTCTCAAGACTAGTCGGGAGGCGTTCAGCATATCCTCGCCCAGTCGAGGTTCTTCTGGAGGCCTCTGGTGCTGTCGGGCCTTGTACGCACAGTCGAGGCCATTTCCCGTGTTTTTCAGAGTCTTCTTGCGGCGTCGGGCATCCAGGCATGGGCGCTAGCATTGCCTAGCGGCCTGCCTGCCTCTCCAGACACGTTCAGAGACTTGCCGAGGTCTCTAGCCTTGTCTCGATGCGTCTAGAATCTTCCGAGACTTACTCGAGGTGTCTGGGACTTTCCATGCGTCAAAGGATGCCGTTGGACACATGGTCTCTCGGTGGTGTACGCATGAGGCGTCGACGATATGCGTACACTGCTGGCACTTATTAGGCGGGCATGTGTTGATCCCACTCTGAACGCATCGTGGGTATGCGTCGAACTTGCACGCCTGGCAACTTTGCGTAGGTGGGCACATCACGCTGTTCACCCTTGCAGTTGTGCGTGCACGCCACATCTTATGGCTGGTTACGCAGCCACTTCGCCATGTGTCAACGCACATGGGCGTTCGCTAAGGCACTCAGCTGGGGTTCCGGTGATGTGAAGGCACATGCCTGAGGCATGGACGTGGCCCATGGCACTTGCATCCCGTCTGCATGCAATGGCATCCTCGTGCAGCGGCTTTGTCAACGCCTTGGCCCTTTACTTTCGTCCTTCTCTTAACGATGCGGGGCAAATCAAGGGCGTTCGTGTCACCGTTTGAAATGGCGTTATTTCCATCCGTGACAGTTAGCTTCTCAACTCTAAAAAAAAAAAAAAAAAAAGAATACCCAACACTTAGCTAAAACTTCCCCAGAGTATGCCCTATGCAATCAACTCTTGGAATGGGTGAGATTCCTTTTTCAACACCTAAACGCTTAGCCAAAATTCTCCCAAGAATGCTCCACCATGCGTTGAGATTGCATGTTATGCATCCATCATGATGATTTTTTCCAAAAGATGTGTTCAACTCACAACTAGTTTCTAACTATGCTACCAACTCAACCTTCTTCAACACTTAACAAAATTTTCCTTCCTTTCCCAGGTCTATGCGTCCATGCCTTGGTTTTCCAAGCATAGTTGTGACACTTAGAATATTTCTTAGCTTATTTGCCTCCATGTAGTCTAAGATTCAAAAAATCGCCTATGTGGTTTTCTCCCAAACTCACCTATGACTTATTCTCATCCAAAAACTCAAGTTTGCCCAAATAGTTTTTCTCCTCGTCTTACCCTCAACGCATAGTACTCTTTTACATAACCAAAATTTGGCTAACTCCACAAGCCCAGATTTCTTGCCTCAAAATTTTTCTAACTCCACAAGCTTGTATTTAAGTTCTTTCTTATTTTCCCTAGTTTCCTTCTGTTACTAGGTTTTCGAGTTTCACATGCGTGCCTCCTCTGCATCAAAATCCGAAGCGCCTTGGTGCTCTAAAGTAACGCCTAGGTGTTGCCCTGTTTCAAGCTCTCGAGTAATAGGTGCCTGGAAGAGTGCCAACAAGCACCTGGGTGCTCTCCTAAGGGCATTTTTTGTCATTTCAAGCCTCGGGTCCTCGATGTGACTCCTGATGGCTCCAAATCAACCTTGAACGACATGTAACACTCTTTAATGCATGTCATGCTCAATAATCTATAAAAATAGACATTTAAATATATTATATTAAACAAGCAAGTGAAATTAGAGACATAAAAATAGCTCATTTTAAGAGCTATCAAGACTCATAACTAGTCAATTCCTAGGCGTCCTAACTAATCACAGCAAATGTAGCTCTTTGTACCCCTTGAAGGAATCGAATTCCTCAACAGAAGCACATGAATGCATGTTCTTTTAAATTACATTTTGAATTTACAAAACATATAGATAAATTTAAACATATTTAACTAAGCATACTTTATTGAGAAGAAATTCAAGGAGAAAGAAAATACTTTTGAAGACTAGATCTTCTTCAATTCCTCACTACATCCACAATCTTTTCGATCATGAATAGGACACCACCACCAAGATCTTCCCCCCTATTCTCCGGCAAAGACTAGGTTTATGGAAACCTCTTTCTTTGGAAGACCCAAGGAGTTTCTCAATTTTTACAAAAAAAAAAAAAAAAAAAAAAAAAAAAAAAAAAAAA
>QLSR01000095.1:1316951-1333603 GCA_031780015.1 Citrullus colocynthis | reverse complement strand
TTTTATTTTTTTTTTTTTTTTTTTTTTTTTTTTTTTTTTTTTTTTTTTTTTTTTTTTTTTTTTTTTTTTGAGTTTTTCTTTGGTTGATAAATTGTGGTGCTTGCACTTATGGATTTCAATAATTTTATATGGTCTTGTGGGGAGTTTCAACCTACCCGAAGTCCAACATCATCACCACCACTACCCTTTAATCCTAACCCTTATCCTTTTAGTTGCCCTAGCCATGAGTATGTGAGTCATCCTTCCTATGAGTATAAGTGTTATGATTCAACACCGAGAGAGGAGAAACCATTCCTAGAAGATATGTTAAAAGAGTATATCCTAGAAAGTAAGGTGATGATGGTCATTTGGGAAGAGAGAGAGAGGTTGGCTAGGGTAGAAGCTCAAGTGGAGGAGAATGGCCACCCTAAACCGCATATTCAATCAACTTAGTCTAATAGTTGATGCCATTAAGGCCTTGAGTGAGGATAATTTTTTTGATGCCACTGAGGTAGGAAAATCTAGAGTCATGTACTTTGATGATAGGGATGAGTTAGAGGTAGGTGAGTTAATTCAAGATGAGGGTTGTAGATTTGAGAGTGAAGTTGAGCTTAAATTTAAGAAGACCCAAGAGATAAAGGTTGAGGTTAAAGAGCCTAGGGTGTCATCTCTAGAGAGTCTTCTCATTAGTGAACCTCCTTTCCGTATGCTTAATGTTGAGGATGATATTCAAGAGATAAAGTTTGGTGTTGAAAAGCCAAATTCTTTATCCCTAGAAGATCCTCCTATTCTTGAAAAATTTTTCCTTATTTATCATAAGTCTTGTAAATTTTTTTTTTTTTATAATTTTGAGTCTTTTTACTTTCCATATATGAAAAATAACAAAAATATTTATTTTCTTTTAGGAGCCCACGAAAAGAGAGTAAGCTTATAGTAGGTTACATTGATTCAAGCAAGAAGGGCCCTGAAAAATAGGAGAATTTCTATGTGCCTTGATAAAGAATCGTCTTGGTTGTCTAGTTGGAAGATGTTAAATCCAATGCTTCTTGGGAGGCAACCCAAGTTTTATTTACTTTATTGTTATTTCAATTATTTCCTTTCTTATAATTTTATTCATTCTGTAGGATGACTGTCACACCCCCACCTAGATTTGTCCACTAACAATAATGCATTCGAGCTTTTTAGCTTATTTACTAGCTCCGCACCAATAGCATTAAGTGAAGTCTTAGCTTTTCTTGACTTCCCACTTAACGCATCAACCACAACATTGGTCTTCCTAGGATGCTATCCTATCGTACAATCGTAGTCTTTGATCAACTCCACCCATCTCCTCTGTCTTAAGTTCAATTCCTTTTGATCAAAAATGTATTTCAAGCTTTTATGATCAGTTAAGATATGACATTTCTCTTCGTATAAATAATGTCCCCAAATCTTCAAGGCCAACACAACAACTGCCAATTCTATGTTGTGTGTGGGGTAGTTGCATTCGTGCTTCTTTAACTGTCTTGACGCATATATCAATTAGGATAAATGTTGAACATCTTGTAGCTCATGTACATACACAAAATAGTTTAGCGGAATCATTTATAAAACGTTTGCAATTAATTGCTAGACCATTACTTATGAGAGCTAAGTTTCTTACATTTGTATAGGGACATGTTATTTTGCATGTTGCGTCACTTGCACGCATTAGACCAGTAGCTTATGGCCAGGAGCCAAATATTTCCAATTTAAGAATTTTCGGATGTGCAATATATGTTTCAATCGCTCTACCATAACATACTAAGATGGGTCCTCAGAAAAGGTTAGAAATATATGTTACATATGATTCCCCATCAATTATTAAATATCTTGAACCCCTGATGGGTGATGTATTTACTGCACGATTTGTTGATGTCATTTTAATGTGAGAAAAATTTTCCGACATTAGGGGGAGGAATTAAGAAGTTGGAAAAGAAAATTGCATGGAATGCATCATTATTGTCTCATTTAGATCCCCGTACAAATCAATGTGGACTTGAAGTCCATAAAAATATTCATTTGCAAAATATAGCAAATCAATTATCAAATGCATTTATAGATGTAGAGAAAGTAACTAAGTCACATATACCCGTTGTAAATGTTCCACCGAAAATTGATATCCCAACAGAGCAAGTTGTCGCTAATGAGTCTAGAACACGCCAGAAGCATGGTAGACCAATGAGTTTCAAAGATAAAAATCCTCGAAAAAGAAAAAATAAACAATAGTAAAAAAGACTTGGTTGATCATGTAAATATTCATGAATAAAACTTGGACATGACTAATAATCCAATTAGTGAATAAGGTGAAATATCTAAAGATAATAATGAGATTTCAATAAATTATGTTATGATAGGGAAAAGATGGAATCGAACTCATGTAGTTATTGACAACATTTTTGCGTATAATATTGCTCATGATATTATATCTCAAAATGAGGATCCTGAACCAAAATCTATTGAAGAATGTTGACATAGAAAAGATTGGCTTCAGTGGAAAGAAGCAATTAAGGCAGAATTAAACTCACTTTCAAAACTTCAAGTTTTTGGACCAATAGTCCGGACACCAGAAGATATCAAACCTGTGGGATACAAATGGGTATTTGTGAGAAAAAGAAATGAAAATAATGAGGTCACAAGATATAAAGCAAGACTAGTTGCACAAGGTTTTTCACAAAGACCTGGTATTGATTATGAGGAGATACATTCTCCAGTTGTGGATGCAATTATATTAAGATATTTAATTGGTCTGACTGTGTATGAAAATCTGGACGTGCATCTTTTAGATGTAGTCATAGCATATTTATATGGATCTTTTGATAATGATATTTATACAAGAATCCCAGAAAGATTATGATACCTGAATACATAAATCAAGTTCTCGGAACTATATTCAATAAAGTTACAAAGATCACTATATGAATTAAAACAATTAGAAGGAATGTGGTACAATCGCCTGAGTGGATATTTGTTGAAAGAAGGATATTAAAATAATCCAATATGTCCATATGTTTTTATAAAGAAATCACAGTTAGAATTTGTTATTATAATTCTATATGTTGATGACCTAAATATAATTAGAACTCCTAAAGAGCTTTTAAAGGCAATAGAATATCTTAAGAAAGAATTTGAGATGAAAGATCTCGGAAAAATTTTTTTTGCCTTGGATTGCTGGTTGCAAATTGAGCATTTAGCAGATGAAATATTTATTCATTAGTCAACCTATACAGGAAAAATTTTAAAAAGATTTTATATGGACAAAACACATCCATTAAACATTCTAATGGAAGTTCGTTCACTGGATGTAAAGAAATATATATTTCGACCTTGAGCTAAAAATGAAGAACTTCTTGGTCCCAAAGTACCATTTCTTAGTGCAATGTGTGTACTTATGTATCTTGCTAAGAATACAAGACCATATATCACGTTTTTAGTAAATTTATTAGCTAGATACAGTCCTTCTCCAACAAAAAGACATTGGAATGAAATTAAACATATACTCCATGTAAACCCTACTTTCATTTGTAAGTACTAAACTTAAGTACGTAGTATCGTTATGGACTTATTTACTTTCTCTCGTGTAGATCGAAGGAAGAAGCGAAGGAAAGTCGGGAATATTTTTGGTAAGTTGAATTCTAAGTTATTATGAGATAAATCGAAATTTGAAACCTACTTTGATTAACACCATTCGAACCAAAGTGGAGGGTTATTATAACTATTTGGGTTACTACTATTATTGATGTATTGAAGTAAATGGGGAAAAACATTACATATTAGTTTGTGGATAAATAAAGAAAATATTTATATATAAAACACATTGAGTTTAAGTTGAGAATTGAAGAAGTTTAAAGAAAGAAAACGAAGAAAAGTGGAGGGAAAAAAAAAGAAAAAAAAAAAAGAAAGAAAGTGGAAATTTGATTATCGGTTATAATGTTTATCAAGTAATCAATATATTACAGACTCAACATACTCCAAGCTACTATGCATGTCCTCACTTCCCTGGCAATCCAAATAGAAAATCCATTGTAACATGTTTCCATTTCCATTAAGGAATAGGGAGTGGATTCAACAATCCTGCTAGCTTCTGTCGTTCAAGCTTTACTTGCTGACAGACTAGACATCTTGCTATCATACTCAGCTATCTCTCTTTTCATACCTGGCCACCAAATAGAAACTCCGTAACGTTCTATACATCTTGGTACTACCAGAATGCATAGCATAAGCTGAGCTATTTGCCTCCTCAAGAATTGCCTGTTTGACTTCCACATTCTTTGGCACATAAATCCTACCATGTTTCAACAATGCACCATTAAATCTAAGCTCGTATTCCACTCTTTGCTGGGTTTTTACTTCTTCAATTAGTTTCTTAATCACAGGATCTTCTGGTTGCTTTCTTGAGCTTTACCTTAATGCTTAAGGCATATTTGTTACACTTTAATGGGAACTCTGAGGAATCTAACAAAGAGAGTTATACTATTTTAGGTCAAGAGGAGCTAGGAAAGGCGTATAATCCTTTAAGGGTCCGGGACAAGTAGTAAGTGACAATTTTATTCAAAATGAGCATACTTTATACAAAGTTTTCATGATATATAACTTTGCTTGGAAACATGTTCTATTGTTTATGCTTTTCACAGGTTTTAAATGTGCTATGATGACTATTTGCTTAAAGAAAACATGTGTTTCCATGTAAATGCATATTATGGTTTTGCATTGGAATTATTTAAAGCATGCTAGTTGTTACCGAGTTTTATGAAAGACATGCTATTTATTAACCTATGACTTCATGGAAGCATGATGATTGTGAAAGTTTGAGATGTTTAAACTCGTGAATATTTATTATGCTATTTTCAAAGCATGTTGTTTTTTAATATTGTTTTTGAAAAAGTGTCACACCCCCTCCCAGATTATCCTTTCTCAACCCGAGAAGAAGTGTGAAGACAGCAACCTTGACTCTTTTGTAAGGTTCACTGTCCAACCATTTCTGTCAAGAACAGCCCAGACGAGGTTTCCGTGTAGGCAAAGCATCCCGAACTCGCTTGCTACTTGGAAAATAAAATAAAATAAAATAGGAAAGCGTGAGCTACAAGCTCCGTGAGTGACTGGCTTTGTAAAAACTATCTTTAGTTCGAACAGAGGCATGTCAAAACAATATTCATAAAACGAGGATTAAGCAAAATAGCTTTTCCGCAAAACCTTGTCAATCTTCGTAATCCATTCTAAAACATATAGAATCGTTATCAAATAAATAATTCAGAAAAATCATTTGGCATTTCAATCTTTTCCCTTAGTTGAAGTGGAGCAAAACTCAACACCCCAACGTCGAAAACATATAAGGCTCAATGCGGGGCAAGACTCAACGCACCCGCATATAACCTCTATGTGCACATAGGAATATGGCGGGTTGCCCATGTACCTTCTCATGTCCTTGAGTACTGGGTCCCGGGGAAGCTCACATGCTTATTAGCATTGATCCTCCTCTTAAACATTTTCTCCATCAATTTACATAAATAGTTCATCAAAGACTTTTTAGGAAATGTTCCTCGATAAATATATTTTGCAACATGCCTTTCGTTACCATAAAGCATTCAAGTAAATCATGCATTTTAAACCATAAATTCAAGCATTACGCTTTTCACAGAACAGTTATCTCAAAACTATATCACATAATAATATTTTTAACAAAATTCATTTTCGAAAAAGGAAAGAGTCACTCACATCTCTTAAGGAATTTCTCCTTTTTCCTTTCAAATTTCCGTTTCCCGAGCCCTTAACGCAAGGCTTCAGCTTCTAGTCCACTAGTTAACTATTTTCACTCTTGGTAGCTTAGTTGGTCACAACGTTCTAACTCTGGAACGCAAGACTGGCCTCCCTCTATCAGTTTGGCTGGTCACAATCCTGCCCTTCAACGCAAGGTTGATGGCTACTATAAAGTGCAGCCTAACTCCTCTTATTTCTTTGAGATGCATCGTCTTCTCTTGAACGCAAGGTTAATTTGAACGCATCGTCTCTTTTCAAACACCACGTTCTCCTTAAATGTTGGATTCGTTTCCAACGCAAGGTCAACCCCACTTCAACGCAAGATAACTTCTTTAACACCAGATGATTAAGTTGTCAAAATGTCTTCTTTCCTGGCCGCAGACCTCCTTTTACAACGCAAAGGGGGGGGGTTCCTTCTTTCTGTCTTCGTTCTCCTTCTTCTCTCAAGGATTTTTACTTCAGAATCATCAGTCGTTACCCTTCCTCCAGGGTCCTATTTAAAGAGATCTTGCCATCCTACTCCTCTTTTACCACTTGATTGCCATATGTCGCTCTGCATATCTGACTAACCATGCATTTGTCCAAGTGTTACCTTGCATGCAACACTTAACATGCTTTTTTAACACATCCTTGTTTTAAGGTGTCAAGTTTATATGGAGCCACCTGGCCTTTATAACTCATCTTATTAGTCCATTTTTTTTTTTCAAATAGACAGCCATTCAATCCATACAGCGCCCTCATGCGTTCATTGAGTTTCCCCTAAGGTTTGAGCTTCCTTACTCACTTGTCTAACTTTTAACTAACTACACCATCGTCATTGACGTATAGAGGTAGCTGTCTCAACGTATAGGGACCTCAGTGCATGACAACCTCACCTACATATGGTAAGCCAACACGTTTCTTCTCCCGTCGACGCAGCGACTACTTCAGCACACGATAACCATTCGTGATCACCTTCAACGTATAGTCGCCATATTACAATCCAGTGTTTACACAATACTGCTAAGCGTTAACGAGAACAAATCCTTCTCATGCTCTACCTTTATGCATTGGTCCTGTTGCATTTACTTCCATCCTGCGTCCATGACCTTCTACCTATCCTTAGTCATTCCTTGATTATTTCCAAGGTTATTCTTTTAAACCTTTCCTTATATTACTATTCCCTTTTAGATAAATTAGCATGCGTCCAACACATGTTCTAGTTCGTATGCCTACTTCACCACCTTCTATTTTCATCACTTAGAAATATCTTATAATAGAAGTCTATGCGTCTTACGTCTTTTCCTTTAGGTGCTTGAGTACTTCCTATACATCCACTTTCACTATGCGTTACTTCAATCTTGACCATGCGTCCAACATGGTCTTTTATTCCTCTCCCTCGGACTTTTCAACGCATTGGTTGCAAAAAGTTGGGTTGTCACAAAAAGGCTCACAATGTAGAAGGACTCGGAGAAGGCATTTGACTAGCTAAGATATAAAAATGATTCCAAATGTTGAAGAACTCGAAGAAGTCATGTGGGTAACCTGAGTATAGAGATAGCCCCCAATGTTGAAGGACTCGGAGAAGGCATGTGGGTGGCTTAAATCTTGTATATGGGACCCGGTGCTGAAGAACTTGAGAAGGTATTCGGGTAACCCAGGATGTGATATCTATGTGCACATAGAGGTATGATTGATGCTGTTGTGTTAAGATTACTCCACACAACTAAGGATATTCGACGTTGGGTGTCGAGATTACTCCTCTCCAACTAAGGATGTTTTCGATGTTAAGTAGCGTTGAGCTCCGCTCCGCTTTAACTAAGGAAAATGTTTTTTTTAAATGTATTGCATTTTCATGGTTTTTCGGAAATGAAACATATGTGGTTTGATGATGTTATATGAGCATGATTTGCCTGGACATAGAAATGTACTATTTACTGTTTATTAATTATTATAATTTGAATACAATTTTGATTTACTTTTGAGCTCGGAAAGGTTTTTTCAGACTTGTCATTCATTGGGCAACCTAGCCCATGTTTTCCCTGCTTTTTTGTTTTCCAGGTAGCGAGTGAGTCTAGGGTGCTTAGCCTACACAACAACTCGTATGGGCCTACCATTAGTGTCTTTGAACTTCGAATGTTGTAGATTTTTGATCTTAAACATGTGTTGTACATATAGAGGGTTAAGAAGTGGGGGTTAGTGAACTCACGTAACTTTTAAGTTTGAATGTAAGTCAGTATTTGTATGATAGCTTAACCCTGGTAAAAGATTGATGTCCCATCATGGTTTATATTTGCTTATTAGGTGTTTGGTCATGGTTTAAGATCGAACTAGTTAACAATAAATGTCGTAAGAGGGTCGGTGTTTGTTGCCCTCACACTTTTTCATAGGTTAAGGAGGTACCTGGGAGGGGGTGTGACACTCTGTTATCTCCAAGGAACGATCGATATGAGTTTGTTTTATTCAAATAAATCAAATTTTAATTAATTAGTTATGTAGATTCTGTATATTTATTTGATCCACACAAAGCTAGATCTCAAACAAGTTATTTATTCACATATGGAGGAACTACTATGTCTTCGCAATAAGTGAAACAGACCATAATAACTGCTTCCTCAAATCATGCTGAAATTCTTGCAATCCATGAAACTAGTAGAGAATATGTATGGCTAAGATCAATGACTCAACACATTCATGAAACATGTGGCTTGTCTAGTAAAAATCCTCCAACAACATTATATACAGACAACACAACATGTATAGCCCAAATCAAAGGAGGATATATTAAAAGAGATAGAACAAAGCATATTTCATCAAAGTTTTTTTAGACTCATGATCTTGAAGAAAATGGCGACATCACTGTACAACAAATTTGTTTGAAGGATAACATGCTAGACTTATTTACAAAATCATTACCAACCGCAACCTTTGAAAAATTGGTGCATGAAATATGTATTGTATTCTTTTAGAAGTATTAGATTATATGAAATATTTACTCTTTTTCCTTCACTAGGATTTGTTTCCATTGGGTTTTTCCTAGTAAAGTTTTAACGAGACATATGTCATATATAATGGGCATCTAAGGGGAAGTACTATGAATATTATAACAAAATAGATGTCCATTACATAATCAAGCTTAGTGTCTAAATGCCATGTGTTTCATAATGACATAGCCTTAGTGGCCATGAAGTTTCACCATTACTTGCCAAATTGCCTATAAATAGTGGCATTTAGTGGATGTTGGAGATGCACATGTTGGTGAGAAAAGAACAAAAATGATTAAAGAATTTTGATTTTAATTTTTTTATAAAAATCCACTTCCATTTTCTATAATTTCTTTATTTTAGTTTATTTCATATTATTTTATTATTTTAATATTATAATTTCTCGATTTTTCATGCTCCCATTTTTCTATCATTTGCTTCTCAATTTTAAACCATTTAAAATTTTTTTATAATAATTATTAAAATAAAATAACACATGAGAAAGACGGACAAAAATAAAAAAAATAAAAAAGCAGGTGGAACCAAATAATAAAATCCAATAAAATTAAGACATAAAAGTTATAGGAGAAAATCTGATTGGTAACAACAATTTTTGTTTAAAAAGAAAATAAAAGAGAGAAAAAAAGGTTGATAAAAGTATCCACGTGAATAAAATTAGTTTAGCAGATCGGTAGTTGAATTGGGTTTGTTTTAAGAGGTGAGTGGCAGCTGCAAACTTAGGAGAGAGACAAGGGGAAAAAAAAAAAAAAAGAAAAAGAAAAAGAAAAGAAAGGTTTAATAAGCGACGACTGCAAAGGAGGAGAGACTTCCACAGGAAGCCAAACAAGAACACAAATTTCCACTGTTGCTCTTCCATTTTCTTCGCAGTCTCCATTTTTGCATTCTTATTTATCATTATTTTCCCAATTTACCCAAAATTAAAATTTTATCTGTCCAAAAAAATTCCCCCAAAAATTCCAATTTTCCCCGTAAACACAATTTCCCCGCCATTTGCTTTGCTTGTCTCATCTCTCTCTCTCTCTCTCTCTCTCTCCCTCTATCGCTAGGGCTCCATCTTCATCTCCCTTTTTTCCTTTGTAAACTCAGCTCCCGCTTCTCAATTCCACCTCGATTTCCCTTTCTTCAACCTTTCCACTCTTCATGCTCTTCCACTGTGGATCATACACTCTCCGGCTCTCTTCTCCATGAGTTTGCCGCCGTTTGCTTCTGCCTCTGCCTCTGCCTCCGGCAACCGCGGCATCGGCTTGTCCAATACTATACACTCCGAGGTTGCTCCCTGCTTGCCTTTGCCATCGCTTCCAGTCTTCTTTGGCGCCTCCGAGCCTCAGCTCCGGCTCTTCGATGAGCCGGACGGGAGTTATGCTACTTCCACCGCTGATCTTCTCCCTCACTCTAGGAAGATCGCTGATCTGCTTCGTGCTACTGACGTGTCTTACTTGTGAGTTCCCGATTTTTTTTTTCTCTATTTTGGAACTCAATTCTGGTAATTCTACTTTTTGAATTCTTCACTTCGGTTGACTGAATTTTGGTTCGGTCGTAGTGGTTTATGGATTTGGCGGTGTTACTGTTTCTGCCTTGACGGAAATGCCTTCAGGTTTTTTTTTTTTTTTTTTTTTTTTTGAAATCTGTACTTTTTGACCGTTGATTGAGGATTATTCTATCTCGCGGTTATAATTCGGAATGCAACTAGTGTTTCGCTCTTGGAGTTCAAATTAGGCATTTTTTAAAGTTGGAACTACTGGATTAATGCAAATGGCAGCATTTATAGCCTTACAATTCTAAACGAGGTTGCTGCTTGAATTTTCGTAGTCTACTAATTTTACTAAGTAGTAGTTGATTCTGCAGTAGAGATGTAGGCCTGCCTTTCTCTATGTCATCTTTTAATTGTGGAAGCCTGTAGGCTACTAGGCGTCACAGCTAACTAATCTCGGGAGATTTACTCTTGCCTAGGGCAGAATGCTCCTATTAAATGACTCGTGCATGCCATCGTGCTTGCTCTCCTTTTACCTCACCAAATTTAGTCATTGTAAGCTACTGAATCATCAATAGGTATTTGATATTTGTCGATTAACTAGAGTTGCATTACTGAATTATGCTGTACATTGACTCCTTATTTGACTTAGTGATTCCTTGTTCCTAAGGCCTTTAGGTGGCTGTTTTCTTTTTTGGCTGTCTAATATAGTTGACAAATCAATTTCATGGATGAATTGTTTAGGTTTTGCTTGTATTCTAGCCTCTAGGTGGTGTTCTTCATTCAAGTCTTTTGCTAATTATTCTATTCAAGACATTTACTTATATTCGAACACTTTTCTTTTCTCCGTTTAAGTTTTGTATTGTTTGTATTATCTTTTTATTCCCCTATGTTTTTTTAGTTTCATATATTTTTTAGCATTAGTCTCTTTTCATGAAAAGTATTGTTTCCTTAAGAAAAAATGATCTCACTTCCTATAAACTAAAAGAAAAAGTTACATGCTATAGATTTCTTGCCATGTCTTTACTTGATATTATAATTCACTTTGATGCAACCAACAGAAATCTCAGAGAAGATGCTAAGGTTCTTCAAGAAGGGTCTGTAGATTCTTTTGAACTCTATGAGGAGGTTCTTCGCCATGATGCTGATGCCTTCAATTATACTGCTCCAGGTAAATGGAGTCTTGAAATGTTTTTCTTCCTCATTTAATGGAAATATTAGTGAGTTACGTTAACCATATCTTGTCATATTTTGAAATCTAAATTGAGTGATACAAACCATCTCATTCCATTTCTCCAAAGTAATGAAAAAGCTTTTAAATCTCTTATTCTGAGCAGATTTGGCATGATATTATCACTTTTTGTAATATATAAATAGCTCTATCAGTCGAGTTTATGCTTGTTGGGAGCCAGGAAGCATTGATACCATGTTTTGTGGAATATTTATGTTTGAGGTGGGACCTAGGAATTCCAAAATTTCAAAGATAAGTTATCTTTTTTTAATTGTTTTGTTTATTATTGTGCACCATTCTGCTTCTTGGTCCTGATCAAGCTCTAGAAATATTCTTCATAACTATAGTCTTTGGTGTGATGTTTAAATGATTGGAAGGCTCTTCTTTGTAGGGGGTTCTCTCTACCTGGCTCCTAGACTGACCTTGGCATTTATTTGGAATACATTCATCTTTTTTTTTTTCCCAAAAAAAGGTTTGAGGTGTACAAGGAATTCATAAGCTTCAGATCCAACAAATTCACTCTTTTTCTTAAATAAAAAAAATTATTATTTACTTCTGCATATGGTCTTGCAGGGACAGGCATTTTAAGGGGCATAAAATTGTAAAAATATAATACATTTAGGGAAAAAAGGTCATGATTAACTATGAAAATAGGAAAGTAAGAATGAAAATCATTTTAATGCTATGTTGTTTAGAAAGATGCATTTTGTTCCATTATTTTTATATGTACCTTTTTGTTTGATTTTATTTTACTTGGATGACTTGTATTCCTGAAGTCATTCATTTATTTTTGAACTTACTGTCTATTGTGCTGTTCAAGTTTCTCAGGTCCTATTATGGAGCATGTCTCCAGCAGTACGGTCCCCGATAGAAAAGTTTTTGAGCAAAGACTACCTATTAGAAGTCAAGTTGAAGGAGACTCTAGAACAACTCAAAATCATAAGCCTGAACCTATGCCTACTAATGTATGCAAGCATTAGGGTTTCCAGTCTCTTTATTTGTTACTTGTTATTTGCTAACCCTGGGAATAAAAATTTACAGGATACACCAATGTCATCTTCTAGAAAAGTAAAAGTTAAGAAGAAAGGCAGAGATGAAATTTCTTTTGTTAGAACAGATTCTTCTGAGCCTCAAGGTTGTTCTGGACGTTCCTTGAGCTAATATATGAAAAGCTGCACTGTATTTCACCTCACAAGTTTTGTTTTCATTTTTCATGGACTAAATATTACTTCGAATATTGTAGACACAACCCTTGCAAAGTTTTGCGAATTCTTAGAGGACTTTTGTGGCAGAGCTGAAATTGCTGGCGATGATTGTGATGAGTCAGAGTGGCTAGCTCTGCCTCTTACTGATCTAAGAGGGCTTGTCAACGAAATAATGTCCATACGTTCAAAGAAACTTCTTCATCTGGTTCCTCTCGATAACCTGACGAGGCTGTTGAAGGTTTTAGATAATCAGATACATAGAGCAGAAGGATTGTCTGTTGAAGAATGTGAACATGTGAGTCTGCTAATTTTGTTTTATGGTTTTTCACTGTTCTAGCACATGTTTTGTGATTTTTCTATTCATATTCTCGATTGGTGCTCATTCCTATGTACTTGAATTGTCCTCATGACATAAATCAGTGAAGATCGAGTTCTTGAATCAAAGTCCATTTTCCCTTAGCCAGTTATGTAGTTGTTAATTCTATGTAAAAAGTATTCTTTGTTTTATGCATTCATATACTTCAAATCATTGATGCATAGCTTTCAGTCCTTCTGTTAATTCAGTTATTGGAACGTAAGGTTCCATTCCTTGGTCTTATGCATTTATTTACTTTATATCTCTGATACACAGTTTTCTTCTCATCTAATACTGGGTGTCATGATTGAAGTATAATATTCAATGTGATAAGTGTAAGACCGATAAGTAGATAGATAGGTAGCTGAAATATAAGGTCCATGTGATCTATAGAAAAACAGGCAGACTGACAGATACAATTATGTTACAAACTTGTTCTAAAAGCATATATCTACTCAGGTTATTCAGTTGTCACCATGCCACCACATTCAGCCAATTCTTTGTTATATAATGGTGAAAATCTAAAGCTGTGTCATTCCTGTGTCCCTCATCTCTTTACATGATTGTAGTTGGGCTTTTTGAGTTCAATTAATAGTTGCCACACTTACTATTATTATTTCTAATGTGAAACAATGAAATATATTCAAAGAGAAAGAAGGTACATCCCTAGGGTAGAGATAAACCCCTCCCACACTACAAAGGAATTTATGGGATCCACTCCTTGGCCTCCAAATTGGATTTTTTGAAGGCCCATTGTCTACCAATTAATCATGTGGGTGCTAGATTAAACTTTCCACTTCCCAAATAAAATTCCTCATCAACCTTTTATTGGGACGGTTACCATGATATGATTTTTTACACGACTATTATGGTTATTCTAGCAAATTATTATTATTATTTTTTTCGGAAAGAATCAATTTATACCTCTAAACTTTAGGAGTTGTATCAATTAAAACTTGAACTAATAATTTTATCAATTTAAACTACAAACTTTTGTAAGTGTATTGATTTTACCCTTCAAACTTTGTTTGAAAGAAAAGCTTCACATTAAGGAATTAGACCCTAACTACAAAAAGGACTCACGTCCAAAAAAACAAGTGGAAGTTCATAATTACAGAAGGACCTAGCAACCGATGTGACCGAGGCATTCAACCTAGTCACCTCTCAACTTCCTCACTCGATCTCTCAATCTCTCTAAAACAGTCTATTTTTTCTCCTAATCCAAATACCTCAAAAAATAGCTAATAAACTAGCCAAATTCCCCATTTTTGGCTTAAAACGTTGTAAGAATGTCCTTGAACATGGTCCATGATGTCAACTCGTCCATGTAAAACCTACCATTCAAACACTTGATTTGGAAGGAACATGTTAGGTTCTTAGCACCTTGGAGAACCATACCCCAAAAGCCAACAATTGAGCTGGGAGAGCCAAGCCACTTGAGTACCGCATTGGTCATCCCATTCGAACCGATGTGGAATAAAGGTAGCCCATACTACCTTGGTTCCTAACAATACCCCATCCCCAAAAAGCTGATGTCCTGCTGGCTAGATTGACGGTACTTCACTCAGAAACACCCGGTCATAACCCTCCGCTAGTGCTCCTATCTGTAATGTCGAAAACTGGCTTTGATACCTTTGTTAGGTACTTAAACACCTTGGAGAGCCACACTCCAATAGCCAGCCGTTGAGGTGGGAGAGCCAAGCCACTTAGTACCACATTGGGTCATCCCATTCTAATCGATGTGGGACAAAGGTAGCCATACTACCTTGGTTCTAACAGAAACCTACCGTTTAGACATTTGTAGTTCTATTTGGAATTTTAACCTTCTAGAGTGAGGATAAAGTAGAGGCAAGAAGACATGAAAGAAATAACTCTCCCGAGGTTTTTGTTCAAACCCCTCAAAGCACCACTTGCACCCCACTCTGAAGGATGTGGATCGTAACTAGTCACTTAGCCCCAAAGGCCTAAACCTAGCATGTTAGGCTTTATGAAGGAACGGAAGAACCTCATCAGGAAGACCTCATTATGTTGTCTTAAGCACCCAATTCTTTGACCTTCTAGTTCTACAAAGCTTCAACATCACCTCCCACTTCATTAGGTGGGATACTCCACCTTCATCTGCCCCTTCCTAATTCCTACAAGAAATTCCTCACTTCCAGGAAATCTCAAAAGGGACACGAAGTTACTTAGATTCCCACCCGCCCAACACTGACTAAAGAAGAGTGAGTTTTCTCCTTTTATAGATGAAGACCTTTTTCCAAGTAGACCACCATTTCTGAGCCTTTTACAACACAAGATCATAGAAAGCCTAGCTCTTTGGCGTACCGCAAACAGAAGCTCTAAATATGAGGAAGGGAACTGACACACTTCACAACCCACCAAAGATGTCAAAAAATTAATTTTGGAGGGACAACAATTTAAACCTATAATTGAGCGTTTCCCCTATCAATCTCAAGGCTAGAAGTCACCTCAAAAAATGACAACAATCTATTTAGATTGACAAATGATTTTCCTATTTTAAATAAAAAAAGAGTCATTTATAAACTGGAGATGAGAAAGTGGACTAACTCCTTACCCACCTTAAACCCCTCAATTTCCCTCTTCTCTTGTCCAGCCAACACAAATCTACTTGGGATATCCACTATTGAGAAAGAGAAAAGGTGACAATGGGTCTCCTGCCTGAAGTTCTATGTTGCGAAGATCTTTCCATTTTGGCCTCCAATTAACAAATATGTAAAAGTCAATTTAGCCCAATACTTCTGAATTCTATGAGCAGGCTCTCAATTTGAACCCAAAATCCACTTTTCTAAGTCTTTGTCCAATAAATTCCTATTGACGCAATCATAAGCTTTCTCAAAGTCAGTCTTAAAAACCACTCCTCCTGATTTGGCTCTTTTGTAGTCTTCAATGACTTCGTGAGCAATCTAACACTTGGCCTAGGATTTGTCTACCCTCTATATAGACTCCTTGTGCATCGGAAATACTATTAGGAGCTTGTGCATTGGCTTACCATTCTTTCATTTTTTCTCAAAGCAAAAAAAGAGAAAGAAATATAGGCTCCTTGTGCATTGGAAATAGTACTGGGAAGGATTCTTCTTAATCTATTGGCCAGTTTTTTTGCATTGATTTTAAATGAACTTATGACTAGAGGGATGGGTCTAAAGTCTTTCACCTTGTTTTCCTTCTCTTTCTTAGGTCTTAGGTATGAGGCACAGATAGATCTCGTTTATACACACCTACATCAGTCATACTTTTCCTTGAAACCCACCTAACAATAGGTCCTCCTTAATGTTATCGAGGCTCCTTGCCATCCTGGTTCCTGGATAAAAGCCATTGCGAAGCCATCAAGCCAGGGAAATTTATGCCTGTCAAAACCAAAATCACCATATGAATTTCCTCAAGCGTGATGGTGCCTCCAACTCCTCTCTATCCTAAATAGAAATGGGATTCCAATCTAACCCTTTTATGAAAGGTCTAGGAAAAAGGAGGTGGAACATAAAGATTCTCCTCAATCTCTCTATTACTCACCATCTCTCTATTATCCTTCTCTAAGAACTCAATAAGAATCTTGCCCCTGGCCCAATTATGGAAGAAGGTATGAATTATCGTCTCCCCCCACCCTCTCCTTTTTTTTTTTTTTTTTTTTTTTTTT
>QLSR01000095.1:1291649-1316747 GCA_031780015.1 Citrullus colocynthis | reverse complement strand
CCCCCCCCCCCCTCCTTTTTTTTTTTTTTTTTTTTTCTTTTGAGGACATAGGGATATTGAGAGAGAAGAAAAAAAAAAAAGGAAAGATAACCTAAGGATTGGGGGAAGAGGGAATCCCCACCCACAAAAAGGCTAAAGAGGTTTCCAGTTGCTCATAATCATGGAAAGACTATAGTGTTACAAATACATTTTCTGTGATCAAGACACCTCCAAGAAGTGGTGTACTGTACATTTCTAAAAAAAATCTCAAAAGAAGAAAACTTATCTTTGGAAGTATGAAGATTCCTTTCAAACTAAATATGCCAAAGGATCACTCTAGCTGCTCAGTTCCAAAGAACTTTAGCTCTTTTAGAGAATTTCCGACCAGCAAGGATTTCAACCAACCAGGTATCTATTTTCTTGGGCAAAAACAAGTTAAACCAAAGAATTTCCAGGGAAAAAAAAAACCAATATTGATTACAAAAAGAGCAAAGAAAAATGTGATCCAAAGACTCTTTATTCATAAGGCATAAACTGCAAACTGAGGGAGAGAGGACCCACCGTCTACACTTTCTTTGAAGGACATCCTGGGTATTGAAGCTTCTGTGCACCACTGACCATAAGAAGGCTTTGAGTTTCTTTGGGATTCACACTCTACAACTCCATATAGAGGAAATGAGTGAAGACTCCGGTGTAGGAATTGACTTTGAAGCTACCAATAGGCTATATCATCACCTTCCCCCAAGCAAACTACAGAGCAACTGAACAAGGCTCATCCAGCTCTCTCCAATTTCCCATAAAAAATTCATCTTTGAAGGCTCAAATCTCAATCTCGTGAGTTTTCTTTTCAGCAGTCTGCAATGGTAGCCTCTTTTTTCATTGAAATATTGTAACCCGAAAAGCTGTCTCAAGGGTGTTTTCTCCCAACCATCTATCCTTCAAAATTTTAATAGACCTCCCATTCTGAAATTTAAACTCCAAGAATCTAAAGAAAAAGCCACTGTTTTTGGCAATACCAGACCACATTCCGCCCATGGCTTTACCTTTGGGAAGAAGAGTTGACCAACCTTGAGGATGCTCACCATAAATATTTGAAATCACCTTCTTCCAAAGGGCTTCATTTTCTCGAGTAAATCTCCAAAGCCATTTGAGTAGAAGGGCATTGTTCTTTTGTTGAAATGCCCCAATCCCTAAACCTCCATATAATAGAGGAAGAGAAGTTTTCTTCCATTCACAAGGTGTCTCAAGAACCACGGTACTGCCCTGTTCCAGAAGATGTTCCTTGCCAATTTTTCAATCTCATTTGTAACTTCCTTAGGGCCTTTTAGGATGGAGAAGTAGCAGAACATAAGGTTGTTAAACGAACATCCTTAGAGATAGTTAAACTACTCCGTTTATCAATCTTCTTTCTGACTTTATCTCTCATAGGTTCTCAAAACAATTTTTTTTCCGAGAATTACAACCCAAAGGAATGCCCAAGTAGGAGAAAGGGGAAGTTTCCACACTACTTCCCAGAACCTTAGCACTATTCAGCAACTGTTCATCTTTAATATTTATGCCAATAACTGACGTTTTAGCCACATTTATGGGAGTCCAAAGGCTAAAAGAAGATACTGATAGCCTGCCACCAATTGGCAAGAAAATCATCTTGAGCTGGGCAGAATATAAAAGTGTCATCAGGGTATTTGAATCTGAGATTTCAATCTCCTCTCTTCCAACCATAAAACCCTTTTAGCCATTGAAATTTACATTTTGGGGCCCACATTCCCTGCTCTTTCAAAATCAGTTCTATAAATCCAGCCTTTAGATTAGATCTCTGAACATTCAACACAGCCTTCATGCCCCCTGGATATCTTCTATTGTGTCTATCTCATCAATCTTCTACATGAGCAAATTCACTACATTATCAGAGGTCTCCTTTTCAAACTTTGATTTTATCAGCAAACATTTCAGATCCTTCAACTTCTCCATGAACGCAAAACCAGACCGGCCGTTGCTACTTAAAGAGCTCCACCAGGACTCTAGATGAGGCAAGAAATGGGGGGCAGTCTTAGTTAGTCATACCTTTATCTCAAGCTAGTGCCCTCTCGTTGAATAAGGGTTCCAAATTTCCCCTCCAGCAAAACCCACGACCCTGAACTCCCACAACAAGTTGCCTCCCATACCGTTGAGAAACCAAATTCACAATTTATGGTTTCCTCCTGCCGATGTTAAGAAACATATCATTGACCTCACATGTTGAATTTTAAAAAAAAAAAGAAAGAATCCACTTTTCTCCTTTTGATATCCCCAAAAACTGAAACATTCCACTCCTTTAGAAACTCCTTTTTAGGCTCTATAGGCTCCTTAATTCTTGCAGACTGTTGATTTGTATTCCTCCTACCTACAGTTCACAAGAAAAAAAAGAGGGAATCTTTTCGGGGTAATTACGTAATTTCTTTGGTGCTTAGGACTCTTTAAAATTGAACATGAAATGTTCTGTTTTACTAAAGAAAACATGAGTTCTGTTCTAGATCATTTGACTTATATTTGGGTGTTTGACATGATTCTCATATTCGTTTTATGTCAATTTTTTTAAAAGCATAAGGCACAATCTGCAGTTGGAAGGTCCTTAAATCTTCCTTGCTTAGAGGCAGGATGACCATAATCAAGTTGAAGAAGGGCAGAGGTCGTCCTTTTTTATATAAATATATATAAAGAAAAAGAAAAAAGAAGATTTAAGAAGGCAGCTTTTTAAAGCAAGAATTATGTGAAAAGGGTGTGGTTGAGTCTACTCTTATTTGTGTAAGTGCATTTTCTTTTTGTTTGGGGATCAGCAGATGTGGAATCGACCTATATCCTTGTGTGGTGGATTGATGATGCATCTCCCCCTCACCGTTTGTATTTTTTGGTTCTTATGAAGTTGAAATATCAGTACAAAAGTTGTACAACAATTGAATTTGGGCTGTAATGGTAACGGAACTGTTTCTGGTATGAAACATGTGCATGGTGGAAGTAGTTATTCTTTACTTTTTTGTGGGAACTGATTATGCTGTTTTGTTTGGTTTTGTTTTGTTTTCTTTTTCATCGTTGTTGTAGTGGCCTGAGAGTTCTTCGGATTAGAAAACAACTTGCTTCTGCTCTGCTTGTTCTCTGCCATTGCATTATGATTTCCTTATCTTAATTCAGATTTCTTTTTCCCATCATATTTCAGTTAGATTCAGATGCAGTTGCAACCATCTTTTGTGCTTTGGAGTCCATACATGCATCTCTGGCAATAATGGCTCATGACCAAATGCCAAAGTTGCTTTACAAAGAAGAGGTTTGTTCTTTTACTTGCTTGCATTTGTCTTGATTAGCATTCTGTTGTATGTCAAGTCATTTACTTATACTTACAATCATTGTTATAAAAAGTTCTAGAAGTGTACAGTTAGGGGCTGTTTGGGGCCTGTAATGTAATGGGTTTGGATTGTAATGTAATCCAAAATTTATGTCTGGATTGAGCGTTTTGGGCCCGATTTGTAATATTAAACTCATTTCGTTCCGACAGTTTTTAACCAAATCTTTTTTCCCACCGTTTTCATGTTTCACGATCCCATTTCCGTTCCACCCTCGATACCTCATGCATTCCAATACTCTTCTGATTTCAGTAATTTTAATTACATTCCAACCTCCCAAACAGTCCCTTAAGGTTGCTTAACACTAAAGGTATATCTGTGGTGAACCCAAGTGAAAGAAGCTTTGGCTTTCTTTTTTTAAAAAAACACTAATTTCTTCTTATCCAAAAATAACAAAGTCCAGCTTATATACTAAGCTTTAAAACAGCCAAAATTACAAAATTACCATCCTAAAGAGAAGTTACCTTAAGGGTAACTTTTACAAACTGAAAATTAGAAACAATTAAAAAGAATTGTGAAAAGACCAAATTATACAACTATTAATTCAGAAAAACTGCTGCTGAATCATCAAAAAATACATCAAATTCTCTCCGTGCAAGTGAAGAAAACTCGTCCTTGAGTTTAAGTGGAAAGGAAAAATTGATCCGGTGGGAAATATTCAGTCAAGTCGGCAATATTGAATATAGGACTGATATGTAAAGTGTCCGGAAGTTCAATTTTGTAGGCATTGTCACCATATCTCTTCAAAATCTGGAAAGGACCAAGTTTTCGGGGCTGCAGCTTGTTGTATTTTCCAGTTAGAAATCTGGTCTTGCTAAGATGGATCATCACAAGATCGCCTTCCTTGAATTCCTTGAGCCTTCTATGTTTGTCTGCATCCTCCTTGTATTTAGTTGTCATTGTCTCAAGATGTTCAGTGACTTCCTTATGCAACTCAGCAACTCTCTCAGCCATTGTCTTCGCTTCTAAGCTAAGATCCATAGAAGAAGGTAAATTAGCAAGACCTACAATTAGTCTAGGAAGTTTAGTGTAAACAATTTCAAATGGTGACTTCCCTGTGGACCAGTTCTTCATATGGTTGTAAGCAAATTCTGCTTGAGCTAAGACAAGGTCCTATTGCTTTGGTTTATCTCCTCCCAGGCAACGAATGAGATTCCCAAGGATTCTATTAGTGACCTCGATTTGCCCATCTGTTTGGGGATGGCTTGTAGAACTGAATTTTAAGTTTGTATTGAACTTCTTCCATAAAGTTTTCCAAAAATAGCTCAGGAACTTCACATCACGATTTGAAACTATAGACTTAGGAACATCATGTAATCAAACGATTTCTTTAAAGAAAAGGTTAGCCACATATATAGCATCTAAAGTCTTACGACAAGGAAGAAAATGAGACATTTTACTAAATCTATCTACTACCACAAGAACTGCATCATACCCTCGCTGAGTTTTTGGAAGGCCTAATATGAAATCCATGGAGAGATCCTCCCAAATATTTTTTGGAATTGGAAGAGGAGTGTACAACCCCGTATTTTATTTGTGGCCTTTTGCAGTTTGACAAGTAAAACAATGTTTGATATATTGATTTACATCCTTTCGTAGTTGGGGCCAATAATATCAGTCGGAAAGAAGTTGTAGGGTCTTATCCATGCCAAAGTGTCCTGTTAAACCATTACTATGAAGTTCCTTATCAATGATTCGCATAGTGATGTTCGTGGAATTCACAATAAATTGTTTTTAAAATGGAAACCATTCACTATATGGAAATCACTGCAATTTACATGATTATTACACATAGTCCAAATGTCATGGACGTCAGGATCGTTTTCATATAATGTTGGTAGAGAGTCAAAGGCAATAATACTACTTTGAAGAATTGTTAATAGGTTAATCTTCCTACTTAGAGCATTAACCACAGTATTAGTATTTCCAGCCTTATGTTTAATGACGAAATTGAACTGTTGTATAAAGGACAACCAACGAGCATGCATTCTACTAATTGTTTTTTGTGGTTGCAAGAATTTGAGGGAAAATGATCAAAAAAAATGATGAATTCATGAGCTAAGAGATAGTGCTCCCAAACCTTTAAGGCTCTTACCAACGAGTATAACTCTTGCTCATATGTACTCCATTTTTGTCTCGACTCGCTTAGCTTTTCACTAAAGAACTCAATTGGATGATTCTTTTGAGATAGGACAGCTCCAATAGCATGTCCCGAAGCATCAACCGCCACCTCAAAAGGTTGAGGGGCACAACACAATTTATCCTTAATCGTTGAAAAGCTCTTCGTTTGATCGTTGGTCCAAGTAAGTTTACCCTTTTTTAGGCATTCTGTAAGAGGAGCTGCAAAAAAAAACAAAGTTTTTAATAAACTTTCGATAAAAAGAAGCAAGTCCTAAAAAACTTTGGATATCTCGAACTGTTTTTGGAATAAGCCAATTCTCTATACCCCAAGAAGCTAATTTCCTTAACTAGGAAGGTGCACTTCTTTAGGTTAATAGGTGGTTAGTAGCAAGTGTGTGAAATAAAGTATGTAAATGAGACAAGTGTTCCTCATTGTTGGCACTATAAACAAGAATATCATCAAAATATACTACCAAAAATTTATTGAGGTAGGGTTGGAGAACTTGAGTCATTAATCTCATGAAAGTGCTTGGAGCATTGGACAGTCCGAATGGCATAACCAACCATTCATACAGCCTCTCATTTGTTTTAAAAACCGTTTTCCATTCATCTCCTGGTCGAATCCGTATTTGATGGTAGCCACTCTTCAAATCAACCTTGGAAAATACCTTTTATCCCCCTTGTTGGTCTAGTAGATCCGAAATTCGAGGGATGGGGAACCTATACTTGATGGTTATTTTATTGATTGCCCTACTATCCACACACATTCTCCACGTCCCGTCTTTTTTGGGTGTCAATAAAACAGGGACTGCACAAGGACTCATACTTGGTCTTCTGTGTCCTTTGTCTAATAGTTCTTGAACTTGCTCTTGTAAAATGGCATATCGATTGGGGCTCATTCTATAATGTGGTAGGTTAGGAAGTATGGATCTTGGAATGAGATCAATGTTGTGTTGAATATTTCTCAAGGGTGGGAGGGACGAAGATGTTTCTATTAGTTGGGGAAATTCTTCAAAGAGCCTTTTAATATCCCTAGAGGGATCCACTAGGTTGCTATTAGTCCTAGGTGTTGTCTTGTTTGAACCTTTACAACTAAAGCCCATACTTCAAGGTCTTCTCCATTTAGAATGTTCCCACTGTGGATAATGGAAAAAAATTGACTTGCTGGCTTAAGTTTACCCTAGCTACTGTTTTCCCCTTGCTAACTTATTGAAGGTAGTAATTTAATTTTTCGGCCCATCCACATGAATTTATATGTGTTCTCTCTTCCACGATGAATTGCTTGAACATCATATTGCCAAGGGCGTCCTAGCAAAATATGGCAAACATCCATGTCAAAAACATCATAATTTATTTGATCTTTATAAAGATTACCAATTGAAAGAGATATAGTACAAGTAGAACTTATCTGTGTTTCGCCTCCCTTTTTGATCCAACCAATTTTATACGGGTTAGGGTGAGGGTCTAAATGAAGATTGAGTGCTTGGACTAGCTTAGTAGACACCAATGTTCTCACTACTTCCGCTGTCAGTGCACTTTGTTCGGAAAAGACATGTCTTTGGGGATGAGTTTCTGTCTTAGGAGCAAGTAGGACTCTCTGCAGAACACACAAAAGTTGTTCTCCGGTGTCACCCTCAACCTCATATTCCTCCTCGGATTGTTGGTCCCCATCATCTTGCTGACTATGTTCCTCTTCAACTAAAGCAACAGCTCTTCGTTGGGGGCACTCATTTGACAAATGGCCTTGTTGCCCACAACGAAAACACTTACCATGAGTTGGTCTTTGGTAGTTGTTCGCGTTTAGCTTCGTTCCCGTTTGTTCTTAGGTCTTAATTCCTTGGTTAAACTTTGAATTTACTTCCTCCTTGGGAGCCTTAGAGCTGTTCCCAACTTGATATTGTTTTCCATATTCCATGTGTTTTGCGTTGAAATAGCGGTTTTTCCCAAGTATTCTTCTTAGTACCACTTGCCTTTGATCTTTTTTCTACTCTAATTTCTGCCTTATATGCCATTGAAATTGCCGTAGGAAGAGTGCTAATGGGGCTGAAGATCAAGCAATTCTTGAATTCTTCTTTCAATCCGTCTACAAATCGTGCAATTTGATAATTCTCGCACTCAAGCGATGAAACTCTGCACAATTGGCCACACTCCTATTGCCTTGTCGACACTTTTGATATTGTTGATACAAAATCTGCTCATAATCAGCCGGAAGAAATCTTTCTTTCATCATCTTGCGCATCCGTGGCTAGCTCTTGATTGGCTTTTTACCAATCGGTCGTCGATTTGTTTGAACCTGGTCCCACCAAGTTGACGCTCCTGACTTCAACTTGAACGAAACCAGCTTCACCTTCTTGCCTTTGGGTGTTTCGATATATTAAAAAAAATCCTCCACGTTTTTTATCTAATCAAGAAATGCTTCCAAGTCCAATTTCCCACTGAAGGAAGTGTCTATCTTCATCTTGTAGTCATGTGATCTTTCTCCATAGTCTTGCCGTCGATTCCTCCGGAAATTTCGTCTAGCCCATGACAGTTGTGCCATTTCCTCTACTTCTGATGAAGACTCCCCAAATTCTTGCACTTGTTGGTGGCGTTCTCGATTTCTTGGAACTCGAAAACCACCCCTTTGTTCTCCTTCTTGTGATGTCGAGTCGCTCATGGAGTCGTTAGCAGGTCGTCGGGCAGTTGCAATTTGTGCTGGCCTTCCTCTAGGTTCGTCCATCCGCCGGGGATTTGTCACTTGTGGGAGGGCGACGATAACTAACTCCAGTTGTCGTGACATTTTGTCCATGGACAGTATAAATTGGCCATTCCCGATTTGAGTTCCCCCACTGATTCTTCCACCAACAACAATTGGACAGTAGCTGATCGGGGAGATAAAACCTCTGGTTGCGCGGTCGGGTGTTGGCGTCCTTTCCCTTGCTGGCGTTTGTTGCGTTCTTGCCGGCCATGGAGTCCAAAATCGGGCTCTGATACCAAACTTGGTGAACCCAAGTTGAGAGAGAAGCTTCGGCTTTCTTTTTTAAAAAAAACACTAATTTCTTCTATCCAAAAATAACAAAGTCCAACTTATATACCTTACAAAATTACCATCCTAAAGAGAAGTTACCTTGAGCGTAACTTCTACAAACTGAAAATTACAAACAATTAAAAAGAATTGTGAAAAGACCAAATTATACAACTATTAATTCAGAAAGACTGCTGCTGAATCATCAAAAAATACATCAGTCTGGTTCTTTAATGCGCGAGAGTATGCATTTCTCCTTAAGTTTGATACTTCTTTTTCAATAAACTGAAGAAAGGAAAATTGGAACAAAAAGTTGGTTTTTCTTGCTCAACCTCTTATCCAAAGCATGCCTTCTCTCTCTCCAATAGATGTGGACGTGGAGGAACATGGAAATAAGATTAAACTAGCGAGGAAAGTATGGAGGGCTACGAGTCTAAATTATGGATGGGAGAAATAGAGACGAGAACTTATTTGGTGATGGGTTTTGCTATGTGATTTTGTATTTGATCTTAAACTTCGTTTGTCTGTAAAAATTAATCCTTTATTTTCACTATCTTAGACTTCATGCTAATTTCTAATATTGTATTTATATATGTATTCTATACATTGTGCGTTTTACTTGCACTTAAGCCTCCAAAAGGACTATTTCACTTCACTGCACTTTATGCTTTTAGAATTGCTGCTGCTGATGTATGAATTTCATTGAGGATCGATGATTAACCATTTTTTTTCCCTTCTGTCTCTATCAGATCATAGAGAGAATTCTGGAGTTCTCCCGACATCACATAATGGATATTATGTGTGCTTATGATCCTTCATATCGTGCATTGCATAAGGCCAGTGTAAATGGTGTGTTTGAAGGTCAGTAGTTTAATCTAGATTCTTTTTGTCCCCTTCCCCTAAAAAAAATTGGATAGAGAATTATAGAAGATTGAATTTGGATGGAGAATTTTAGAATATTTTTCAAGGAGTTGTTTGGATTCGGATCATTGAGTAGACTTCAATTTGTGGGGCTTCTTAATTCTTTGAACTTATTGACCATGGATCAAATTGCACTGGATAGAATATTGATCACGTTCTCTTTTTTTTTTTTTTTATATTTTTAAACACACTATGTTTCAACCTTTGTATCATATGCTTTTATGGTAAAGTTGTGCTGATGTATATCATTTGAAGTACTGCTGGTGCAACATGCTCTAAGTATCTAATTGTAATATGGTAAAGTTGGGCTTTGTTAACAATCTTACGGATGAACTTTGATCTGTTCCTTGGTACATATGTTTGATTTTCCAGTCAATGAAGATGAAGAACTTGATGGTGACTATGGTTCATCGACTAAGAAACGTCGTGCTGTTAAGACTACTAAAATCAGGAAGCCTGCAATCAACAAGTGTGCCTATCATATTCTCTCCCTTTAACATTGAAAATTAGAATGAGTTTAAAGAATTTGAATGAGTAATGCATGTATTTTTTGCTTTGACAGGGTATCTACTGCTGTTAATACTATTCTTCAGAAGATGTGCACCATTCTCGGTTTACTTAAGGATTTGTTGTTGATAGAAAAATTACCAGATGGCTGTATTCTTCAATTAGTGAAAACAAGCTTTTCTACTTTTTTGGTGGACAATATTCAGCTCTTGCAACTTAAGGCAATTGGTTTAATTTGTGGGGTATGGATTTCTGCTTCTCTTCTACTTACTTTGTCTACGTTTTACATGGACCCTAATTGGTTGCTACCATTTTAAATCTTCTGATGATTCATTCGAACTTGGTGCAGATATTTTATTCATATACACAACATCGTAACTATTTGATAGATGAATTAGTTCAGATGCTCTTCAAATTACCATCCACAAAGCGAGCTTTAAGAGCTTATCACCTACCTGAAGAAGAACAACGTCAAATTCAAATGATTACTGCCCTATTGATTCAATTAGTACATTATAGTGCAAACCTCCCTGAAGCTTTGAGGCAAGCATCAGACAGTAATTCCATCTTTGAAGTTTCAGTTGACAGTAGTTGCCCTACCAAATGCCATGAAGCAGCTACAGAGGCATGCTGTCTTTTCTGGACTCGTGTACTTCAGCGCTTTGCTAATGTGAAGACTCAAGATGCATCTGAAGTGAAAGTAATGATGGAAAATATGGTTTTGGATCTACTCACAACATTGAATTTACCTGAATATCCTGCATCGGCTCCTATTTTGGAGGTAGTGATCTTTCAGTTTTAGTTCTTTATAATTGAAAAAGACTGATTCTTCAATATTTTTATAATTATCATTCCTCCTAAGCCATATCCATTTGCAGGTCCTTTGCGTGTTATTACTTCAGAATGCCGGACTGAAATCTAAAGATATCTCTGCTCGCTCTATGGCCATTGACTTTCTCGGCATGATTGCTGCAAGGTTGAAACGTGATGCTGTCATTTGTGCCACTGACAAGTTTTGGATATTGCAAGAGTTGGGCAACAATGAGGATGTTGCTGATCAGAGTTACCCTCAAGATGTCTGTTCTATATGCTTGGATGGCAGGGTGGGAAAGTATATCCTTGTCTGTCAAGGTTGTCAGAGGTTATTTCATGTGGATTGCATGGGAGGAAGGGAAAATGAAGTTCCTAACCGGGGCTGGTACTGTCAAATTTGCCACTCCAGAAAACAACTTCTAGTATTACAATCCTATTGCAAATCCCAATGTAAGAATGATGGTGAGAAGCGGAAAGATCGGTCAGATAAAGGTTCCAAAGCTTCGTGGCTTGTTTCAAACATTGAAATTGTTCAGCAGTTGCTTCTGAATTTCCTCCAGGAAGTTGGTTCTGCAGATGATCTTCATCTATTTGTTCGCTGGTTTGTATGGTTTTGACCCCCTTATTTTGTGATTTTATTTTTTAATTTCTTGTTCGAGCCTTGCTATCATTCTGATATAAATGCACATATTGTAGGTTCTATCTCTGCCTCTGGTACAAAGATGATCCAAAATCGGAGCAGAAATTTATTTACAATCTCTCTCGACTGAAATCTATGGCAATAGTGAGGGATGGTGGCAATACTTCCTCTTTGTTGACTAGGGATTCTGTTAAGAAAATTACTCTCGCACTAGGACAAAATAATTCTTTCTCTAGAGGTTTTGATAAGATTCTTCACATGCTTCTGGTTAGTAAACATCTTTTTCTTTTTTGTTGTTGATTTACTATATAGATGTGACTGAAACTCTGATAACAAAATTGTCCTCATTCAGGCAAGTTTAAGGGAAAATTCTCCAGTAATTAGGGCCAAGGCTTTACGAGCGGTGATACTCTTCCCCATTTTTTGATTTGTTATTATTTTACCATCACATTGTATTTAAACTGTACTTATGTTTTATCTGATCTAATGAAGCAGGTCAGTATAATAGTTGAAGCTGATCCAGAGGTATTGGGAGACAAACGTGTGCAACTGGCTGTGGAAGGAAGGTTTTGTGACTCTGCAATATCTGTTAGGGAAGCAGCTCTGGAGCTTGTTGGCAGACATATTGCCTCACATCCTGATCTTGGTTTCAAGGTCTGTGTAAATGCATGTTCTAATTCTCATTTTGTGCCACGATTATCTTTGGTCTCTCATTCCCTTTCTCCCAACAATGTGTTTGATTTTGCAGTATTTTGAAAAGATCGCTGAGAGAATCAAAGATACTGGAGTTAGTGTGAGGAAACGAGCCATCAAAATCATTCGAGATATGTGCACGTCAAATGCAAATTTTTCAGAATTTACAAGGGCATGCATAGAGATCATTTCTCGAGTTGGTGATGATGAATCAAGTATTCAGGTAGTTCTAAATCAAGTGCATTTCGTCAATGACTGCTCTCCTTAAATTGAAGTTTCATTTGATGTTCATCACCTAAATGTTTGGAGCCTAGTTTTCAAACTGAAAGGTCTTTCTGTAGCACAAATATTCCTGTGAATATTCTCCTTTTCAACAGTGTTTCACATAACATGCTTACTGCATAATGTGGTACTCGATTGATTGGAATGAACTAGACCTCAACTCTCTTGTTCTGTGGTTATGAACATGGTATTTGATAGTCGAGGGAATTGAATTTTTCCAAGTTTTATTGTGTTTCGGGTGTTCCTTTTCTTTAATTTAAAACTAAAATTTTTCAATAATGCTTTTTTTCTGACAATAGCATTCATTAAAATATTTATATTGTTCAGCTGTCTCTCGATTAATATGAAATGGAAATGCGGTGGATGCAAGATATAGATGAAATAAGTGGTTATGTTTTTGCCATTTCTTAATCTTTTATTTGTAAATAATGAATGTTCACTTCGAGGCAAATTCAAGCAGTCCATTTGATTATTTTTAGTCTGAACCTATTTTTCAATTTAAATGTTGTCAAGTGATCTATGTTTAAATGCATCATCAGTGGAATACCTGTTTCCTACACACAAAAAAAGGCTAATATTTACCTTCTAACATTTTGCAAATTTATACCTCTAGGCCAGATTTTTTTATTTTAGTTGATGTTTTGGAACAACTTATGACTACAGAAGCAGGTACAAGATGCAAGATTTTATTTTATTATTATTATTATTTTCGTTTTTGAATAAACTACAAATTTCCTTTTACTAAAGTATGAAAATGCTAAAACCGATGTATCTGAAAATAATTTTCTTGTCTGAGTCCGAGAATCTGATGTTTTTATGGTATGGTGCATATGAATTTGCAAGACAAGACATTTTATGAATTCTGGTCTAATGGATTTCGGTTTACAAACTTAGGGAATGTTTGAGGAACTGTAATAGGATAGACTTATAATATAAGGTAATCCAAAATGAATGTTTGGATTATTTTGGGTCCGATTTGTAATACAAAAGTCATTCCATTTCGACCGTTTTCAATCCAATCCTATTTCCCATTGTTTCCATGGTTCGCTATCTCATTTTCGTTTATTCCTTAAGTGCTTACACATTCCAATACTCCTCTGATTCTTAGTAATCCTATTATATTCTAGCTTTCCAAACAGCCCCTTAGTACTTTGGAGAATATAGCTTTATTCCATTAACTTCCGTCTATTGAATTGAGCCACAGAAAAATCCATTATTTATAAAAGAAATATTCTCTGGTTGTCATTTGACTTCTTTTAATGTTTATGATGGGATCTATTTGCAAGACATTTTTTACGTGTTCTTGTTCAAGCCTTGAGGAACCTTCTGGTTTGCAAACTTAGTTCTTTATCTTTGTTTCATTGGATTTATTTCTCTTTTTTTAATTATTATTTCTAATCCTTTACATCTAGTATTGAATTTTGCAACAAAGATTCCTTTTATTGAAGTAGGAGGTGCGTCAAACTGATATATATGAAAGCTATTATTTTCCTTTTTGACCGATCATCTGTCCTTTTGGGGACATCCGATAAAATTTTTGCAAGCATTTGACTTTGTTCCTTTCTATATATATGATTAATAGGATCTTGTTTGTAAGACATTCTATGAGTTCTGGTTTGAGGAGCCTTCCAGTTCACAAACTCAGTTCTTTGGAGATGATAGCTCTGTTCCATTAGAGATAGCCAAGAAAACTGAGCAAATTGTTGAAATATTGAGGAAAATGCCAAATCATCAACTTCTTGTGACTATTATTAAGAGAAACTTAGCCCTTGATTTTTTGCCACAATCAACTAAGGCTGTTGGTATCAACCCTGTTTCCCTCACATCAGTTCGCAAGCGATGTGAGTTGATGTGTAAGTGCTTACTGGAAAGGATATTGCAGGTAATACTGTTGCTTCCCCTTTTCCTTAATTGCTTATTCCTTAATGGTTTATTTATTTATTTAAATTTATTACTATTATTATTATTATTTTTAAATCAATGATATGCATATAAAGTTACTTCTCAGGTGGAGGAGCGAAGCAACATGGACATAGAAGTGCGTGCACTTCCATATGTATTGGCCTTGCATGCCTTTTGTGTTGTGGATCCAATGCTCTGTGCACCTTCATCCAACCCATCCCAGTTCGTGGTTACTCTGCAACCTTACCTCAAGAGCCAGGTTATCTGCTGTTCATTTCATTTGGATATACTCCTTTTCTCATAACTAGATATATTATTGGTTACGATGAGTTCTCTTGTAATGCACTTACTCATGTAGATACCTATCACCAGTTTGATTACAAATCATAATATCTCATAAACAGTAGTATGTTCAATAAAAATTGTTAAATTATAAAAATAAAATTATCAGATCAAAAAAACATGTTGAGTTCTAATTTCTAACATTTAATTTACTTAATATTTCGCTAAAAAATATATTTAAATTTCCTTATTTTATATATATATATTATAATTTTATTTAAGAAACAATTTCACATGTAAGGTATAATTACAAAAGATGGGAGAGGAAAAATCAAGCCCCATGCCAGGGAAGACATTCAAAATAATAAAAAGAATATAACTTCTAAAATGTTTATGAAGTATCACCGTGTTCATATATGATCAGTATATGTTAGAATTAACATATATATATAGTATCCTTAGTTTTTTCTTACCTCATGTCACAATTTATATATTTTATACAAAAGATACCTATATCTTCAGGGACATGATGTACATCTGTAAACAGTAAAAGAACTTAGAATATGAGTTAAAAGAAAAAGCAACATGAGGAAGTTACGACAGATTTCCCTGTAATTAATGAGAATATGGAAAATTTATTTTACAAATTAATTTGGATCTATGGGAATATTTCCTTGTCTTGTTAGTTTAAGGGAAGTCTGATGCTTAGGTGGTCTACATCTAACCCTTTTTAATTTACTTCCGCAAATGCAAACATCAAATATTTAGTCCATACATTTCTCATGCAAATGACTTTTTTTTTTTAATTCATTCATGTCCTAAATTCAGAAGTGAATATGGAGATGCCGACTCCTTAACTTGGGTCATATTTGTTGTTGGTAGGTTGATAATCGAGTGGTTGCCCAGTTACTTGAGAGTATCATATTCATAATTGATGCAGTCTTGCCCTTGGTACGGAAATTATCTCCAAATGTTGCTGAAGATCTAGAGCAAGACTTGAAACACATGATTGTTCGGCACTCCTTCTTGACAGTTGTACATGCTTGCATCAAGTACTTATTTCTTTACCTCTGCTTTTCTCTTATTTTCACCTGACATATTTTTGCATAACAAAGTGTCATGTAGTTATATACTTATCTTACCCTGCACATAATTGGACTATGTAGTTTCAGTTTTAGTTGCATTCTCGGTTTTCTTGAGGGATTGATTTTTTCTCCCTAACCACAGGTGCCTTTGCTCTTTGAGTAAGATAGCAGGTAAAGGTGCATGGGTTGTAGAGTATCTTATTCAGGTATTTTTTAAGCGCTTGGATTCTCAAGGGGTTGATAACAAACAGGTTAGGTTTGTTAACTTCTTCATTGTATTGTTATTGTTCTTTTGAGCCACAAGAAAAACAAACAGTTTAGAGAGAGAAAGGTCTGGAATCTTGAGCATTGGGTTATGATTTATGCTTGTGACGAGATTTTTTAATTTGAATTTAATTAAGCTTTCCTTTGCAGCCTTTCTATATGAGCTATTAAATTTAAGTACCTCCAAAAAACTGGCTTATTTTTTTAGGCCCTTATAGTTTTTTCCCCGTATGTACTTTCTTGTTAAGGGCTAGTATCCTGCTAGGTCTCTTTAAGTAGCTTGGCATGAACTTCAGGATCTGTCATATTGGGACTGTAGATTGCATGGTTGAGATTAGTCATTCCTGCATTTTCATTGCTTTTCTTTGTCACCCTCGTGTATTTGACTGCCATTGATATTGGTTATTATATATGCATTTATTGTTTAGTTTAATTAAATTATAGTATAACTGTTCTATTATATTTGATACTTTGGCTATCAGAACAAGACAAGTTTTATGAAGTTCGTTATATGATTTTATATGTATGTATATAAATATAGGTATTTTTACATACAAGATAATAGTTGTATAAATTTGGAAATTGCAGCTGGTAGGACGTTCACTCTTCTGTCTCGGATTACTTATTCGCTATGGTAGTCCATTGTTGAGCAATTCCAGCAACAAGAATTTTGATACTGCAAAAAGCCTCAGCTTGTTGAAGATGTACCTACAGACGGAGGACTTGGTTATTAGGGTTAGAGCACTGCAGGTATCCTCACTTGTAATTTTCTCTTGGATTACTTCTTCTGTTTGCTTTGAGGCATTCTAATTCTGTCTATATTATGTAGGCTTTGGGATTTGTTCTTATTGCGAGACCTGAATTTATGCTTGAAGAAGATGTTGGGAAAATTGTAGAGGAATCCTTGTCATCTGGTTCTGATGTTCGCCTTAAGGTGAGTGAATAATGTCCTTTGGTTTTTCTTCTGTGTTATGGGCATACGATTGAATTATTTCTCTGGGCAGATGCAAGCATTGCAAAATATGTACGATTACCTTCTTGATGCGGAAAGTCAATTGGGAACAGATGACCCTGGAGATGGAGCTGGCCCTGATACTATGGAGGGTGCCCAAAGTGTACCCGTTGCTGCTGGTGCCGGAGATACCAACATATGTGGTGGTATTGTTCAGTTGTATTGGGAAAGGATTCTGGAACGAAGTTTAGATTTAAATGGCCAAGTTCGTCAAACTGCCCTCAAGGTAAGAGGCCTGGTTGGTTGCATTTTCATGTTCTGGATTATAATCATGTTTACTAGAAAGCTGCATGTGACAACCATCTTAACATGGATGGCTGATTTAATTTTCATGTTATTCATAGCCGAAGTGAGAAACTGAAATGATCTTTGGATATCAGTTTTTGTTCTATAAATAGCATGTGGGCACAGACAACTGTGGTCTTAAATGTGTTCAACCATTTGTTCATTTTTTGTACTGTGCGGTTAAGAACCAAGGTAATATGGGTTACATTTGTCCCACATTGGTTAGAATGAGATGACCAATGTGGTACTTAAGAGGCTTGGCTCTCCCACCTCAATAGCTTTAGGGTGTGGTTCTCCAAGGTGCTCAAGTACCTAACAATAGTATCATAGTCGGTTATTGACGTTTGGGAGTGGAACCGACAGAGGGTTTTGACCGGATTTGGTTGAGTGAATTACCGTCGGAGTAGCCGTCAGGATGTCAGCTTTTCAGGGATGAGGTGTATTGTTAGGTACTTAAGCACTTTAGAGAACCACACCACAAAAGCTAGCTATTGAGGTGGGAGAGCCGAACCACTTAAGTACCACATTGGTCACATCCCATTCTAACCAATGTGGGACAAAGGTAGCTCATACTACCTTGGTTCCTAATATGCGCCTACTCTATTAATTTAGTTCGTTGAACATTGTTTTTTTGCTATCTTTTCAATATACAGATTGTGGAAGTAGTGCTTCGGCAAGGTCTTGTCCATCCGATTACTTGTGTTCCGTATCTTATTGCACTTGAAACAGACCCCCTTGAGGCAAATGCAAAGCTGGCTCACCACTTATTGATGAATATGAATGAGAAGTAATCTCCCCTACACTTAACTTATTGAGTTGACAGCTTAAGTAATACCTGTGCAATATAAACTAATGCGTCTTCTTTCAGGTACCCAACATTTTTTGAAAGCCGCCTGGGGGATGGTCTTCAAATGTCATTCATTTTCATCCAAACTATCAGCCGTGGTTCTGACAATGCAAATCAAAAAATTCAATCCAAGGGCTCTAGCAATTTGAAAGGTAGATCTGATGGTAGTTCGTTGACTCAAGCAAGACTTGGAGTTTCTCGAATTTACAAGCTCATAAGGGGAAACCGAGTTTCAAGGAACAATTTTATATCCTCCATTGTCCGGAAGTTTGACAACCCACGAATGAATGACTCAATGATACCTTTCCTTATGTGAGTTAAAATCCATTCATTTTCTCCACTTTTATATGAAATCTTGGTTAAAATGGCTTTAATTCTTTCTTCCTTTTTTGCATTGCAGGTACTGTGCAGAAATACTTGCACTGTTACCGTTTACATTCCCGGACGAGCCCTTATATTTGATTCATGCTATTAATCGAATAATACAAGTAAGAGGTGGAGCACTTCAAGAAGAGATTAAAGCATTGGGTATTTGTTTGTTACAACAGAATACCCAGAATATTACATACGAAAATGGAATGATTCAACCTCTGCAACCTGGGCTATTGTCTGATAATATAATTTTATCAGATATGAATGGGTCAGTGGAGCTTGATCAGTCTCGTCCTTTTTGTGATTTTATGTCGATGGATTTGAATCAGCAAATCCCACCTGAGTCAGTTGCCCATCATGAAGTGAGTAATGATAATACAACATTGGAGGGAAAACTCCACAACATTTGCTCGATGGATTCACGTAGCATCTCAAAAGAGAATCTTCAGAAGATTCAGGTGATTTCAATTATCTGGTTTAATCATATAACTTTATCCACTCAAAAGTTGATTGATTAGGCTGCAATCCGCATTTGTCTGCATATTTTGTGTAAAGTTAATTGAAATAGACATCTTTTAATGGTGCATTTGGGAGAGATTTTGAAATGGTTAAAATCAAGTTCAAAATCACTCAAACATGTTTTGAACCATTCAAAATCAATTAATGTTTGGTTCACGCTTTTAAACGTGATTTTCATACCATCAAAGTTAATTTTGAATGATTAAAGTTATATTCCGAAATCACTCTCGAACATTTTTCTTCTTTTTAGTCTGCAGATCTTGTTTCCTTTTACTTCAATTATTCTTAGTCTGTCTATTAAACCATTGCAGACTATGAGCCTGGCAGCTATTGCACTGCAACTTCTTCTGAAGCTAAAGAGACATCTAAAAGTCATGTACAGCCTGAACGATGCTCGATGCCAGGTATATATGCTCGTTAATTGGTATTTATTTACCAACTAGACAAAACAATTCAACTAGCTCATGTTCTTTTCCTTAAATTAGTCTTTCAATCCAAATGAACCACCAAAACCTGGAGAGTTTCTGTCGAAACAGAATGTTCCTTTTGACATCAGCGAAACATGCATAACTTTGCCAACTTCTTATCAAGAGTTTATGCAAAGATACCAGGTGAGATCCAAACCCCATCCCCCACATCCCTCTTTCTTTTCCATGGTTCCATCTATTCTCTTTCCATCATCTCTTAATTTGTACGATTAATCCCACAGGATTTCAAGAACACTCTTAGGGATGACGCATTTGATTACTCCACTTACACCGCAAATATTAAAAGAAAGCGTCCTACCATAAGAAAAGGACGGAAATCTACAATGGGTGGGGACGACGAGGACAATGACGAAGATGAGGATTGGAGCGGAGGCAGGAGGTTGAGTAACAGTGGGAGGAAAGGTAGCTATAGCAGCAGAGGAAGTAGGCAACGATGATGATAGGTGTAAGTAAATTGTAATATGCATAGTTTAGGCTAACTTGTACATTAATCAAGTGAAATAGAATAGAGAGATAGGATAGAATGACGGAAGGAAAGAAGAAAAAAAAAAGAAAAAAAGAAAAAAAAACGGGGGTAGGTAATCAATCTGGAAGCAGCCAATAGAAAAGTTGTGGATGAGTTTGGGGTTCTTCCAAATAGCCAGTTTTTCTGTAGTTGTTTCCATCATGTAATTTTTTTTTTTCCCTTTTTGGGGCAATATATATATTGGTTGCATTCATTTGTTAATGGAAATTCAACTCTCATTACAGATTAGATTCCATAATTTTGGTTAGGAAATTTGTTTCTCATTGGAATGCTGCATATGGCATCTAACAAATAATACCCTTTTGGATGTAAATTTTGGAATGCAACGTATTGGTGATGAAGATAGATGTCTCTCTCGAGGTGATTTATAAAATCTCACTTCCTTCTGTCCTCTTAACATTTAACTTAGGTTTCTATTATTTTCTTACCGTTTCATCTTAATATATATATATATATGTAGTTCAACAATTGACTTCTAAGCGAATGTATAGTGTGGTTTCATTTAAGCTATTATGTACAAATTTTGATAGAAATATGTTAATATGAATGAATTGTCAATTGTTATGATTTATAGTTTTAATTGAAAGGATATTCAAATCTCTGAAGGGGAAGAAATTGTTCAAGTATGACAGTTGTTACTTATTTGAATATTAATTATAATTCTTTTCGAAAATATCAATTAACATTTGGAGATTCGATAAATGTTTTCCCTGAGAATATAAATATGGTAACGGTAGGTGTGAAGTTCCTAACTTTTCTATTTATATTAGAAAAAGTTGCCAAGACATAGGCACAATTCAAGTTGGCGACAACTATGTTAACCTTAATTATTGGAGAATATGATCTAAAGAAACGTGTACTGGATCCTGCACAAAATGGTAAAATGGGCTAATTGGTTAATAGTTGAGAAATGAACATCACAAGTTTCCTTCACCCTTCCAAGAAATTAAATGGGAAACTAAAGAGGCCGTCATTTTTAATCAACAAAACAACGTCTTTATTTTTAGTAAAAGTACACATCTTCAATATTAGTAACAAATTTGAACCTAAGTACAAAAGGAAAAAAGAAAATAAGGCAATGTGATTGAAAGGTTGTCCTCTCTTCAAGCCTATCATATCAAGGTACGATCACAAGAAGAGGCTGCACAAAAGTAGACATAAAATTTAGATCGATCTTAAGGGCAAAAAGATAGTAGACAGTTCGTTTCGACATGGTATCAAGTGATTGAGAGAGAGTACCGTGTCTACGCTGACTGGTTTGCCATCTTCAGCCAATATTTCAGCTATGGTTCCAGATTGATCAGCCTGAAGTTGAACATACAGTAAGTACAAACAACACACGTACATATAAATTTAGAAAAAGGGGGTTTAAGGGAAAGCTTAGCATTATCGAAAACTAACCTCAATCTCATTCATCAGCTTCATGGCTTCAATTATACATATGATTTGGCCTTTCTGCACTTTATCTCCCACCTACAGAAACAGAACACATGAAATATGGAAGTTTCGAGTCCTGAGAAATTTCTTATCCCTTCATTATATCATTCTCAAGTTACCTTCACAAATGGAGGTTCTCCAGGTGCAGGGCTTCGATAAAATGTTCCAGCCATGGGGCATTTTAAAGGTGGATGAGAGCCACCCACTTTTGGCGCAGGAGGAGGGCTTGCAGGAGCAGCAGGGGCAGCTGTAGGTGCCAGTGCCAGGGTCGGTGGAGGTGCAATTGTGCTATGCGCTTGAGGTGGTGGCAGTGCTATGTACTGACTTGGAGCCGCTGCAAGCGCTGGTGGCTGTAAAGCTTCTGTTTTTCTTATTACAATTTCGCAATCCTGTTGTTTCAGTTGCAATTCCATGATGTCTCTTGAATCAACAAGCCTGCAAATAAAAAGATTATGTAAAGATTCAACGGAAAAAGGTGTTTCAACCCAAGATGATGACTTGACCCTCAAAGGTTAATTCTTTTTTCACAATATGGAAGACAGTAACGCACTTGATGAGATCTGAGACTTGGCTCATGAAGGCAGAAATTGACGACTCATCTGGAAGAGAACTTTGATCAGAAACTGCAACTGCAGAGTCGACTTTTCCTCCAGATGATGCGTTCCCAGGTGTAGAGACAAGCGCTGGTGCAGAATTTGAAGTTTTTCCAACAACCACCTATGATATATATATATATATATATATATATACATAGATCTAAAGATAAAATCTATGACTGTATACAGAAACAGAAAAATAAAGCTCATGCCAATAACTAACCTCGTTAAGTGCATTCAGAATTAAACCAGCAGACTTCTTGTTTCGTCCCTAAAAAACACAAAAGTACGTACCAAAATCAAAATGTAATTTAGAAGCATGAACATCTCAACATTTACAGGCTCAATTAACATCAAATTATTGTATAAGTTGTAGTTAAGCGAAAAAAAGTTAACAAGAAACACATCTATGAACAATTTATGATGATAATAACAAAGTCTGATAGTGTTGCCCCATCATTCAGCTTCAAAATGTCCTCTAAATCAACCTTGTTTCCAAAATCAACTGCAAGGTACGCAAATTTTCTTTCGAAGGGATAAGTTTTCTGTTCATCAACACATAAACTCGGAATATTGACTGATAGGATCCCCAGCTAAAAGAGGTCCGTTTAAGCCCCTTGAATACATCAAAACAGAGGAGCTTGATATGCTGCTGAATGAATTAGACACCAAAATTTGATACCTAACACAGAACCCTCCTTTTTGGGACAATAAACAATTTCGTTGAGAACATGAAACTGGGTCTAGTAAAGAATCTTGTACCAAGCGTTCCAATACAGAACATCACTTCGGACAAAACAAGTTTCTCTTCTCTTTGCTCTTTTACATCATTCTTAAACTCATCATCTTTCTTTCTCTGGGTTATGATTCTAATTGAACAGCGAAGTGCCAGGAATGAAAATAACTATGAATTAAGAACATGAAAAAGAATTAGAAACTCGTACCCAGGAGACTTCTTCTAAGTCTTAAAATTGAAACTTAAAATGTCCCAAATTCCATCCATTACTTTCCTACACCCCACATGGTTCCATACCAAAATTTAACAACAAAACACCCACCATTACCATCCAGAGAGAACTTACAAAAAAGAAAAGAAAAAAAAAAAAAGTTCCAATAACGTTAACCATGGAGCACATTTACAGTTTAGAGATTGTAAAACATTTAACATTATAACAAGGAGGTGCAATGAAGCCAGTTACAGACCTCAATCCCAGAAAATGGCGGGTGAACAAAAGAAGATCCAAACGAAAAGGAATCCTTGAGGCAAAATCCGCGGCGATTACGAGAAAGATTGGTGTTAATGTGGCTGTGATGGCGATTCCTCTGAGCAGTGGAGCCGAAACCGGGAAGAGTGGAAGCCTTGGGGCAGGGGACCGTGAAGGAGGCCATTGGAGAGGAACCCAGAAGGTAGCTTAAGTTGTGAGTGGTGACAGAGAGAAATGTATGAAAATGGGGAAGTGGGTGAAGAAGAAGAAGAAGAATTGAAGATTGTTGTAGGAAATGAAAGAGAGTTGGGAGATTAAGAAAGAAATGAAAAAGAATGGTGATGAGATCCAAGAAAAAGAGCGGGGAGGGGCGGGGGAGGCGAGAAAAGGGAAAAAGGGAAATGGAAAAATCAGAAATTTCGATAATCACAATGCGATGAGAATGAGAGTGAGAGAGAGCATTAAATCAACGTCGCCGTTTTCTTTTCTTTTCTTTTTAACGAACACACAACATCACACCTTGTTTTCACCTTCTCTCCTCTTCCCTCCAACTTTTTAACAGTGGGTCCCAACTCATCTCACTCTCTCTCACTCTCTTTCTTTACTTCCAAAACAAGCGTAACTTGTTGACGTTTGTATGTGTTTCCGATTGGTCTGTGTTTCAAATTTACTATCCTTCTTGTATTAAAAAACAATACTCCTGGTATATACTTTTATAAAGACTAAATTCTAGATTTTTCTATCTAAATTATAGTAACTAAATTTATAACTAAACTTAATTTAAAAACTTTTAGATAAGTCTAATTCTTTTCATTTTGGGTTTAAGAAGCTATTATTTAAGAATATGTGTGTTTATTCTATATATCAATTTACGCATAAGCTGGACAAACAAGGCATAACGTAGCATGTTTAGCAAATTTTTGGTTTGATAAAAGCACCAAAATTAGAATCCATTATACTCAAAATTAGAAGATATAAATTTATTAAAAACGTTTCAAAAAATATAACACTAATTATGACCTCCTAAATGTTCAAAGACTATATAAGCCAAATAGATACAATTTCAAAAGTTAACCAAATCGGTAATTTAACAAAAAAATGTTCAGAAACGTTTTCTTTGAAGTCATACCACTACTAATGGCATTGCATTGATGACCTTTAGTTATAGGCAACGTTAGGGACATAAGAATTAATGCAGCCCTTTATTGAACAATGACATTTTCAATATCTATTGAAAATATTTTATATTTAATATGAAGAAGTTTATTAGGCGAAATATTATTGAAAAACATATTTAAACTTCTTCCTTCCACTAATTTGAGTAAATTAACTCAATTAATATTTGATTTATGTTGGTCAAAGTGAACACAAATTTAGCCAGAATTGATATATGTTACCTCTTTTAGAGTAGTCAGATGTTTAAATCTTTTATAAAATACTTAAGTCGATTTAGATTACTGTACCCTTTGTCGAAATTTATAGAAAAAATAGTGAAAATAAGATAGATTTACTTGTTTACGAACATTATACTCATGTTTGAACATTCTGCTTGTTTTCTCACAAGTTATTCACAATTGTCTAACACTTCACCATCTTGATTTACTTTTGATAAACTTGTAAATTAAAATTGATTTATGATGTTATATTAAGGGTTGTTTTCAAATATAGCAAAATGAGTCAAATTATTTACAAATATATAAAATTTTAACTGTCTATTAGTGATTGACTTCTATCACTTAGTAATAGAAATTTATTGCAGTCTATCGCAATTTATCGTTGATATATAGTGAGATTTTTCTATATTTGTAAATAACTTAATATTTTTTTCTACTTATAATAAGGGGCACTTGCAAAGAGAACAAAACAAATTACTAATTGGATTCATAACTCTAACTTATTACTTTTGCAAAAATGGCAAAAAAAAAAAAAAAAAAAAAAAAA
>QLSR01000095.1:1162689-1291266 GCA_031780015.1 Citrullus colocynthis | reverse complement strand
AAAAAAGGAAAAAAAAAAAAAAAAAAAAAAAAAGCCCAGCTCACGTGATACACCTGATACACTTGATACACCTGATATACATGTGTGATACACCTGCACACTTGATACACTTGATACACCTAATACACTTGATACACTACTGTCTTAGGTCCAATACCTTCATGTGTTATTTCAAGTATCTATTGATTGATGTTCGATACACTTCATGTATTTTCACTGCTCAAGTTTCTCAAACTTTTTTATTTCATTCCTGTTTTGTTACTTTTCCTCTCCTCAATTAATTTGAAAAAAAAATCCTGTCAATTTATTTCAAATAAGTACAATATTTTACAACCAATTAATTTTAAAGAAAATTGTACTTCAGTTAGTGATATACTGATGTTAAAATATATTACTGTTAATAAAACTTTATTGAAATTATGTTGATATACTTTATAATGATATACTTATTTATAATGTTGATACATTTAACTAACATATTGTTTATATTCTTTATAATGATATTGCTAATAAACTTTATTAATATATACTGTTGATATAGGTTATAATGATACACTCATTTATACTGCTGATACACTTGACTGACATACTATAGATATACTTTATAATGATACACATGTTTATATTGTCGATACACTTGATTGATATGTTGTTGATATAATTTATGATGATACACATGTTTATGCTATTGATGCATTTGATTAATATACTATTCATATACTTTATAATGTTACACTCGTTTACACCACTAATAAATTTGACTGACATATTGTCGATATATTTTATAATGATATACATGTTGATTTATACTACTGACATATTGTCGATATATTTTATAATGATATACATGTTGATAACTAAGTACTTGGTGGTCGCTATCTGATTTACTATCTACCTTATGGACACTTGTTAGGCTTAAACCCAAAACTTTCAGGCTACCCAAAAGATATGTTCATAGTAGGAGTTAAATCACTGTAGGCAAAACTGGTGACCACCAATAATTATCTGAAAAATATGATGTCTCTAGCAAGAGTCAGATCACTATTGCAAATTATAGTTGATGATAAAGTAGGAGCATAAGTTACTCGTAGTTCAATTCTTGTTTAAAAAATGGAAGCAAGTTATTTAAAAAAAGTATGAAAAAAAGTGATGCAATAAAGAAAAAAAGAAATAGGGAGAGAAATTCTTTTTATATATATAAAAAAAAGAGAGAAAAAGAAAAATAAGAAGTTTTAAAAAATTGACTCGAAAAAAAAGGATAAGAAGAAAATATTGTGAATTAAAATAAAATTAAATTAAAGAAGCTCAAAATCAAGGTTTTTTTTCTTACGAGATTCTTTTTAAAGTAAAATAAAATAAAAACTAGAAGAAAATGAAATACGAAAAAAAAAAAAAAAATAGGGGCAATCCAAAGTTTTTAAGTTTTTAAGGAAGAAAGCACATCAAGTTTCTTAAATGGTAATTCTAGACAAAATCTTAAATTGAAAAAATATAGAAAAAAAAGAACGAAAGAAGGTTGAAATTGTTTTAAGAGCCATCCTGGAAAAACAAATAAACAAAATATCAAAACTAAAGATTTTGTCATATATGCAAAATTTGAAATGTCGAAAACATGCTTACAAAACCATATTCTTAAATTGCTACCCATTTCAAATTCCATTATTATAATTTTCCTTATATTAGCTCGATTAATCAAACTATCAAATAAAAAGTGTAGCATAAGAGACAACAAGGAGAGGAGGTTTACATATGAGATTTTGTACGCGGAAGAAAACTTGAAAATGGGTGGGAAAAAATGTAGCCACACCCAGAAAAGAAATCCACAAAAAGACGAAATTAAGAATTACAATATTGTGAAATTCAAAAAACAAGAACTTTTTTCTTGATATATAGTTTGTTTGTTATTTGATGATCTTCGAATAATCACTTACAAGTTTCTCTTGTAGATTTAGATTTAAACAACTACCTTTCTTGTTGAAGGTATCATCCAATTTCTACTTCTAGAAAAATTGACCCATACACAAATCATACGTTTCGAGTCGCTGAACACAAACTCACGCATATATACATTTCTGCTTTTGGATCTAAGATAAACAACTAAAAAACTTAAAAGAAAAAAAATACATGAAACTTATTAAGATATCGGTGTTGAAGACCAAACAGATAGCTTTTAGGAAATAAAACGATCATAAAAAGGAAAAACCATAAACGCGAGACACAATTCCATAACCTTGGCGACGTCGAAGAAATTATTGATGGACAAAAATAATCAATGGTGATTTTTCAATCACCATATGAGCTTTCAGAAACCAAAAGAATGAAAGAGCCATTGGAGCTTTTAGACAACCGAGTCAAGCAACAATCAAACGCGAAACATAAGTCCCTTTCCTCTTGGTTAGGGAATTTAGTCAAATTTGAAGGTAAGAATGAAATATAGACACGTGGAAAAATGGCACCTGTTTTACATTTATCACAAAAGGGCAAACAAGAAAAGAAAAGCTCCGAGGAAATAAGAAAAAAGGAAAATTAGTTCAGCTACCAAAAATGATTTTTTTAAAAAATTCAGCGTAAATGTCAAAGATTGGGATATTCCAATGCCATAGTTAATATCACACTTGAACAAGATACAAACTTCTTATTCCTTTGTATGACTTTTACAAGAACTGGCAAAGAAAAATAATTAATCTGCCCGAGATTCTCTGAAAGGAGATGCAATTCTTTTTGGCAACAAGATTATTTTGCACGAACGATGCTGCTGAATGTGAACAAAAATAACATGGTACCGATATCAACATCATCTAATAACGGTTCCAGTATGTCCTGCGTCTAAACCAGTTGTAGTCAGGCAAACCTTGGATGGGACCCAATGCGGCAATTGCGACATCCTGCACCAGTGAGAGATTGATCAATGAAGTGAAACCAAGGAAAGAGAATTATACCCTCAAAATCTTCCTCATCCTTACCCTATCATAAATAAACCGATTCGCAACACGTTTTATTGTGCTTGCATCAACAGCATCAATTCTTGCAAACAATTCGGCAAACGGAATTCTACGACCATATGTAAGCAGCTGCACAACCCAATGAAAATATGAGAAATTGGATTATTTCACTACCATTGATATAGCTTTCAGAAGAAAACTAGCATATGACCAAGCAAAGGAGGCAAGACATGCTTAAGAATGTCAAGGAGCACCCACCTGACGCCCAATATCTTCAGCTACTGGGCTTGTTCCGTCAATGTGAAGCAATAGAGAAGATTTCAACTGCAGATTGTGACAAAAGTGAATGTCAATGGGTGAACACATAATTGTTGGGTTTGAATGGAAATAAATAAATAAATAAATAAATACATGCCCACTCCCCAAATCTACATCCAACGGGGTTATTAGGAGGCAATCGATAACAATTTTTCTAGGCATAATCTAGGCATTTTTTATATTGGGGAGCACGCCAGAATGATGTAGGACACAGTTGCATCATCTAGGCACAATGTCCCATCCCATCATAACAAGTTTGAAGTTTATAACTCAGAAGGGATTCAGAATAATACTTGAAACCGAGCATCATTTCAGTTACCAATACAAGAAACTAGAAAGATTCAAATTCACGTTTAATTACTGCAGATTGTAGAATATGGCCACCGGGTATGGGGAATGAAGTCAGATAATAATTTGAAAAAAGGTAACGAGAAATTAAGTGTATTCCCCTTGGACTCTAGTATCAGGTACTGGTGAAATATTGTAATTCTTTTGAACACTTCTGTAGTTAAATTTGTAAGCTACAGCCAATGATGTTAAATGTCAGCTGGCCAGCCAGTTAATGTAAATGCCACTGGCGCTGTTATTGCCAGCTTAATTTTTGTTAGGCTCCATCTCACTCCTTCTCCGCAGACTTTTTATGTTCTTTCCCCCTTATAGAAGTAACAACTTTCATTGAGAAAAAATGAAAGAACACAAGCACATATAAAAAAAACCAAGTCGACAAAATAAACTCTTGATAAAAGGACCAAGAAAGTAAAATGTTGCCCACAGAACAGGTTCATCCCTTCTAATTTCGACAGAATATGAATTAAGTTTTGATACTTCTCCATCAATTCCAATATTCAATTAATATTAAAAAAATGGAGGAGACGCCAACTTTAAACCCAGAGGAATAAGAGTTACAGCATCTACCTGATTGCGTGCACGGGTAACATCAGCTTCTGAAACCCGGTAAGCTAACTTGGTTGTCTCATACATTATTGCATAGGCCAGATCATCCAAGCAGTCCGGCTGAAAACATGGACACAATGTTCAGATTCAGATACTTCAGCTAAGAGATCGAAATGCAGTTATCATAATGATAAGAGAAACATGAATTGGAAAAAAGAGACAATAGAAAATGGGGGGAATAGTTTTCATCTCAATACTAGCAGATAAGAATTAGAAGTAAGGATATTATTAACGGAAGCAAAAAAACACTCAGACAGCTCAACCCTCACTATCTTTCCTCCTATTATTTGAAAAAAGAATTGTAACAATAAACACTTTAGTTCTTGTCTTCTAAATTCACTCAAGAAATTGCTGAGACCAAGTCTCTCTACGGTAAACAGACTCTGGGGGGACTTCAGGAATATATAGCCAGTGATGCACACATTAGGAAGCAACAACCAAAAGCACCAAGCAATGTCTTCAAACAAAATCAGAGAAAAATGCATCAAAGACTATCAATGTCAGAGGATGGTCCTCACAAAGCACACAACTTATCAGGTTGGAGTTATGAAGACCTCATAGATAGTTGATGAATTTAACAATGATACATACAGACTGTTCAAAAGCCAAGTGACTATGAAGGCATCACAATAAGTCATTAACAAATCATTATACTATACAACTGAGCCAAAATCAAAAGCTACTGACCAACATGCTTATAAATTTTAATAGAATGCAAAGTGTGTGTGCCAAGAACTATTGCATAGCAAGTATTGTATTCTTACTTTCATTTTGTATGGGTATGCTATTTGCTTGGCATGAATTCTCATGATCAAGTCTGCAGTATTTGTCTTATTAAAAGTTATGGACTACCAAATATCATAAGTCTAATCGCAGTGCCCCTATTTTAGAATCAACGCATATAGACAGGCAAGTGACTTCAAAAAAATTTAAATTTACAAATAGGTAAGATGAATAGACCATCAGCCACACAAAAACAGTTAAAACAAAAACTAAATTTTTGCCTGTTAAAACTCAAAAGCATAGAGTAGTTTACACGGACAAAGTTCAACAGTGTTCTATTTTCAATTACAGAAAACACAAGTCATATACTACTCTGTAATGAAATAATGCTTCTTATTTATTTCAAAAAAAATAATAATAAATAAACGTTCCAGAAAGGTTAAAGAGAAACACAAATTGAAACGTTAATAAGGGAGGGAATAAAAGGAGAGAAAAACATGGTTTGCCAACAAAAAAAGAAAGAAAAAAAAAAAAACCTCTCGTGTTTTTCAACACAGAAATTGCAGAAATCATGGTTTGCCAACAAGAACATGAAGGCATCCATTGAACATAGTTCTGACAGACCAGTATTAAAAAAAATCATGTAGGTTGAGAGGCTTAAGTGTGGTATAAAACCTAAAGGGACTCAAGCATTTAACTCTGTAATATCTAAGTAAACCAAAGGCCATGATAATTATCAAACCAATATAACTGACGTACGCATTAAGGAATAGAATATTTCAAGGAAAATTAATCCTATTGCCAACATTACCTTTGCAACAGCATAGACACCAAAAAGACCAGTATCCTTGTAATTGGTGTTGAAAGCCATCATACTTTCTGCTACCTCATTGATGGCAACTCTTTGGGCCAGCTCAGAACTGTTCATAATTTTTTTTAAAAAAAATGAATAATAATTATGAATAATGGAAATGATATGAAATTAAGATATGAAGGTTATAAAGGAGACAGTGAGGAGGGGGAAAAAATTTACCCCATATGCTTTCCACCTCCAGCACTTTTATTCCAAGAACCCAACATAGCCTGCATGACCATCAGGGCAATGGAGTCTGGATCTGTCCAGGATGCTCCATTAAAAGCAATAGCAAATTGAGCCAAGGGGACATCGTCATCAATTATTCTAACCTGTTTATATCAAAGAATTTCTTTTTTTGGTCAAATAAAGTTATTCATAGAAAGAAATGAGGATTCAAAATATATTTTCTTCTTGTACCTCGGAACCAGTAAAAATTGCTGGCTCCTTTGCAACCAGCTGAGCAGCTGTGGTTGGTTCTGCTGACAACTTCGTGAACAACTTCTTTACTTGCTCAACGAAGTCCTCATGCCTAACAGCTCCGGAAGCAGCAATAACCTGAAAGAAATAGTAGCATCATTTGACTGACAACCATTTCCCAATGAAGTATTGAACAAGTATCTTGATTGAGAAAAGAAATGGGAGAAAAATACAACACAATCATTATATAAAGGATCCACGATGAACAAAAAGATGAAACCTTATTCTTTGATGTGAAGTTGGTCAATATAACAATCGCAATCAGTATACATCCTGTCATGTAGTAACTAAACAATCAGATAAGATGTACATACCATTCTTGGGGCCGTATAATGAGTTTGAATATAACTTTGAAGATGATCCTTGGTAATTGTCCTGATATTTTGAGCGGGTCCAAGAATGGTTCTACCAAGGGGAGTATACTGGAATGCAGTTGCGTGCAAATGGTCAAAGATAACTTCTTCGGTTTGCCCCTCAACCTGCACAGGTCAATATCATTAAACTATAAATCAAATATATATATAAGGAAAAAAGAAAAAAAAGAAAAAGAAAAAGTCACAAATCAAGTCATGGACAATCCGAAAATCAATGGGGAATTTAGATTCTTTTGATGCAAAGAACTAAATGCCCCCAGTTCCAGGTTTGAAATGAGACTCCTTGTGTACTAGGAAACAGGAACACGGGCAAAACAAACTAAATATGAGTTGGAAAGTGCACTTGCACAATTCATACCAGAACTTAACTATCCTTTTGCCACATTATGATTTCGATCGTATTCAATAAGTTAATCACCTAAAGTGTGCATGTAAAAAAAACAAAATCACCACTCTACTTCGAGCAAATCTGGTGCGAGTCCCACTAGAGACAAGGCTCGTGGGTTCTATCAATACATACATATCCAAGAAACAAACTTTCCTGATAAGTGAACAGCTGCAGCTCATGTGCTCTGATATTTATTTCCATCCAGAATTTCAACCTTTTTAACAATTAAGCTACTAACTCTTCCAAATTAGAAACAAAATACGCTGTACAATTCCATTATATACATAGCAAATCGAACAAACGGAAAAGGATTCTTACCTCCTCCATTTCTCTCAAAATCACATCACGTTCACGACTAATCCGGTGCTCATCGAACTTCGAATTCTGCAAGATGTCAGCCAAAATATCCAAAGCCTTGGGCACATCCTTGTCCAAGACCTTGGCATAATACGTAGTCTGCTCCCTGGAGGTGTACGCATTCAAATGGCCACCCATGTTCTCGATCTCCTCCTCGAGCTGCCTAGCTGACCGTTTCTCCGTTCCCTTGAAGATCATATGCTCGAGGAAATGAGCAGTGCCGTTAGTCTCCTCGGTCTCGAACCTCGACCCGGCATCAATCCAGACTCCAACCGTCGCAGTCCGGGCGGCAAGGTTTGACTCAGTGGCCACCCGGAGGCCATTGGGGAGGGTAGTAACGCGAGTTTCAGGCGCGGAGAGAATCCGGGTGTGGTCAGTGATGGTCGGGTGAGGCGAGCCGTATTTGAGAAACCTAGGGTCGGGATTCTCGAGCTGTTTGAGCTTGGATTTGACAGCCTCCGCGAGGCGATCGTAGATCATGGCATTGGGCGGCGGAGGAGAGGGAGGTGGAGAAGAAGAGGCTACCGCCGGGGAAGTGGAAGCCGATCTAACAGCCTGGTGGAAGAAGGCAGAGGATCGCCGGTGAGAGGAGCGAGCGAGGGTGAGAAGACGCTTGATCGCCATGATTGATTTTGGGCCCTTGCTCCCTAGGGTTTACAGCGGCTACACAAATTCTTTCTTTGAGGACGATGGTGAACACGTCGTGAAAAGGGCCAGATCGCGCGTTTCGCGAGGATACAAGCTACGGCGTCGTTTCGGTAATAATACGACACCGTTTTAGGTTTTCAACAACCGGCTTTCGAGCCTAGTTCGGCAGCTATTAGACCGAGTTTCATTTTTTTCCCATTTTTTATTTCCTTCTAAATTATGTAATTTTCTGCATATAATTTCGGTGCTTAAATTACGAATTTGGATCCTATTGTTTAGGCATCCTTATAGTTTTTGTTATTATTACTATTATTAAGTTTTGAATTCTTGTGTGCATTAGCAGTCGGAGTAAAGGGTCGTCAATAAGGGCATTCTACTACATTGTGGATTCTTACCTAAGACTTGTATCATTTGATGATATTATGTGAATCGCTAGAAACATGTAAAGTATATGGCTAAATCAATAACGAAAGTTTCGTAAGAGGACTGGAGCAGACTACCATGAGACAAACAAAAGATCTTCTTTTTAAAGAAATTCGGTCGGAACTATTATATTTCAAAGGTAGAATATTGAAATAATTTCAGAAGTTTTTCTTAACTTTATTTGTGTCAACAAACAATTCGAAATGCCTCAACCTTTTTAGAAGAGTTATGAGTTAAATTGTAATGATTCGAAGCACCTCTTTTTACACTATTTCTCACTTAGTTCTCGAGTTTAGCGTCCAAAAATATTCATTTTATAGCCAAAAATTCGAGAAAATATGATTTGAAACAAAAAAAAAAAACTCATTTTCACCTAAAATTGTCGTGACCCTTCAAATGGGCAGCTTGGGAGAGCTATGGGCGGCAGGGCACACACACAGGGCGTGTTGGGGGCTCATTGTGCGTGCGGGGTGCGCGCTGGGCGTCACAATCTAACTTTGAGATAGTAGATTGTGACCCCACTTGTACAGATAGTGTAGTGGGGACACAAGAGTTTCAACACATCTGGCAATGACAGAGGGCCAAGTGAAGTGTCGTGATGCGACCAAGGAGGACGGTGCATCATCCAACACACCAAGATAAGTTAGCAAGCATGTCAAGTTGAACATAAGCAAGAAAACAAGTATTGGTGTCATGGATAATGTCAGTGACAAGCTTAGTGGGGGCCACGTGGTTGTCGCGAGTTTGGATGAGCGACTCTGAAGTTAGATCCATATTGATGGAAGATGGAAGCACGTCGAATTCCATGTCAATCGAAATTCAGACAGGCGCTCTACGCTGGTGAGTGACCACTCACCACCTTGCATATGCATAGGTGCCAAAAAGAAAATTATTCAGCATTATAGGGGAGGCATGGTGTCAGCTCTCCACCACCTCTGGGCCCTGTGGCCTAAGTGAGCTACCCCGTGGCACACGAGTGTGTCATGGCGTGGGCGAGCATTGCAAGACGAGTGTCTTGGGCGTCTTCCATTGGGAATAGGATCTGGAGGATAGTATCGCCATGCCGACATTGTGTCCCTTCCCATGGGCTGGAGGTTCGATATAGTACCCGGTATACCATTTTGGCTCAATGACCTAGCATGGACATGGGAAGGTTCATGCCTAGATATGTCCGGATGGATGGAGGTTCGAGAAGTCTCGAGTTGGAAAAATACCCATGGGGTGATTGTGACGGTTCTCGATAAGCTGACTTGAGTAGGAGAGAGAAAGTTAATGTCGTCCCAACACTCGGAATGACATCCAAAAGCACCTGTGAGACTCGATAATCCCTGTTGATACGGTATTTGTCTGAGTTATCCCGATAAGCTGTATAATGTCCCGGAAAGCCCCCCATAGAGTATAAGCTTGTTTGGCCCGATGAAGGGTTTGAACTTGTCCCGACAAGGCTCCAAAGCGATGTAGAATTACGGGGGTTGTATTGTTGAGAATCATGATGACAAAAGGAGTCATGAAGGAGGGAAGTCACACGTACAAACGATGTGTAGGCCGAATGAAGTTAGTTCTGCATGAGTTCAGTTCGGTTGGGACGAAAGAACCTCGCTTAAGGTCTGATGAAACTTCAAAAAGAATGGGCAAAATGTACATTGGGACTTGTGTTTCCCTTAAGGCTGACCATGATCAAAGAACCTCGCATGGCTAAGAAGTATGACCATGACACCAGGCACGTAGGTGTGGGGCACTAGGCGTCTGCCGTGGGCATCTGCTTCCCCTACTTCGACAGAACACATCCATCACAAAACTAGCTTGATTTTACTCATTATCTTGGTTTAGCTACAGTATCTTTAAGCCTCCTTTCCTTGTAAGTTAGCTTGGTTTAGGCTTCCCAGTTCTTCCTTGGTCTTTGGAACTAAGAAAACAACAATGAAGAACCCTTTGAAACCTTATAAATTCTTCTGGAACGCCTGAAAATATCCTCTTGGATGCAGGACAACTCTTTTAGACGCAGGGCAGACTGTGTTAGACGTAAGACACCACCTCAATTGACCAATCTGCTTAGTTGAACGCAAGGCTGATCTTGGTTGGACACAACCTCCTTATGATGCAGGGTTTATGGTGTTGAATGCCTAGATTTCTTCAGAAAAGTTCTCGACTTCTCTCAAATGAGTTTCGTAAAGCTTTTTGAGTGAATGATCAAGCAACTCTTTGACCTTATTTATAGGAGTTGGATGACAAGCGATCCTTTCTCCATAGGTTGCCACTTAAGCTCACATTTGGCTTCATTTGGCTTCATGCATGATACTTCAACATGCATCCAAACATTTGTGCTCCACAAGTCTCTTTGCATGATATCTTAGTCATGCAACATGACACCTCCTACTTGTTATGTGTTAAACTCTAATGAAGCCACTCAACACCTCTGCCATTCGTCCACCTAGGCCCGAGAGATGACCCATGCATCCATCCTCTCTCCTTCCATGCGTCCATCTTTAGGTTTTCGGGGTGTGGTCTCTTTTGCTCTATTTTCTTCTTCCAACCTTTCTACACTTAGCCAATTTTCCTTTCTAAACAGTTTGTATGCGTCCAACATGCCTCTGGAGGTTCTATACTTAACCAAAATTCTTCTTTCCTTAAGGGGTATGCGTCCAACACTTGCTTGTCCTAAGCATCATGTGTTTCAACTTAGGGACCAAGCTGATAAAATCGATTAGAATACTCTTGTCCATTGTCACTTTTTATGATTATGAAATTTGGCAAATGAATGTCAAGACAGCTTTTCTGAATGGCTATCTTGAGGAGAGTATCTATATGGTTCAATTAGAGGGGTTTATAGAACAAGGTCAGGAGCAAAAGCTTTGCAAGCTTAAAAGATCCATTTATGGATTAAAACAAGCATCTCGATCTTGGAATATGAGGTTTGATACTATAATCAAATCTTATGGCTTTGAACAGAATGTTGATAAACCTTGTGTTTATAAAAAGATCCTAAATACAACTGTAGCATTTTTAGTACTGTACGTTGATGATATTCTTCTCATTGGGAATGAGAAAGAATTATGGACTAACAAAAAACAATGGCTAGCAACCCAATTCCAATGAAGGATTTGGGAGAGGCTTAGTATGTTCTTGGTATCCAAATAGTTCGGAATCGTAAGAACAAAATGTTAGCTATGTCTCAAACATCATATATTGACAAAAAGTTGTCTAGGTATAATATGCATAATTCCAAAAGAGGTCTATTGCCATTTAGACATGGAACTCATTTGTCAAAGGAACAGTGTCCTAAGATACCTCAAGAAGTTAAGGATATGAGACGTATTCCCTATGCATCAACAGTCAATAGTTTATTGTATGTCATGCTATGTACACGACCTGACATATGCTATGCAGTTGGGATTGTCAGTAGATATCAATTCAATCCTGGATATGATCATTGAACTGCCGTTAAAAATATCCTCAAGTATCTAAGAAAACGAAGGACTACATGCTTGTGTAGGGCGCTAAGGATCTAATCCTTATAGAATACACTAACTCTGATTTTAGACTGATAAAGATTCGAGGAAATCTACACTGGGATCAATGTTTACTCTAAACGAAGGAGTAGTAGTATGGAGGAGTATTAAGCAAGGTTGAATTTCTGACTCTACCATGGAAGTAGAGTATGTAGTTGCATGTGAAGCAGCAAAAGAAGCAGTATGGCTCATGAAGTTCTTAATAGATCTAAAAGTTGTTCCAAATATGCATCTGCCTATCACTCTTTATTGTGATAATAGTTGTGCAGTTGCAAACTCCAAAGAACCTAGAAGCCATAAGTGCAGAAAACACATTGAATGAAAATATCATCTCATCAGAGAAATTGTACAGAGAGCTGATGTGGGTTCAGCAGATCCTGTCAGAGCATAACATTGTTGATCCATTTACAAAGGCTCTGATGACTACAGTATTTGAGGGTCACCTGGCAAGTCTAGGTCTTCGAGTTTTGTAAACTAGGACAAGTGGCAGAAAGCTAGCTACTGGGTATTTGATGCGTTAGTTTGTTGTATTTATATATGCTTTTTCTGTGTAAGCTCCACTGTATATAATCAATGTGGAGTTTTAGTCCAAGTGCGAGTTCGTTGGGTTTTATGTCCTAAAACTTGTTGTTAGTAATTTATAGATTTTATTCTCAATAAAGTTGGTATCGAGGTTTATTCAATAAAGTCGGTATTGAATATGTGAATTGCATTTAAATCCAATAAACTAAGAATTCATGGCTATATGGTGAATGCTTAGACTTTATATGATAAAAGTGGACCAAGTTTAAGTAATATGCCCTGCAAGATGCCTCCCACTTTAGGGATAAGATCAAGTAGATAGCTGGGGACATAGCCCTGCAAGATGGAATACACTTCTACCTTATTAAAGGATAGTAGATAAGTTGTTTCCTTAAAGTACTGAATTCAAGTTTTGAACAAGGAACCCCACCCTCTCATTGGCCCAAGAGGGACTCGGTTTGTTGGTTGGACCACAAACTAATTGTTCATTAGAGGATCAATGATACTTACAGAACAAGAAGTAATTACGAGGGTAAAACGGTATTTTTACCCAGATATAATTACGAACAACTTGTGAAGATTGACTACAAATTATGGTTATATCAAATGGACAGAAATATATCTACAGTGAAGAGAGTGCAGCTATTGGGCTTTAGTGGAGTGACCTGGTAGTTAACGAATGTTAATTAACTAGGTTAATAAGTTTAAACAGGTTAATTTCAGATCGTTTAAGCTCATTATTTGTAGGTTCATGAAGTTCCCTTATTAGCTCGTGGACTAAACCTTAGAATAGTATATTGAAACAATTTGAAGTGTTCAAATTTAGAAAATGGAGCATTTTACAGCTTATTCGTTTAATTATGAATTAGATGAAATGGGAATGTCTAAGATATTTAAACAATGATTTAAATATCTATCAGATGAATAGAGATTCACCGGATCGAAAATTAACGGGACGAGTGGAAAATTTATTAATATTTTAATTTAATATAATTAATTAAATTGTTTAATTAATTATTATTTAAATTAATTATATATTAAATTAATATTTAATTAATTTGTGAAATTAATTAAAATAAGAAAATTGGAACTTCCAATTTTCAAATAAAAAAGATGAGGTGTTTCATTCTACTTCTTCTTCCTCCACCTCTTCCTTCTTCTTTGTCTTAATGACTAAGATTTAAGTTAATTTCTTATCTAAGAAGTTTACCTAAGCATCTTCTATAAATAGAAGAAGAATTTATTGAAAAAAAAAAAGGAAAAAGAGAGGAAGGTTTTTGTTTTAATTTTGCTAAAAATTGAAGAAAACTGGGATTCAGTTCTTAAGTTCACATAATTCTTCTTCGTTGCTTAGTGTAAACTTGGGCAACATGTATTGCTCATTCTTGATGTTCGTACTGCATGTATTAGGTTCCTCGGTTCATATCATCTCTACATGAACGATTTAAGATCACATAGTTTGTATCAAATACAAAGTGAGTCGTATGCTTAGTGTTCCCCAGATAAAGTACCCAACCTTTATCCATATACTATAGACCGTTTTGACTATTACTTAAACTTGATCTACTTTTATATCATAAAATATAAGTATTCACCATATAGCCATGAGTTCTTAGTTTATTGAATTTAAATGCAATTCACATATTCAATAACAACTTTACTTAATAAACCTCGATAACAACTTTATTGAGAATAAATTTCATAAATTACAAACAACGAGTTGAGGACATAAAACCCAACAATAAGGTTAATCAATTAATTTTAGAAATGTTTAAAGTTAATTAGACCTAAGATCATTTTCTAATAGGATTAAAATCATTCTCACACTAGCATTAAAGTTTTAATGAACTAAGTAGGAAAAACATTACTGTGATTATAAGGGAACTCTACTGGTAAAGTTCTAACTAAGGCTGGGGGTATTTAAGTTCACTATTAATGGAACACCTCCTACCTGGGAGTTGACCCGGAGCCTTAGTTGAATTAGTCATAGTTTAATGTTAGCATGCATTGTCCCTAGATTAATTGAATTGTTCAATTCACCTAATTGTAAGATCTTTATAAGAGTTATAATAGGCATGGATTTAGATAGATTCATTAGCTAGAATTTAACTAAGTATAATAAACCTTAAAACGTTGGGACACTTTAATGGTAGGAAATTACCAAACGAGATGTTTAAATGAAGTTTTTTTCCTACGTCCCTATATTCAAAACATGAGATCCATGCTCTGCTTCGTGTCTCCTTGGGTGCGACCTCCCTTCGAAAAGTGTTTGCATTGATCAATAACAAGGTGAATAGGAAAAGTGTCTATAGTAAGTGGAAGCGGGACATGTGTCAACGTATCCCTCGGTCTCCACCCTTAGGTCACCCCGTGAGAGTTCTATGACCTGCCTGCTTGTTGTCCTAAAGCAACCATCCCTTCGGAGGGCTTGATCATAGGATTTGGAACACCGTGAACTCATGAAAAGGATAGGGTCTCCTAGGTTAATTACCAACAATTGTCTTTCCCAAAGGTAGCCTGTTGGTGCGTATCTCTGAGATTTGAAAGTGGGAGGGTTACACTTACGGGGATGAGTTAAATGTGTTAACAAATCCTTGACTAGAAAACGATGGCTAATGTTTACATGAATATGAGTTATTATGGAATTAGAATTAGGTAATAATTGTCTCATTTCAAAGGAAGAGTAGCTAATCACCCTTCGGTGGCTGTTCCTCTAAACCTCTGAAGCATCATTGCAAAACTAAATTAATAGTTTGTTAGAGTTCTATGATTGTTTGTTTTGCTAAATCTAATTGGATTTTATGCAATTGTTTGCTTGTGTGACGGGCTAAGGCAAAGATAACTAATACGGTCATCGTTTGTTTAAATTTTTCAGCAATGTCTTCCTCTATAATCGGAGAGAACTATTCTACGTGGAAGTCCAACTTGAATACGATTCTTGTTGTGGACAATCTATGGTTCGTCTTATCGGAGGAATGTCCTCTGACCCTTATTCGTAACACTTCTCAAGCGATAAAGGGTGCTTATGAGAAGGCCCGCATCTATATCTTAGCCAATTTATCTTTTGTTTTGGCTAAGAAACATGAGGCCTTGGTCATGGCAAGAGAGATTATGGAATCATGACGGCTTCAAGTACATTTACACTTGCCGCATCAAAGATGGCACCTCTGTTTGGGAACATTTCCTGGATATGATGCTCCAATTTAACATAGCAGAGGCAAATGGGGCAGTAATAACTGAGCACAACCAGGTTGCTTTCATCATGAAATCTCTTCCGAAGAGTTTCCTTCAATTTCGCAGCAATGCGATGATAACCAAAATTCAATACAACCTGACTAGTCTCCTAAATGAGCTACAAATGTACCAGTCTCTTACAAAAAATAAGGGACCAACAAAAGGAGAGGCAAACATTGTCCATTCCAAGAGAAAGTTCAAGAAGGGTTCATCCTCTTGAACAAAATTTGTACTTCAATCTTTTGCTTCTAGGAAGACTAAGAAAAAGAAGGGAGACAAGGGGAAGGCTCCTATCGCTGCTAACAAAGGCAAAGGAAAGGTCAATGTGGCTGATAAGGGGAAGTGTTTCCACTGCAATTTAGATGATCACTGGAAGAGGAACAACCCTAAGTACCTCGCTAAGAAGAAGAAGGAAAAGGAAGGTAAATTTGATTTACTTGTGTTAGAAACATGCCTTGTTGACCATGATGAGTTTGCTTGGATTCTTGATTCAGGAGCAACTAATCATGTTTGCTTTTCTCTATAGGGAATAATTCCTTTTAGCAGCTGAAAGATGGTGAGATGATGCTCAGGTCAGAATGGGAGACGTTATTTCAGCTAGTATAATGTGAGCTGCAAAGTTATTTTTTGGAAATAAATTTTTTGCTTTCAAAAGGTTTACAATGTTCCCAAAATTAAAAGGAACTTAATATCTATTTCATGTTTGATTGAACAGTTGTATACTTTTCTATTTAAATGAAGCGTTCATTTACAAAAATGGTGTACTTGTTTGATCAGCCAAATTAGAAAATAACTTGTATGTCTTAAGACAAACTGAATCCAAAGTACTTTAAATCACAAATTATTTAAAATGACTGAAACTCAAAATAAAAGGAAACGCATTTCTCCTAAGAGTAACAATATATATCTTTGGCACTTAAGACCTGGTCACATAAACGTCGATAGAACTGGTCGTTTGGTAAAGAATGGACTTTTAAGTGAGTTAGAAGATGATTCACTTCCTCCTTGTGAATGATGTCTTAAGGGAAAAATGACCGAAAGACCTTTTAGTGGAAAAGGTTATAGGACTAAGGAACCGTTAATACATTCAGATCTCTGTGGTTCAATGAATGTAATAACTCGAGGAGAGTACAAATACTTCGTCTCTTTTATAAAGGATTATTCGAGATATGGTTACTTATTTCTAATGGGGCATAAGTTTGAAGCCCTTGAAAAGTTCAAGGAGTATAAGTTGAGGTTGAGAACCAATTAGGTAAAACAATTGGAATACTTCGATCTGATCGAGATGGAGATTACATGGATTGATTTCAGGATTATATGATAGAACATGGAATCCAATCCCAACTCTCAGCTCCTGGTTCACCTCAGCAAAACGGTGTATTAGAAAGGATAAATACAACCTTGTTAAAATGGTTCGCTCGATGATGAGCTATGCTTAGTTGCGTAGCTCACTTTCAGGTTATGCAGTAGAAACTACGGTTCACATCCTGAACAACATTTTCTCAAAGATAGTTTATGAAACACCTTTCAAGTTATGAAGGAGGCGTAAACCTAGTTTGCGTTACTTCCATATCTGGGGTTGTCCAACACATGTGCTGGTAAAAAATCGTAAGAAACTGGAACCTCGTTCAATGCTATGTCAATTTATTGTTTACCCAAAAGAAACGAGAGGTGGTCTTTTCTATGACCCACAAGAAAATAGAGTGTTTATATCAACAAACGCTACTTTCTTGGAGGAAGACCACATGAGGGGTCACAAACCACGTAGTAAGTATTAGGAGAAGCTATTCAAAAGTCAACAAGAGTTGTTGATGAAGCTGGTCCTTCAACAAAAGTTGATGAAGAAGCTATTCAGGTCCATCTCGTCCCTCTCAATCATTTAGAATGCATTGACACAATGGCAGGGTTGCATCATGACTTGACCACTACTTGGGTTTAATTGAAACCCAGGTCGTCATACTTGATGATGGCTTTGAGGATCCATTGTCTTATCAGCAGGCAATGAAATGACGTAGGTAAGGACCAATGGGTCAAAGCCATGCACTTTGAAATAGATTCTATGTACTTCAATTCAGTATGGGAACTCATAGATCTACCTGAAGGGGTAAAGCCCATAGGATGCAAATGGATCGATAAGAGAAAGAGAGATGCAGCTAGGAATGTACAAAACTTCAAAGCGACTCCTAGCAAAGGGTTATACCCAGAGAGAAGGGGTTGACTATGAGGAAACTTTTTCTCTTATTGTTATGCTAAAGTCTATAAGAATTTTCTTGTCCATAGCCGCATATTATAATTAAGTAATATGGCAAATGGACATCAAGACTGCCTTTATGAATGATAATCTTGAGAAGAATATCTTTATGTCTCGAGGGGTTCATATCCCAAGGTCAGGAGCAAAAAGTTTGCAAACTAAATCGATCCATGGGTTGAAACAGACTTCTAAATCTTGGAATATTGACTTGATATTGCAATTAAATTTTTTGGTTTTGACCAAAATGTTGATGAGCCTTGTATATACAAGAAAATCAACACGAACAAAGTAGCTTTTCTAGTACTTTATGTGGACAATATCCTACTCATCATGCCTCTAGCTACTATGCATGACCTCACTTCTCAAAACCTTATGCTCTGTTCCAACTTGTCACACCCCCTCCCAGATACCCTCCTAACCCAGGAGAAAGTGTGATGACAGCAGATACCGACCCTTTTACGGTACCCACTGCCAACCATAAAACTTAACTGTCACCTAATAAGCAGTGAAACATGATACTTAAATATCAACTTAATCCAGGGTTAAGTTATCATACAGACATTGCTTTCCACTCAAAACATATAACTACATAAGTTTCACAACGACATCCTTAACCCTCTATATGTACAACATATAATTAAGTTCAAATATTTACAATTCTCAAAATACTAAACACTACTAATGGGCTCAGATGAGTTTCTCGGTAGGCTAAGCACCCCTGACTCGCTCACTATCTGAAAACAGAAAAACAAGGAAAACATGAGCTAGGTTGCCTAGTGAGTGACTTGTTTTGTAAATACTTCCCTTTAACTCAGAAACTAATTATAGTGTAAACATTATAAAACAATACGCTAAAACTTTCAATTCAAAGTCATGCCCAATGCAAAACATGATCAAATAGCATTGTCAAATCATATATGTTTATTCCAGGAAAAGATACTAAGAAATTCAATTTATTTCAAACCATTTTCCGTAGTTGAGGCAGAGCAGAGCTCAACGCTACTCAATGTCGAAAACATCCTTAGTTGAGGCAGAATAGTCTTAACACACCTAACGTCGAAAATCCTTAGCCGTGTGGAGTAATCTCAACACAACAGCGCTAGTATTCCTCTATGTGCACATAGATATCCTATCTTGGGTCACCCGAGTACCTTCTCCGAGTACTTCAGTGCCAGGCCCCTACGAGATTTTGGCCACCCACATGCCTTTTTTGTGTACTTCAGCATTGGGGCAATTTCCATATTTAGGTTACCCACATGCCAACTAAGTACTTCAGCATTGGGAACTATTTTCACAAACGTTTTTCAACAACATGTTTTGGAAATAGCATAATATAAATTATGAGTTTTAACATTTCCAAATCTTCACAATTTCATCCACAAGCTTCAAAGCTTTTCATAAAATCATAAATTAACAATAGCATGCTTCAAATGATTTTCCAATATAAAACACGTATTATGCACGTTAAAACTCATGAAAGCATAATCATATAATCATGTTTCCAAACATAATCTTTCAACAATAAAACTTTGTTCAAAGTAAACACATTTTAAATACAAGTGTCACTCACAACTTGTCTTGGGCCTTTAGCGGTTTATACACCTTTTCTAGCTCTTCTCGGCCTATAATAATACATTTCTCTTTGTTAGACTTTTCTAAAATCCCCTTAAACATAACCAACAAGCTTTAAACATTTACACTTGTTCAATGGTTCAGCACCGAGATCAATTTCCATCAAAATAATCTTTAATGCGTGAGATTTCAAACAACCAAGGAGACTAACTAGCGAAACTGAGTAGCAAACAAAATAGTACTAGCAATACCATGACTAGCGAGACCAGCGACTTACTTGATCAGCGAGACTAGCGATACCCAGCGAGAGTTTTGAGATGCAAAGCCTTCACACCAGCGACACCCGTCTCGTTGCTCACGCTTAATCTTTCAGTGTCGCTACTTTTCTAGCGATACCGTCTCCCACAGCTTCTGCCATTACTTCTGTTTTCACTTCTATTTGTTTAAAGTCGCATTTCCAGCCCAAATTAGAACTTCTTTCCTTCTTCAACCTTGTAAAAAAATGTGTTTTCTAGCTCACCTCAAGATTTCAGAGCTTAACTCCTCTTTGTTCGACAAATATTCCCAAGTTACTTTGAGTTGCTCCAAATCACTCGAGAAATCTATACCAATTGTTTCCACCTAACATTTAACATGTTTCTTTTCAAGTTCAGCTCGACCATCCTTCATAAAAATTGTTAAGAATTGAGTGAACTTACTAACCTCAAATTCTCAGCCCTAAACTCGATCTCCACAGCTCGCTATCCTCCAAATACCAAACCTTGCTCAAATTACACGACAGCAATCAAACCTTCTGTTCCAGCTTCAAATACACCACAAAAACAATCAGAATTCTACTCAAATTTGCCCTAGACTCCTTCTTCTACCTCTTTTTGTCACTCAGCTGAAAAATGGAATCAGTTGAAGCTTTTGATAGTACAGAAAATGATTGGAAAGTCAGCTTTACACACTTAAACAAGCTGCCGACTTACTTCCACTTTCTCTTTTTATTTTATTTTATTTCCAATAATCAAATTAACTCTTTCACTATATGAACGTAACCCCCTTTGGAAAACTTGGATGCTAGCTTGGACGCATAGCACCATGCGTCTGTCCATAGGCTCTCTTGCTTCTCCAATGTAACCCCTTACTAACATCAACCAACGCATGGCCACTTGCCCAACGGCCTCAACAATCGCATAGCACCAACCATCACCCGTGCTCAACCTCACGGACACATGCCTCAGCAAGCCAACGCATCAACCCTCATGCTTGGGCTCGGCTACCCAAGGTTTTCACGTATTTTCCAACCACCACCCATGCTCACTCTCATGGATGCATACTTCAACCCAGCCAACGCATAACCACTTGCTTGCCATCACCTAAAGATAAAAGTAGGGTTTACAACACCGATTCTGATTTTCAAACTGATAAGGATTCTAGGAAATGTGATCGTCACCGGATCGCTTCGAAGCCCTACATCATTGATCCCTGTACGAAGGCTCTCTCGGCTAAAGTGTTTGAGGGTCATGAGAGTCTAGGTCTACGAGACATGTATAGTGTATAATATAAGGCAAGTTGTGAAACCCAGAAACTTTAACCTAGTAGATTAAGATGCCACTAAGAAAAGGAACTAGGGAAAATAAGGGAAAACTTGTATACAAGCTTGTGGAGTTATAAGAGTTTAGAGAGAGAAAATTTGGGCTTGAGATTTGAGTGTATGAGCAAGTCTTAACTAAGAAGGTAGTATGCATTGAAGGTAAGGAAGAAAGTGTACGAACAATCTTGAAATTTGAGAAGGAAATAAATCATAGATGAGTTTGGGAGAAAACCACAGTAAGTGATTTTTTGAGTTTTGGACTAAGGAGGTAAATAAGTTAAGAAATTTTCTAAATGTCATAACTATGTTTGGAAAACTTTGGTATAGGCGCATAGACTTTGGTGAGGAAGAAAACTTTCACTAAGTGTTGAAGAAGGTTGAGTTGGTAGCATAGTTGGAAGTTAGTGGTGAGTTGAATACTTATTTTTGGGAAAAATCACCATGATGGATGCATAGAAGATGGTGTCAACGCATGGTGGAGCATGTTGGGAAGAATTTTGACTAAGTGTTGAGGTGTTGAAAGGAATCCCAAGTCATAGAGAGGAAGGTTGAACGTATGGTGCCTTATTGAAAAAGGAATCTCATCAAATTTAATAGTTGAACGCATAGGGCATACTCCGGGGAAGTTTAAACTAAGTGTTGGATGACTTTGAGAGTTGAGAAGCAAACCCTAAGGAAGAAAGGGAAGGCTCGGACGCATACCCTAGGGTTTTGGAGGAAATGACTAGGTGTTGATTAATTCATGTTTGAGGCAAAGGAAGTGTCTTTAAGGAAATAAGGGTAGGACACATATGAAAGGAAGAGTTGGGTACATAGGCTTTTGGAGAGCCCTATGGACGCACCGGTGAGGTTCATAGAAGTCCATGAGGGTAGGAAAGGAAGCTTGGATGCATAGTTTAAGGATGCTGGTCCAATTGCGCGCATACATGAGAAGTTACAAGTAAAACCTAAGTTGAAACACATGATGCTCTTTTTCTCTTGTAGATCTATTTACAACTAATAGGTTTCACCCCACTTAATTGATCTACAAGTTCCCAAACTGAATTGAAGTACATAGACTCCGTTTTGAGGTTCATGACTTTGACCCTAGTCTTTATCACATCATTCATTGTTTGTCTATAGGTCAATGGATCCTCTATCCCATCATCAGGTATGACGAGTTGAGTTTCTATTAAACCCATGTAATGATCAGGTTCATGAATAACCCTCCCACTACATCAAGGCACTTTCAACTCTTGAGAAGGATGTGATTTTTCAACACTTGAAGCTGGACCAACTTGATCAACAACTCTTGTTGATTCGCCTGTAGTTTCTTTGGAAATTTCATTTAATACTAGTTTACAACGAGGTTGATGATCTCTAATGTGGTGTTCCTACAAGAAAGTAACGTTTGTTGATACCATCACTCTATTTTCTTGAGGATAAAAAAATAATCTACCTTTCGTTTTTTTTGGGATATCCTACAAATAGGCATAATTTTGAACCACGTTCTAACTTCTTGGGATCTTGCACCAACACATGTATCGGGCATCCCCAAATTCTGAAGTGATGTAAACTACCTCTTTACGCCCTCTCCATAATTCAAATGGTGTTTCTGAAACACTTTTAGAAGGAACATTGTTCAAAATATACATAGCAGTCTCTAATGCATATTCCCAAAATGAATCAGGTAACTAAGCATAACTCATCATTGATCAAACCATGTCTAACAAGATTTTGTTTCTTCTTTCTAATACACCATTTTGTTGTGTTGTACCAGGTGCAGAAAGTTGAGACTTAATTTCATGTTTTATCAGATAGTCTTGGAATCTCAAGTCCATATACTCTCCACCACGATTTGATCGTAGTGTTTTAATAGTTTTACCTAATAGGTTATCGACCTTAGTCTTGTACTCTTTGAACTTTTCAAATGACTTAGACTTATGATGTATTAGATAAACATAGCCATACCTCAAATAATCATCAACAAAGGTGATGAAATATTCATACCCTCCTCGTGCTTTGACATTCAAAGGACCGCAAAGATATGTGTGCACGAGCTCTAAGAGTTTGGCTCTAAGACCTTTTCTAGTAAAAGATCTTTTGGTCATCTTACCTTTAAGACAAGACTCAAATGGAGGTAAAGAGTTATCTTCTAACTGATTTAGAAGTCTACTTTTTACCAATCTCCCAATTCTATTGAGATTAATGTGACCAAGTCTTGAATGCCAAAGATAAGCATTTGAAGAATCTTTTCGTCTTTTATTGTGAGTGCTAGCTGTTTTAAACATCTCCATATTTAAAATAGCCTTTACTTTGATAGGTTTTAACTTATATAAGTTGTTTTCTAATGTTGTAGATCAAATATTGATACCTCTTTTACTAATGAACACTTCATTAACATCAAAAGATACTTTATGTACATGTTGTAGCAAATAAGAGATAGATATTAAATTCCTACTACATTTAGTAACATAAAGTACATTTTCTAGTAAAATGTATTGATCTCCAAAAAACAGCTTCATATCTCCCACTGCTTTGGCTGAGATGATCTCCTTATCCAACCCTGAGAGCTGCCTCGCCATCTTCAAGCTGTTTCCAGCAACTAGTTTCCTGAAAATAAGAACAAACATGATTAGTGGCTCCTGAATCTAATATCCAGGTAGAAAAATCATTCTCCACTAAACAAGTTTAAAAAACTAGTAAATCATATTTACCTTATCTTTTTCAACTTTCTTTTTTGCAAGATATTTTAGGCAATTCCTCTTCTAGTACCCATCTATGTTGCAACGGAAACACTTTCCTTTGTCTGCAACCTTTTTCTTGCCCTTTTGTTCAGCAGTGGTTTTCCCCTTACCCTTTTTCTTCTTCGTCATTTTTCTCTTAGAAGAAGAGGGTCCAGACTTAGAATTCGAGGATGATCCTCTTTTCGACTTTTTGAAAATAACATTTATTTCCTTTTCTTGTCCTTTTGTTTTCATCATTGATTGAAACGTCTGAAGCTCATTAAAGAGGAAGTTAGATTGTACTCTATTTTATTCATTATCGCATTAGTGCAGAATGGTAAAAAACTCTTTGGAAGAGACTTGAGTATAAAATTGACTTGACTCTTCTCATCAATAACAACTCCATTTACCTCAACCAGATTGTAATGGACCATCATGTCCAGAACATGTTCCCTAATAGAGGTTTCGTCTTTCATTCGAGAGTTGTAAATGTATTTAGTAGCATCATGCCTGATAGATGAGGACGGCTGTTCGAACATCGCCTGAATATACCCATAGATTATTTCTCTTGCAATGATACTTTAGTGGTTTAGAATAAATGCTACCGAGGGGCGATCAATTACTCCTTCACTAAATTAAGATATTCTTGACCAAATACTAATATAAGAATAACTCTTATTCCTATAGTATTTGATTATCAATTATTTGGTCAAAATACTTACTAACACTTACTAATATTTTGTAAGTGTATACCTGCCATTTTCAGATTCCATAGATCAGTATCAACAACCTTTTGAGGGAAAGAGAATGTTGAAGACAGACCTAAGAAACCCTATCCATTTATGGAGTTCACGGTGTTCTGAATCCCATGATATAAACCCTCCGATTGGTAGTGTCATGTTAGGAAATGACTTGCAAATGCATCATTGGAATCTCACGATGTGATCTAATGGAAGAGACCGTAGGATGTGTTGACCCACTCCCTTCACCCACTTACTATGAATTGCTTCCCTTTGTTATTGACTCATCGTACTCTCCGACTGGAGTTCACTCCCAGGGTGACGTAAAGCCCAGCATGAATCTCGCAGCGTGAACTCTTATCTTAGGAACGTGAGAGCTAGCATATCGCATATACAAATCTCCCACTGAAGTGTTCTAATTTTTTAATATTGGGTATTCTTAGTTATATCTCAGCTAAATAAATATAACCTAAGTCTAGGCAATTTATCCAAGTATAATTCTTATACTGGATTTAACCTACGATGTCTAAGTGATAAAACCATTTTAAAACTTACACCGCCAACGCAAGCTCATAAAACTAGTTCTACATAAATCAAGAATCAGTTTGATCCCCAGGTAGCAGGTGTTCCGTAAACCATCAACTTAAATACCTCTAGCCTTAGACAGAATCTTAATAGGTGAATTTTTGTAACCTTTGTTTTATTAGTTAATTACCTACTTTAGGTGTTGTTAACTCTAAGTGAGCATGCATCTTAACTTTGTTATAAACTTTAAGACATTCATTTTATAACACTTTATAAAAGAAGCATACTATAACATTCATCATAAAAATAATATAACTTATATTAATTTATGATAGATAAGACATGCATACTATATACATTGTAACGCTTTATAACATACATATATGCATGAACATGTTAATCTTATGGTGGAATTTTAAATCTATATGGCATACTTTATGCACAAATAAATTTGATTTAATTAAAACATGTATTCACAATGCATAATAATTAAACACACTAAAGTGGACCGATTTTAGCATCTAATTGACTTAAAACAACTAATTTATTACAATTGTAATTGAAAGCCTGCGCGAACCGCTCCTGAACCCTTCAAATCGGCTAGAACCAGCTTCAAACCTCTTGAATCGGACCAAAAAAAATGTTGAAAATAGGGCTGAACCAGCTGGAAAAAATTGAACCAGATCACTTGAACCGTTCAGAAACCTGCCAGGAACTTCGCCGAAAAAATCCAACTTTACGGGAACTCGTGGAACATAATAGGAAGAATCTAGCAAAACTTACTAGGAAGTTGAAGAACTCTGTGGAACTTTACGGGAAATATGGCAGAATGCTCAGTTTCTTCGATTTGGCTTGATTCTTCTCCAAATTTCTCCAAATTACAGCCTAGAATCAACTTTAATGACTCCAATAAAATTATAGACCCTTTTTCACACATTAAAGGCCATGAACAAGAATTCAATTACAATTATTACAACAAATTAAAGCAACATTAGATGCTGAAACAAGTTCAATCCCAACTTTAGCAACTGCATTCATCTCATGAAATTGCACCTACCAACCTCAAACTGATGTAAATTAAGTGCTTTAAACATGCTCTGATACCAATTGCTGGAGTTAGAAAATGTGCAGCGGAAGAAAAAGTGGATATAAGGCACTCTAATTACATCAATTTAGAGGAATAACATGCTTGGATGAATTGAAATACAAAGGAAATACCACTTACTTGTTGTAGCCTCAAATTTGTCCCTGAGAACCTCCAAAACCTGATCACAAACTATTCATGGACCACTATTAGAGTTTCCTCATTATTCTCGGGGCTTAGAATGGATGGTGGGATTCAAATTTTGATGAATTGAAATTTGAGGGAAAGAACACAGTTTTGAGAGTTGTGGGTTTTCTACAACTTTTAGCAAAATTAAAACAAAAACCTTGCTCTCTTTTTCCTTTTTTTTTTCAATCAATTCTTCTCTTATTAGAAGATGCTTAGGTAAACTTCTTAGCTGAGAAATTAACTCATAAATCTAAGTCATTAAGACAAAGAAGAAGGAAGAGGTGGAGGAAGAAGAAATAGAATGAAACACCTCATCCTTTTTCTTTAACAATTGGAAGTTCCAATTTTCTTATTTTAATTAATTTGTGAAATTAATTAAATATTAATTTAATATATATAATTAATTTAAGTAATAATTAATTAAATAATTTAATTAATTAAATTAAATTAAAATAGTAAATTAATTTTCCACTCGTCTCGTCAATTTTTGATTCGGTGAATCTCTATTCATCCAATCGATATTTAAATATCTCAAACACTCCAATTTCATCTAATTTATAATTAAACGACTAAACCGTAAAATGCTTCATTTTCTAAATTTGAACACTTCAAATTGTCTCAATATACTGTTCTAAGGTTTAGTCCACGAGCTAACAAGGGGACCTCATGAACCTACAAATCATGAGCTCCAATGATCCAAAATTAACTGGTTTAAACTCTTTAACCTAGTTAATTAACATCCGTTAACCACTGGGTCACTCCACTAAGGCCCAGTAGCTGCACTCTTCTCACTGTAGATATATTTCTGTCCATTTGATATAACCATAATTAGTAAGTCAATTAGTTACATGACATTAGGAGTAGTCTTTAGCAACTTTCATTGTTAACCTAACTATTTGCATGATAAATTAACAACAATTCATTATTATAGATCCAATTAGACATACAATTCCTTCAATCGTACATCTAATCTGGCATGCATGGATGACCAATCAATAAGAATGAAGCACAATAACGATGAAAAGTATATTCATTACAACAATCCATGAAAAGTGTACAACATTAGCATAATTTCATAAACAAATCATCAATACCCTAAAACTAAAGAGTCTAGTGACACATAGCTTTTGACAACATGTGTTCAAAACTAAATTCAACATAGAAATAGTGTAAAGGAAGGAAAACTCTCCTGTAAGAAGCTCTTGATTGAGGAAGAACCACCTAGATGTCCTTGATCTTTACATTGGAAACTTGAACGACACCAAACTCTCTCTCAGACTCTTTTCTCTCTTCCTTACAGCCAACTCACTCTTTGAGGTTATGTATTGTGTTGTTCCCTCTACCTAGGGTTGCTGAAAACCCTCCAATTTATAGACTTGGCCGCCTAGATTTCTTCTCAAAATTGCAGATTTTTCAAATTAGGAAAGTTTGGCGCCGTAGTACTGTAAAGTAGCGCTGCGATGCTGACCGACATCAATAGGTAGCGTCGCGTTGCTATAAGATGGCGTCGCTGCGCTTGCGTCATTGATTCCTACCACCTAGCATCGTGCCACAACGATGCACTAGCATTGTTGCGCTTCTTGAATAGCTGCTCTTGTGAAAAAGTCAAGTTGGCGAGGCGGCACTGCCCTGTTTTTAGGGATTTTGTAATTTTCTTCTCTTTTTCGCTTGATTTTGGCTCTGTTTTGATTCTTTTGGCTTTAAATTCCTATTTTCTTTATATTGATCTGAGAACCACTAGCAAACAAGTGAAATCTAATACAAACTTCATTAATTTAAGAGAATAAAAAACACTTTTCATGCGCGTTTCAGCTTGCTATTGATCATTTAGAACAAAGCATAGTTGACTTTGATCTTGATAATGTGGATACTAGATTTGATGAAATTCCTTTGTATGCTAAGTGGTTAGATAACATGCCGATATGCACTAATATGTATAATCCAATGCTTCTTGCTCCTTTGCATGTTATAAATAATATTGAGAAGTTTGCTTTAAAATTAAAAGTGTTGCCTTCTCATTGAAATATGCATTCCTGGATGATTTTTCTTCTATTCCTGTTACTATATCTTCTGATTTGAATTCTGTGGAAGAAGAAAAGTTGTTAAGAGTGTTATGGGAACATAAGTTTGCTATTGGTTGGTCTATTGAGGATCTTAAAGGTATTAGTAACCAAGGAAGGTGGTATGACAGTTGTTAAAAAAGAAAAAGATGAGACCATTGCCATTAGAACAGTGACAGGATGGCGTGTGTGTATTGACTAAAGGAAGTTAAGTAAGGCTAATAGAAAAGATCATTTTCTTCTTCCTTTTGTAAATCAAATGCTTAATAGACTTGCAGGTTATTCTCACTATTGCTTTCTAGATGGATATTCTGGTACAATCAAATTGTCATTGCTCCTGAGCATCAAGAATAGACTACATTTACTTGTCCCTAAGGGACATTTGCTTTTAGGAGAATGTCTTTTGGTTTGTGCAATGCCCCTGCTACTTTCAAACGTTGTATGATGTCTATTTTTCAGGGGCTCATTGAAGACATAATGGAGGTTTTCATGGATCATTTTTCTATTTTTGGGTCTTCATTTGATTCTTGACTTAGTAATCTTACATGTGTTTTGCAGAGGTGCCACAATGCTAACCTTGTGTTGAATAATTCTGAGAAGTGTCACTTCATGGTCAAGGAAGGCATCATTATAGAACACAAAGTCTCAGAGAGAGGATTGGAGGTGGATAGGGCTAAAATCTGCCATTGAACAATTACCACCTTCCACTAACGTGAATGGAGTTAGAAGCTTCCAAGGGCATGTAGGGTTTTACAGGAGATTCATCAAGGATTTTTCTAAAATTGCAAAACTCTTGATTAACTTGTTAGAAAGGAAGCTCAATTTTTATTTGATGATGCATGTCTACTAGCTTTTAATACTTTAAAAGAAATATTGATTTATGCAGCAATCATTGTTGTACCTGAATGGAGTCAATCTTTTGAGATAATGTGTGATGCTAGTGAAGTCTTAGGTGTTGTTTTAGGCCAACATAGAGATAACATGTTTTGGGCAATTTACTATGCTAGTAGGACCCTTTATAGTACTCAACAGAAATATACTACTACTGAAAAAAAGGTTCTAGCTGTGTGTTTGGCCTTCATAAATTTAGATCATACTTGCTTGGCTCTAAAATTGTAGTGCATACTGACCATGCCGGTTTGAAGTATTTGTTTGAAAAGAAAAATTCAAAACCTAGATTGATGAGATGAATTCTGTTGTTGCAGGAATTTGATCTTGAAATGAAAGATAGAAAAGGATGTGAAAAAATTTGGTTGCAGACCATCTATCTAGGATTGAGAATGTGGATGCTAACTCATGCTCCCCATTGTTGAGATGTTCCCTCATGAAAAACTGTATCAAGTAAAAGATAGTTTACCTTGGTTTGCTGATATCGTAAACTATCTTGCAGGAGGACATTTGCCACCTGACATTAACACTCAACAAAAGAAGAGATTTCTACATAATGTCAAGTCTTACTGTTAAGAAACCCTTGATAATTTAGATCCAACAACCTTTTAAGAAACAAGACCTTTAGATCTAATACTCAACTCCAAAATAATATGGAATCAACCCAAGGAATAAGTTTTTGAAAGGAATTTTATCTTGATGATCAAGATCAAGAGTAAAGAAAAATTTGTTTCTAAATTCAAGATTCGAATCACTCCACATGAATTTTGATCAACACCACTTGAATGATTCTAACATGCAAGTTCTAAAACACAAGAAATGGCAAAAATAAAACACTTAGCTCTCTACAAAGCTAAAGAAAATTCTAATTCATTCAGTTCTCAAAATCTGTCCACAATGTGAAGAAAAGAGGCATTTTTTATAGCCATTACACCCTAATCATAATTGGTAAAAAGAAAACCAAAAGACAAAATTATATGGCTGATTTATGGGGAAAAAGGTAACCTACAGGAGTTTCAATTCTCCATAACCCCCTATTAAAAGCAAGGTTTAAATAGAAATAAAACAAAACTGAAATTATAATTAAATATCAATAACAAAAGTGCTATCTTTTTATCATTCCATTGATTAGCTTCCACTTGACTTTCATTAATTCAAGTAGGACTTCATTAACTGCAAGTTAGAATGCATTTAATGCATCTTCATCTTGAAGCTCAACTTTGCATAGCATGTATGGAAGAACTCCAACATCTTTTACAATCTCCTTTGTTGAGGTCACCGTAGCTTGGATATGAGTGGTTAAAACTTGTTGTAGCTTCTTGGCTCTGGACCTTGTAATGGGACCTTGAGCATGATAAGGTCAAGAGCCAAGAGCCAAGGAATGCTGGTATGCAAATTTAAAGAAATGTAGCTTTTTTATGGAAAAAGTCAATTTTCTTGGATTTGTAGTTTCATCTAAAGGAGTTGAAGTCGATGAGGAGAAGGTAAGGGCTCTAAGAGATTGGCCTACACCTAAAAGTGTAAGTGAGGTAAGAAGTTTCCATGGTCTTGCCGGATTCTATTGTAGGTTCATTAAGGACTTTAGTACAATTGCTTCGCCTTTAAATGAACTGGTTTAAGAAGAATGTTTCTTTTGTTTTGGAACCAAAACATGAACTTGCTTTTAACACTTTGAAAGATAAATTGAGTTCAGCTCTGGCTTGCATTACCTAATCTTGACTTAACTTTTGAAATAGAATGTGATGCTAGTGGAGTAGGGATAAGTGCTGTTTTGATGCAAAATCAAAGACCTTTAATGTTTTTTAGTGAAAATTTGAATGGTGCTTCTTTGCGGTATCCAAATATGACAAAAAACTTTATGCTTTGGTTCATGCATTACAAACATGGAAACATTATCTATGGCCTAAAGAGTTCGTTATACACATGGATCATGAAAGTTTAAAGCATTTGAAAGGACAAAATAAATAAATCAGCGACATGCCAAGTGGCTTGAGTTTACCGAAACATTCTCTTATGTGATTAAGTACAAACAGGGTAAGGAGAACATTGTTGCAGATGCTTTATCACGTAGGTATGCTTTACTCAATGCTTTGAATGCTAAGTTGTTTGGGTTTTGATCATATAAAGGCTTTGTATCATCATGATGTGTTATTTGCTCCTTTTATTGAATCTTGTGAAAAAGGACTTGTTGTGAATGATTACATGCTATTTGATGGATTTTTGTTTCGCAAAGGAAAACTTTGCATTCCATTTTGTTCCATTCGTGAGTTACTTGTAAGGGAAGCTCATGGGGGTGGTTTAATGGCACATTTTGGAGTTTCAAAAACTTATGATAAGCTTGCTGAACATTTTATTGGCCTAAAATGAGACATGAACATTTTTATTGGCCTAAAGTGAGACATGATGTTCATAAAGTTTGTGCCCAATGCATAATATGTAAACAAGCTAAGTCTAGGCTTCAATCCCATGGTTTGTATTCTCCTTTACCTGTTCCTACTAGTCCTTAGATTGATATATCAATGGTTTTGTTTTAGGCTTACCTAGAACTCAAAAAGGTAGGGATAGTTCTTTGTTGTGGTTGATAGATTTAGTAAATGGCTCATTTTATTCCTTGTCACAAAACTAATGATGCAAAACGTATTGCTGACTTGTTTTTTCGAGAGGTTGTGAGATTACATGGCATTCCTATTCCTTTACAAGTTTGTAGAAGGGAAGAAGTTTTGAATTTGGCTAGAAATGCGATTTTTGTCAGTAGAAGTGAGAACATAAGGAAAGGAAGAAACTGTGGCTGTCGGGTGTCGTTGGTATTGTAGTGTCACTGTGAAGTTGGAGACTGAGTAGCAAGACGAGTGTCGTTGGAAACGCAGAGAGCTATGCATCTCTTAAATCTCGCTAAGTGTCACTAAGTATTGCTACTCAAGGTGAATCTCGCTAGTCTTGCTCATTATGGTCTCGCTAGTGTTGTACATTTGTAGGCCAAACTCGCTAGTTATCTCGCTCATTATGAATTATTTTGGGAGAAATGAGTCTCGGTGATGAAGCATGCCTGGAGTTTAATTATGCCAACTTAATGATTATGGAAAGGAAGTTTAGAAAAGCCTAACACGAGAAATGTGTGTCTACAAGCCAAGAAGAGCTAGAGAAGACGTATAATCCGCTCAGGGTCTAGGACAAGTTGTGAGTGACACTTTCCTTTTCCTAAATGATTTTAGTTAAATGTTTAGCCAGGCTTTTGTATAAAATGTATGTTTATGATGATTTGAACAACATGATGGCTGCTTATATTTGATTTATGGCATGAATGCTTATACTTGATTTTATGGCATGAAGGCATTGTTGAAAATCATGTTGATAAGATGCTATTTATTGAAAAACGCTATGTTTTCCAAGAAAGGTGTTTATAATGAGCTGTTTATGCGAAGCATACCTATTTCTAAAATGTTCTCTAAGGGACCCAATGCTGAGGGACATTTGAGAAGGCATGTGGGCAACCCTGTGATTAGGGACCCAATGATGGACTCGGAGAAGGTACTTGGGCATCCCGAGATATTCCTATGTGCACGTAGAGATTTTCGACGTTGGGTGCGTTGAATCTTGCTCTGCCCCAACTAAGGTTGTTTTCGACGTTGAGAGCGTTGAGTTGCAATTTTCTTCGACCAAATTATTTCAAATTGAGTCTAGATTCACTGAGAGGGCTGCGGGAAGGAAACACTATGATGAAAAACTCGAATTTCATCAAAAACTCAAGATTGTTTGACTATTGGGTAATCTGCAGCAAATTGGAAAGATTGGAAGATATCTGGCCGTAGAAAAAGAATGAGAAGCTGAAAGTTTGAGGTGAGTTAGCCAAGACATTATTTACAAGTTTATAAGAGAAAGGAAACTCTAATTCTGGGCTAGAAATATTATATTTGGTAGCTAGAAAGTGTGTTCAAGGCTGTTGAATGAGTTTTGGAGTGGCTGTACGTGCAGTTTGGCTTGGGTCGTGGTTGAAAGGAAAAACCATTTGAGGTTATTTTTACAAATTCTGGACGCGAGGGGGCAGGCCGACACGCCACTGGCAACGCAAGGGTGAGCGAGAGGTGCTGCCGACTGTGTGTAGGCTGTGCATGCCTTCCCTCTTTTGAGGTTATTTCGGCAGTGAGTGTGTGGGAATTGCCACCCATGTGGGCAGCGTGTGCGAGGCAATGGCTGTGTGTGCAGGGCAGCGTGCTGTGCGGATTTAGTTTGGCTAGGTGTGTGTGCTGCAGGGCTGTTGGACACACTTAGGGGCAGTTTTCCACTTTTGGACATTTGGCTCAATTTTGCTTGCCAGTGAGCCTACTTGAGCTAAAATGACTTAAAATATGCCATGAAGGAAATTTTAAGGATATTAACAAAAATAATTAATTTATTCCAAGCCGGGAAGAGCTAGGGGAAGCATATAACCCATTAAGAGCCCAAGACAAGTTGTGAGTGACTTAAATTCATTTAAAATGTTTTTTTCGATATTTTTCAAATGCTCAGTTTATTCGCAACATATGAGATTCTGGAATAAATTGAAGATGCTTCTATGTGATTTTGACATGATATTTTATATTACCAAGCTTTATGAAAAGCATGCTATTTCAGAAATACTCTAAATTCTGAGAAATTATTTAACTCATGTTTATAACTGATTTAGCATGCTTTATTTTCAAAAGATGGTACTCAATGTCGAAGGACATAAAGAAGGCATATGAGCAGCCTTAATATTGAGACTCGATACTGAAGGACTAGAGAAGGTACAGATGGGCAACCCGGGTTATAATTCCTATGTGCATATAGAGGGAAATTCGACGCTGTAGTGTTGAGATAACTCCACACAGCTAAGGTTATACGACATTGGGTATGATGAGATTATTCCATCCCAACTAAGGTTGTTTTCGACGTTGGACGTGTTAAGATTACTCCACCCTGACTAAGGTTGTATTTCGACGTTGAACAACGTTGAGTTTACTCCGCCTCAACTAAGGAAAATCTTTCAAGCATATACAAATGTTTATAAGTTTTCAATGTTTTACTATTAGAATTACGACATGACTTCGTTGAGCTTTTAAGCCAAGTATAGGTTTGTAAACTTGTCATTCACTGGTTAACCTCGCTCATGTTTTCATGTTTTCAACTTTCCAGGTAGCGAGCGAAACCAGGGTGCTTAGTCTACTTGTCAAACTCGTCTGGATTTGCTTCTTAGTTTGAACTTCGACACCATATATGGCTCATTCTTGATGTTTATATTGCATGAATAAGGTTCCTCCATTCATACATAGACCTAGCATTGTACATATTAGGATCGAAGGAGTGAAAGCTGCGTAAAAACTCTGATGTTATCATTATAAAGTTTCATTTGGTATTGTTTATGGTCTGAATTTAAAATTATAATTATATTATCAAGTGTTTGGTAAGGATTTGAGGAGAGTTAAGATGACAGTAGATGTCGTAAAGGATCGATGTCTGCTGTCATTACACCTCTTTTCGAGTTAAGAGGATAGCTCAGGAGGGGGTGTGACACTACTCCTAGGCAAATCATGTTTATTGAATTTTAAACTTTATCAAATGGATGTGAAGAGTGCTTTTCTAAATTGGTACTTAAACGAAGAAGTTTTTGTTGAATAGCCCATGGGGTTTGCTGACCCTACTCATCCAAACTATGTCTATCGTCTTAGTAAAGCTTTATATGGACTTAAGCAAGTTCTAGGGCATGGTATGAACATCTAACCAAATTTCTTGAGAAAAATGGTTACAGGCAAGGAGGTGTGGGAACACTGTTTGTAAAACAAGCTCAAAAAGAATTTTGTGATTGTCCATATTATATTGATGACATCATCTTTGGTGGCATCCAACAAAAAATGGTATGTCTATTTGTAAAACAAATGTAGGATGAATTTGAGATGAGAATAGTAGGAGAGTTGTCTTACTTTATGGAATTTCAGATCAAACAGTTGAAGGAGGGAATTTTCTTATTTTAGTTAAAGTATGCTAAGAATCTTGTCAAGAAGTTTGGGCTTGAAAAGGTCAATGTTAAACGCACTCCTGCTCCTGTTGATGAAAAACTATATAGAAGTATTATTGGTAGTCTATTATATTTAACTGCTAGTAGACCTAACATTGCCTTTGCAGTGGGAGGTGTGCTAGATATCATTCCAACATGTCAAATAGCCAATTGCTGAGCGCCAAGAGAATTATAATATACATCAACGGCACTAGTGATTATGTGCTATTGTATACCTTTGACACAAGCAGCTCTCTGGTTGGTTACTATGATGTGGATTAGGCAGGAAGTTTAGAGGATAGAAGAAGCACTTCAGGAGGTTGTTTCTTTCTTTGCAACAACTTGATCTCCTAGTTTAGCAAGAGACAAAATTGTGTATCCTTGTCAACCGCCAATGCCAAATATATCGCTGCTGGTAGCAGTTGCACTCAACTAATTTGAATTAAGCAGATGTTGCAGGAATATGATGTTTCCCAAGACATCATGAGATATTGTGACAACATAAGTGCAATCAACATTTCTAAAAATCCGGTTCAACATAGTCGGACTAAACACATTATTAGACATCATTTTATTCAAGACCTGGTGGAGAGAAAACAAGTCTCTCTTAGGAGAACTTAAGTATCTCCAATGGAGGAAGTCCACTGAATCTAGTGAAAGATACCTACGGTGATACAAAGTCTCACATGTTGTTGTAGTTCGAAGCACAAGACACTAATATTGTTGTACTTAGAGGGAGCTTAAGTAACCAAGAGAGGGAATCTCATATCCAAGGGGATCCTCAAGGTCCAGTTGGTGAAGCTAAACGGGAGTCGCTATTGAAGTTGTAGTTTTACAGATAAGTGCTTTTATGTAATTGTCTAACTTCTCAATATTAGTGGATTATCTTTCATGGACACACTGCCCCCTAGACATAGGTGGTTATCACTGAACTGGGTTACCAACTTCAGTGTGAAGGATCTCATACATACATGCGCAGTGGAAATGAAAGAAGATCGAAATAACAATCTAGATGCATATAACAACCTAGGATTAAACATGCATTATCATACAAAATGAATTAGAGAAGAAGAAATGAAATTATATACCTTTGTAGCTTTTCTTCCTTTCTTGAAGTTACTCCCACTTGGACCACCAAGAGGTCTTTCTAGCTATTCTTAAAGGCTTGGAATAGAGTGGTGGGACTCTTTAAAGAAGAAAAAAGAGAAATTTGTGAGGAAAATTTAGTTTCTCAAAAAACTACAAATTTTCCAAAATTTTTCAAGAAAAAAAAAAGATGAACAAAAACCTTCTTTAAAAAAAAGGCAAATTGCATGCTACTTTTGCGTGTCTAAGTTCACCAAAAGTTGACAACACACATTCCACTAATGCATGCCAAGTATTATTTGTCAAAGTGTAAAAATTTGAGATTAATTAAATGTTCCACTCATCAAGTTAGTGGATTTTTCCACTAATTTTGTAAGAAACACTAATTTAATCTCAAGGTCAACCTTTTTAAAAGGTTTGGCTAAAACAACTCTTTGACTTGCTCGAGTCAAAGTCAACTATTTGACTTCTTCCAAAAACCAACTGTTTGACTAAATCCATGTCTCTAATTATGAATCCACGTTCATAATTTCAATATTTAAATTCCATTTAAATGTTTTTGACCAAATCTCTCATTTGATATCATATATCAATTACTTAATCATATCTCATATGATTAACCTAATTTGAATGATTCGAATTATTCCTTCTATTTATTACAAGTTCATTCTTATACGGGCTAGCTAGAGGACCTTATGGACCTACAGATCATGAGCTCCAACGGTTCGAGATTAATCTATTAAACTCTTTAACCTAGTTAACCAACATTCGTTAACTATTGGGTCACTCCACTAAAGCCCGTAGCTGCACTTTCGTCACTGTAGATATATTATGTTCATTTGATATAACCATGATTGGTAAGTCGAGCCTTCACAGTTATTCGTAATTACAGTTGGGTTAAAATTACCGTTTTACCCCTGTGATTACCTCTTATTCCTTAAGTTCTACTGATCCTCTAATGAACAATGATTTGTAGTACAACTTCCAAATTGAAAGTCCTCTCAAACCCTATTTGAGAGGGTGGCGCCTATTGTTCAAGACCTGGATTCAACACTTAAGAGAACAACCTCTCTACTAACCCAAAAGAGGGTAGGAGTGAATTTCTTCTTGCACCCTATGTCCCTAGCTATCTATCTGGTCTTACCCCTGAAATGGAAGGCATATTGAGCCAGCACTGTTGAGCTGCTCTCACCAATGCAGATCTAACGATAATCCCGAGTAAACAAAAGTTCATAGTTAGCTCAAGATTAAGATCAAGTTGCCTAGGCGATCAAAGTTGAGATAGTCAGTTTTAGACAGTAAACAGTGTTATAAAATAAAAGTGACTATTTCATGGTCCAGTCTTATGCAAACATCCTTATGTGGAGAGTCATCTCATAAGATTATTTCAAATGGTAACAAACTTCTCTTGGATTTCTGCATCTTATATCTAGACAACATTTTGTCAATATATGCTTGAGACATAGCTAACATTCTGTTCTTATGATTTCAAAGTATTTGGATTCCAAGAACATATTGAGCCTCTCCCAGACCTTTCATTTGGAATTGAGTTGCTAGCCATTATTTAACGTCAGTCAACAATCCTATCTTGTTCCCGATGAGAAGGATATCATCAATATATAGTTCTGGGAAAGCTACAGTTTTGATGATAATCTTCTTGTAAACACAAGGTTCATCAACATTTTGTTCAAAGCCATAAGATTTTATGGCAGCATCAAACCTTATATTCCAGGACCAAGATGCTTGTTTTAACCCATAAATGGGTCGTTTACGTTTGCAAATCTTTTGCTTTGACCCTGATCTATGAATCCCTCTAGTTGAGCCATATAAATACTCTCTTCAAGATGGCCATTCAGAAAGGCTGTCTTGACATCTATTTGCTAAATTTTGTAATCATAAAATGTGGCAATGAACAACAGTATTCTAATCGATTTTAACATGACAATAGAAAAGAAGGTTTCTTCATAGTCCACCCCCTATCTCTGGGTAAAACCCTTTGCCACTAATCGAGCCTTAAAGGTCTGTACCTTACTGGCTTGGTCTCGTGACCTCTTTGTAGATCCATTTGTAGCCAATACGTTTTACCCCATTTGGTTAATCTACAAGTTCCCAAACAAAATTGACGTACATAAACTCCACCATGGGCTTTGATCCACTGGTCACAATCTACATCATTCATTGCCTATTTATAGGTTAATGGATCCTCTATGCCATCATCAGGTATGACTACTTAAGTTTCTGTCAAACCCATGTAACGGCCGGGTTCATGAGTAACTCTCTATTACTTCGAGGCACTCTCAACTCTTGAGAAGGATGTGTCTACCAACAACTCTTGTGGAAAAACCACCCTGATCGACAACTCATGTTGATTTATCTGTAGTTTCTTTGGAAAGTTCTCTGAATAACCCTCACCATGGGCTTTGATCCACTGATCACAATCTACATCATTCATTGCCTATTTATAGGTTAATGGATCCTCTATGCCATCATCAGGTATGACGACTTAAGTTTCTGTCAAACCCATGTAACGGTCGGGTTCATGAATAGCCCTCTACTACGTCAAGGCACTCTTAACTCTTGAGAAGGATGTGTTCTGCCAACAACTCTTATGGAAAAACTAGCCGGATCGACAACTCTTGTTGATTTATCTGTAGTTTCTTCAAAAAGTTCTCTTAATACTAATTTACTTCGAGGCTGACAACCTCCCATTTGGTACTCCTCTAAGAATGTGGCATTTGTCGATACAAGCACCCTATTTTCTTAAGGATCATAAAATAAACCACCTTTTGTTTCTTTGGGATATCCTACAAATAGGCATAATTTTGAAAGATGTTCCAACTTTTTCGAATGTTGCACCAACAAATGTGTTGGGCATCCCCAAATTCTGGAGTGATATAAACTACCTTTACGTCCTTTCCATAATTCGTACAGTGTTTCTGAAACACTTTTAAACGGAACCATGTTCAAAATATAGACTACAATCTCTACTGCATACCCCCAAAACTAATTATGCAATTGAGCGTAGCTCATCACAGAATGAACCACGTCTAACAAGGTTCTATTTATCCTTTCTAATACACCATTTTGCAAATGTGTACTAGGCATAGATAGTTGAGACTGAATTTCATGTTTTATCAAATAGTCTTGGAATATAAAGTTCATAAACTCAGCACTTTGATCTGATTGAAGTGTTTTAATAACTTTACATAGTAGGTTCTCGACCTCAACCTTATATTTTTTGAATTTTTCAAGAGCTTCAGACTTATGAAGCATTAGGTAAACATAGCCATAACTAGAATAATTGATGCTCAGTTTTCGTATTATTGCAAGTGTACTGTCATTTAGTGGTGCAGCAATGATATTAAAATCCTTAATGAACCTCCTATATAACTAGCTAAGCCATGAAAAGACCTAACTTCACTAGCATTTTTAGGTTGCAACCATTCTTGATTGCTTTAACTTTCTCAGTATCAACTTCAATACCATTGGCAGAAATAACAAATCCAATAAAATTAATCTCATATTGACAAAAAGCATACTTTTTCAGATTGGCAAACAATTGAGCTTTTTTTAATGCAATCAAAACATTCCTAACATGCTCTACATGTTCTTCTAAAGACCTAGAATAAATCAAAATATCATCAAAGTAAACTACTACATATTTTCCTAAATATTCACGCAAAACATGATTCATGAGACTCATAAAAGTACTAGGTGCATTGGTAAGACCAAAAGGCATAACTAACCACTCATACAATCCATGCTTGGTCTTAAATGTAGTTTTCCATTCATCACCAACTTTCATCCTAATTTGATGGTATCCAGACTTAAGATCAATTTTAGTAAATAAAATAGATCCATGCAGTTCATCTAACATATCATCAAGTCTAGGTATAGGATGACGATACTTTACCGTAATCTTGTTGATGACTCTACAATCCACACACATTCTCCAAGATCCATCCTTTGTTGGAACCGAACAGGGACTTAAGACTTTCCCTCACATATCCTTTGGCAAGCAACTCATCAACTTGCTTTTGAAATTCTTTTGTCTCTGTAGGATTAGCTCGATACGCTGGCCTTTTTGGAATGACAGCTCCCGGAAGGAAGTCAATTTGATGCTCAATTCCCTTAAGTGGAGGCAACCCACTTGGTAGTTCTTCAGGAAAAATGTCCTTAAATTCCTGCAACAAACTAAGAAAAAAACTAGGCAAAGAAGTTTTTGAGTCATCAATTAGAAAACATGGTCCTTTGCACAAAAGTAAAAAGATTGGTTTTATTGAAAACAAAGCTTTTCTAACCTCAGTATTTCTAGCTATCAAACTCTCTGTTCTTTCTTTTCTCTCTTTGGGATCTTTTCTTTCTTTCCACTTATTTCTTTTTTTTTTCACAATTGTTTTTCTAACTCTTAACAAGAATTTTTTCTTTTTCTTTCAAATTCTTTTCTCCTTTGTTTTTCTCACTCAAAGTACTTTTTCCTTCTTTCACACTTTTTCAACTTCCACTCTCATTTTCTCTTACATTGCTCATCATACACATCTGTAGTTGACAAAGGAAGAAGAATGGTTTTTCTTCAATCTTGGGTGAATTTGTAGCGATTAAGATAACCATAATGAATAGCTCTTCTGTCAAATTGCCATGGCTTTTCCAATAAAATCTCTCGAACATGCATCGGTGCAACATCACATAAGATACTATCATTGTGCCTTCCAATAGAAGAGACACAAGACATTGCCTATTGACTCTTACTTCCCCACTATTGTTCAACCACTAAAGTTTGTATGATCTAGGATGTGGTGTTGTAGGCAATCCCAATCTTTTGACGAGTAATGTACTAACAACATTAGTACAACTCCCACCATCAATGATCACACAACATGCCTTTCCCTTCACATGACATCGAGTATGAAACAAGGTCTCTCTCCTCTTCAACTAGATCTTCTTTAACTTGAGCACTTAAAGCTCTTGTAGTTACAAACATGTCTCCAACAATTGGTTCTCCATAACTTCCATCACTAGTCTCTCCTACTTCATCTTCTAACCCTTGACATTTCTAGCACTTAATATCTCTATTTCTCTCCTTCGGCTCTTCTAATTTAGCTTTTCATTTCATAGAAGACTCACCTTTCTCTTTAGAATTTTCATTCACAAACTTATCTCTACTTCTAAAATCACTTCTATTCTCCTTTTTCCATGATGAGTTCAAAGAAGAAGAAGGTTTAGTAGAAGTGTACCTTTTCCTTGTGGTACTCAATTGCTTTTCCACTTTGATGGCAAGATGCAACATCTCCTCTATGTCAAAATATGGTTGCAAATCAACCTTGTCAGGAATCTCCTTATTTAGGCCATTAAAATATCTTGCCATGAGAAAGTCTATGTCCTCATCAAGATCAAGTCGTTCCATCAAAGTGTTCATCTCTTTGTAGTAGTCTTCCGTGGATTTGTTGCCTTGTCTCAATCCTTGAAGCCTTTGTGCCATGTTCCTTTGGAAATGATTTGGAACAAACCGCTTCCTCATAGATTTTTTGAATTCATTCCACGAATCAATTGGTGCGTTAAGATCTCGTTTCCTTCTTGACATTAACTTATCCCACCAAATTAAAGCGTAATCCTTAAATTTGGAAACAGAAAATCTAACCTTCTGCTTGTCGCTAAAATTATGGCAAGCAAACACATTCTCCACCTCTTTCTCCTATTGAATGTACTCCTCTAGATTGGGTTTACAAAAGAACTTTGGAATTTTAATTTGATTCCCCCCATATTAAGATCATCTTGAGTTGCATCTTGTTGAGCTCTCCTTTGGAAATTTTGGTATCCTCTCCCTCTGCCTCTAACTACTCCATGTCCAACTCGTCTTTCTCCTCCTCTTGGCACCCCAAGCAATGTAACTTGGTCATCATCTAAGTCATCAGAACCCTCACCCTCATATTGGTCCTCGTTATGGTGAATTACTGCAGACAAATTTTAGCATAGAAAGAGCGTAAAGAAAGGAAAACTCTACTGTAAGAAGATCTTGATTGAGGAGGAACCGTCTGAACTTTCTTGATCTTCACGTTGGGAACTCGAACGGCACCAAACTCTCTCTCAAACTCTCTTCTTTGCAGCCAACTCACTCTTTGAGGCTCTATATTGTGTTGTTCTCTCTACCTTGGATTGCTGGAAACCTTTCAATTTATAGACTTGGTCGCCTAGATTTCTTTCCAAAATTGCAAGTTTTTTCAAATTAGGAAAGTTGGTGCAGCATCGCTATGAGATGGCACTGCTGTGCTGTGTGTCATCAATTCCTACTCTTAGCACCGTGCCACACCAGCACTGCTGCGTTTCTTGTATAATAGCTCTGGGGAAAAAGCGTCTACACAGCGCCAGGCTAGCACCGCGGTGCTGCCCTGTTTTTAGGGTTTTTGTGATTTTCTTCTCTTTTTTGTTTGATTTTGGCTCGATTTGGTTTTTTTGACTTTCAATTCTTATTTTCTTTATACTGACCTGAAAACCACTAGCAAACAAGTGAAATCAAATAAATAATTAATTTAAGAGAATAAAAAGCACAATTCAAGCGCTTTTCACCATCCCAAGCTTAGAAAATTGCTAGTCCCGAGCAAAAAACAGAATCAAACATAGCAAATTTAAGCGAAAAGTGTGCTAACGACTCATGTCTCAGATAATAGCATTTAAGAGCTCAAGTAGAAACATGCAAGCATATCTATATTGGTATAAACATTCAAAAACAAATCTTGCTATCTCTCATGTGTATGTGTGTGCAAGCCTCATTTAATTTAAAATTGAACTAAAATTGGGACTTAAGAGAGCTTCCTTAGTTTTCCCTCTACTCTAGCTTATGCACCAATTTTCAAGAATCCACGCATTTCATTAAGGTTAGTTGTGATTAACTTTCTCTAATAACCTAGCTATTTTAATGAAAGATTAGTAGAGATTCAATGCTTTAGATCCAGTTAGACATACAATCACTCAATCATGTATCTAACCTAAGACTTATTGATGATCAATCAATAAGAATAATCACACTAGCATTGAAAAACATTCAACATCCATGAAAAACACTAAACCATTATTATAAATCCATAATTAAATCATCCAATACCCTAATACGATGAGTCTACCCACATAGCCATCAAATACAAAGCATAAAAGTAAAAAGGAAAGAGAAGCTTAGGAAGAAAGACTCTCGAATTGCTTCCGGATGTTGAACTCCTTCAATCTCCACTTGGTTAGCACATCGAGATATCGAACGGCCTTCAACTCTTCTCCACACTTTCACTCTTTTGGGGTCTCTTTTCTATATAATTTTGTGTGCCTCATTTTGGACTCTCGAGTCTAGAGTGTAGCGGGGCAGCGCAATGACGCTCTCAGCTATCCTGCCTTATTTCTAGGGTTTTCGACTTTTTCTTCCATTTTTCTCTCTATTTTGGTTCGATTTGATTCCTTTGACTTTTTAAACCTTATTTTCTTCATTATCACCTGAAAATCATTAGCAAAGACATTAAATCCAATAAAAAATAACCCTTAATTAAAGGAAAGAAAAGCACTTTTTTAGGTGCTTTTCAGTCCATTACCCCAATTGAACAAGGTAACATTGAAACTACCAAGCTCCTTCATTTTGACAGGGATGTTATTCTTCAATAGTGCATTGCATTCCTGCGTTAAGGCGACAGTCTCGAATTCTCTGAGTCGCCTTTTCTTAGAAAGGATGTCCTTAAAAAATTTCACATAACTGAGCATCTGCTCAAGAGCCTCAACCAACGGAATGCTCATGTGGAGCTACTTAAACACATCCAAGAACTTTTTAAACTGCCTCTTGTCATTTTTCTTTCTTAACCGATGAGGAAAAGGGGGATGCACGATCAGATCGACCTCCTTAGTTGGGGCATTTTCTACCGACGCAAGACAAGCCTGCATTGCTTTTTCTTTCTCACTGGGTCCTTACAAGTATGGTTTCTGTCACACCCCATTCCGAACTACCCTCTCGTAGCCCGAGACGGAGCGTGAAGACAGCAGTCATCGACTCCCTTGTCGAACTTACTTTAGCTTTCTCTTTAACCGCACTTCTCAAGGAAAACAATCAATTATAACTCGACAAACCTCGACTTCGACTGGCAGCAAGAACTGTCATGCTACCTGGAAAATGGGAAAACATATAAAAGAATGAGCTAAAAGCCCAGTGAGTGACAGATTTTGTAAAACTATCTTTAGTTTCGAAAACAGGCATGTTAAAATTATTGTACACCATAAACATAAAATATGGATTCAAATCATCATTCGCAAAATCATACTTTCCAACTTCTTTATCAAATCACATAAAATTATTCCAGAATGGTTGTACATGAAATCAGTTCGTTCTTAAAATTTTCCCTTAATTGAGGCGGAGCAAGACTCCACGCGCTCAACATTGAAAACCTTTTTACCTTAGTTGAGGCGGAGCAAAACTCAACGCTATCAACTTTGTAAGAAACACTTTTTCGAAAACTATTATAAATCCCACTAGTTATAGTTTTAATACTATGCGCCTGTCTTTTAAATTTTCTTGAACACATATTCCACCAATACTAACTGGATTACCAACCTGTGTGCATTACACCGTGCATCTGAACCATAATCACACTTTAGACACATAATTCAGTCAACACAACCTTCTCACCCATTACCACCAACGCATAGCTTCTGATTCAAAAACCTCGCAAAGCTTTAAACTCTTACTCATGCTCACTCTTGAAAACGCATACCTTCCTAGCCACCGCATCCTCTTAATACTTAGCCCCGATTAACCCCTCATTTCACCAACGCACATTAGCTTTTACAAACGTGTAGGATTTCTTTATCCACGCATAGATTACTTGCCACTTAAACAATACTATGCATTTCCTGTTGGTTATGGGCCCACCACGCTTCCGTTGCGCCACTTTGCTAGCCAATGCTCCTACTTTCCCTTCTTTTCCTGTGTACTTATAGGGTTATAGTTTATCTTTCAACACTCAATGTACTTAACCATTTCAACGCGTACCTTCCCTTATTTGGCCAACTTTTGGCTAACTTTAATAACTTTGATAACTTTAATAACTTTTGGCTAGAAAGTTTTTGGTGATGATAGAATTGTATGGAGAAATCTAGAAATGTATAGAGATATATGGACTTGTTTAGAAAGATCATGAATAATATAGAGGGAAATTCCTAGCCATTGGATCAAATCTTCACCTGTTCATTAAGAAGGTGGATGACTATAAATACCCATGGGGGCTCATTTGTAACACAAGGTTGGAAAGGAGCACCCAAATTTCTCACCCATAAGCCTTCATAAAAGATCTCCCAACTTCCTTCCATAAACTTTCTAGTGAAGTCTTTTCACATCATTCCAAGCCAAAGATAAGAAAAATATAGAAGTACCTAAGAGGTAAGTAGCCTATCTCACCCGCTCTTTAGGTGTTCTTATGTTAGTGTGCCCTTGTTATGTTGCATTATTATGTTGTTATTGTTATGTTGCCTACATGCTTAAAACACGTTTCTTTGTTAAGGTACCCCATGCATTATGTATGCTCATGATTATGTTAAGATCAACTTTTATTTGGGTATAGATTATGCTTCTAGGGCTAGTCGGGTATGTATGGTTGTACCCCTCTAGACAGAATCTTACGTTACGTTTATGTTAGGGGCTAGTAGGGTATGTATGGTTGCACCTCTTCAGTCCCATCTTACATATATGTTAATGGTTGATGTTGGATGCGACTCTAGCTCTACTAATGCATGACCTGCTAATTATAAGATGAGTTAGTTTCACTTAAAGTCCACATCTTCCTATTAGGGTCAAATGTTAAAAATTGATGTTGGATGCGACTCTGGCTCTACTAACTGCATTACCTGCTAATCATCAGATGAGTTACTTTTGTTTAAGTTCACATCTTCCAATCAGGGTGGAGGAACTCATGTTGGAAGCATAACCGATTACCTCATGATATGACAAGTTCATGCTTTGGGTCCCAATGTTTTCATGACATTTTGCATGTGATTGTGCATCTGGGTACTAACTTAGGTGATAGCTACTTATGGAGTATATTATATACTCATCCTATTCTCTAAAACTTTGTAGGTGAGGGTCAACTATCAGACTCACTGTTTTGGTCATATATGCATTTTGTTCTACTACGCTGACGTTTTATGGATTCTGATGTTTTGTAAAAGTAACTTTCTGTAAAGTTTACTTAACTAATGGAAATTTTGCTGTTTACCTTTAAAAATTTTGAACCAAAACTCATCTCATGATAGAAAAGTTTAGGTATGCATGTCGTAGCTATAAACCCTACTTTCATTTCTTAGTACTAAACTGAAGTACGTAGTGTCGTTGTGAACTTATTTGTTTTCTCTCATGTAGATCGAAGGGAAAAGTGAAGGAAAGCTAAGCATATCTTTGGTAAGTTGAATCCTAAATCGAACATGGAATCTATTTTTACACACCAATTAGAATACATATAAGACTTAAGAAGAATGTCATCGGTCGAACCGAAGTGAGAGATGCTCATATGTATTTTGTGTTATGGTAATTATTGTCAAATTATTAATAATGAGGATTTAAAAAAAAAAAAAGAAAAGAAAAGAGAAGCAAAAAGTAAGAAGAAGTAAAGAAAAAGGAAAAGAAAAAAAAAAAAAAAACAGAAAAGGAAGATAGTGGGGGAATCTTGGCTGATGTTTTATGGGATAAATGTTTGTGCTACTGACCATTTTCCATTTTCCAACCTTTCACCAACCTAAAACTTCAGCTAAGCATCGATAGGAGGAAGAAGAAGATGATTAGGGCAGTTGGAGTGGAAATTTGGAAGAAGTCGTGGTACAATTGAAGCTGAAACCGAGGACTGGTCTGGTGCTCCTGTAGGTTGTGCAAAGTCTGGTATTTGGAAAATAACAAGCTGAAGAGAGCAAGTTTGAAGCTGAAAATTTGAGGTTTGTGAGTTAATTCAATTCTTAACAACTTTTGTGAAGGATGGTTGAGCTGAATGTGAAGAGACATAGGTTTAATTTTAGGTGGAAGTGACAAATACGGATTCCTCGAGTGATCTGGAGCAGGGCAAAGTAAAATTGGAATATCTGTTGAACAAAGAGGTGTTAGACCCTGAAATTTTGAGTTAAGTTAGAAAACACATTTCTCTACAAGTTTGTAGAAGGAAAGAAATACTAATTCAGGCTAAAAATGCTACTTTTAGTAGTCAAAAATGAAGATAGAATCTGTGCGAGACAGGTCTCGCTGGAGAGATAAGCGACACTGGGGGCGTGAAAGAGCAAGAGCGTGACAGATCTCGCTGGTGTCGTTGGTCGATTTTTGTCTCACAAATCTCACTAGTCTCGTTGCTCTCGCTAAACAGGTAAAATATTGTTGGTTGACTGGTTTCGTTGGTACAGTTTCATTTGCAGCTCAATTTCCAATCTAGTCTCGCTGGTGGATTGAGACTCGTTCATTAGTGATTATCGTTATTAAATTTTGTCTCGGTGGTGAACAATTGGACAATTATCAATGTTTAAGAATTGTTGGTTATGTAAAAGGGAATTTTGAGGAAATCTAACAACAAAAGGAGCTGGCATATAATCTTTTAAGGGCCCAGGAACACTTGTTTTTCTTTAAAAAAAAAGGGATTTTATTTATGATGTTTAGTTATGATTTTTTTTTAAATGTAATTTTATGATGATTTGCTAAAAGTTAAGCATGATTACTGTTTATATTCAATTTCATGGCATGAAAGACATGTTTTGTCTATTTCCTCATTTTTTAAAAGCATGTTTAAACGATGCTGATTAATGGAGAAATGATCTAGATTTCCATAAAATGTTTTATGATGAACTTTTTATACAAAGTATACTTGTTTTCTAAAATGTTTCTAAGAGGCTCAATGCTGAAGGACGTTGAGAAGGCATATGGGCAACCCTATGACATAAAGGAACTCAATGTTGAAGGGCATTGACAAGGCATTTGAGTATCCAGGGACCCAGTGCTAAAGAACATGGAGAAGGTACTTGGGCAACTCGAGATGAGTCCTATGTGCACATAGTGAGGATTGACACTGTTGTGTTGAATTACTCCACATTAGCTAAGGTTTCGACGTTGGGTGTGTTGAGCTTACTCTGCCCCAACTAAGGATGTTTTCAATGTTGAGTAGTATGGAGCTCCACTCTGCCTTAATTAAGGAAAATTGATAAAAGGAATGAACCCCCACAACGATAATAAGAATAACCCCTAATAAACAAATTTGATAGACAACCCCAGAAAAGCTAAACAGATTTAGCTTGGAAAGAATTGATCAAAGATCAAGAAGAAAGGAGAACTTGTTCCTAATTTTAAGATTTTGAACAACACAATGTAATTGATCAAACTAGAATGAAAGTTCTAAACATGCATTCTATACACAAGAATACAAAAAAGCATAAAGCTTAATAGATAAAACTCTATGGAGACTTCATTCAAATTCAAAATTTTGTCCCTAGAATGTGGAAATTTCAGCCCTATTTAAACTAATTGAAAAGGTACCATGAAAGGTTACAACCTTTCACCAAATTGTCTAAATTCATCTACACCCAACTACCCTAATAAATATAAATACATGAAATTAAATTGGATACGTAGGACATAAATATGTGGATGAATCTAGATTTTTAGATTCATGATTACTCTTGGGTGTCCAAATGACTCTTGGAGCTTCAAAAGTTGCAACTCTTCATCATTTTCTGAATACATAGCTTGGAAGCAACCTTTTAATCCTTCTTGAAGATTTTTAGCTCTAGCTTTAATCATTGGACTTTGTGGCATAATGATTGCCTCATGATTGGGTTGACTTGGAAAGTTCTCTATTTGATTTTCAACATGAGGTTCATTTGAGCTAGGTTGAGCTTATTGAGCTTCGTTTTCCTCTTCACTTGAGCTGGTTTGAGCTTGTTGAACCTTATTTTTCTCTTGGTCGGTCAGCTCCTTATCAAAAATGTTTTGAAAAGTATTGTATTTTCATGGTTTTTTGGAAAAGAAACGTATATGGGTTGATAATGCTATTTGAGCATAATGTTTATGTTATAGTCTATGTTCTCACTAATGTAAAGCATGATTTAATTCTGAAGTTGTGTTTTCAATACTTTGTCACTCATTGGGCATCTAGCTCATATTTTTCCATGTTTTCTATTCTATTCAGCTAGTGAAAGAGTTCTCGGTGTACCTACACAAGCCTCGCCCTGCCTAAGTTGCATGCCATCAGAGAATACTTTTCTTCATAATTGTCATATGTGTAAATAATTTTGTGTATGACATGTAGACTTAGCTGGTTGGTTGTTGGGAAGTGAAGTGAATAATGTGTATGTAGTTGAGTATGGTTGTAATCGAGTTGAAGTATCTATGGATGCATATATGAAACATCGTGTTGTAATTATTGGTCTGGTGGATTTGAATGTTGTATGATTTAAGTTTGTGCACTGTGGGCGGTTATGTGAAATCATATTTTCGACAGGTTAGACAAGTATGGATGGGCAATGAATCTCACAAAAGAAGTGAAGTTTGTTGTCCTCACATCTTCTTCCAAGTAAAGGAGGAAAATCTGGGAGAGGGTGTGATAGTACGGTCTGACCTTGTTATAAGGGTCAAGACATTACAGTTTCTAGGAGCCTCAATCATGCTTGGCAACGCTCCTTGCTATCTGTTTTTTAGCTCACCCGCTATTTGGCCTATTTAGACTTCCAAGTTCCTGATTGCGGTGGCTTGGCTTTGGAGCATGGCATCATTTTTTTTTATGTATTCCTTTCCTTCAATAAGGATACAACCGATGAAGAGGATGATGAACTGAGTGCCTGCTAGAATTACTGTTGGGAATGCTATCGTTGTTGGTCATGAGCATTGTGATGGAAGCCTAGAGGATTACCTCTTTGTGGTTGTAGTGCATGTCCTTGGTCTGTATGTTGTTGCTGGTTTCCTCCACATCCCAAGTTGGGGTGATTCCTCCAACCCGAATTATAAGTTTTGTTGTACAGGTTGCTTTGCACGTAACACACAGATTGTGGGTTATATGGGTACCCCTCCCCACATTGCACACAACTCACTGTTGCTACTTTACTCAGTTTGTTCATCTGAGCAATAAGACCAACCATTCCACCATTATTATTCATGGCTATGGTTTTAAGTAGCGATGTCATGTAGCCATACGAGTTGCCAAACTTGTAGCAACATCAATGATAAGAAACGTTCGACGATTTGGATTTAACAACCTTATTGAGAAACAAGACCTTAGATCTCAAACTCAAACACCCCAAATCTAGATGATCTCAGCCCCTAAGAATGACTAGATGACGGATTACTTAGACGATCAGCAAAACCACGGATCGGACAGAGCTTCATGCTCCCATCGATCCTTGATCTTTGAATCACTTCACAAGCAAGATGATCAAGTCAAGCTTGAATGATTCTGGACATGCAACCTAAACACTATAGAATTGCAAAAGAAAACATAGAAGCAATGCTGGGGCAGCAGAAGGATGGCGTTGTGCATCCTATATTTTATGCTGTAAGACTCTGAACGACTCCCAAGAGAACTACATGACCATGAAAAAGGAAATGTTTGTTGTGGATAACTTTAGAGCTTATCTGGTAGGGTCAATAGTAATGGTCTATACTGATCACTCTGCGATCAAATATGTCATGACCAAGAAGGGTGCTAAACCTAGGCTCATTCGGTGGATTTTGCTACTACAGGAGATCGATATAGAGATTAAGGGTAGAAAAGGGACGGAGAATCAAGTCGCAGACCATTTATCTCATTTGGAGAATAAAGAGGTCAAAGAGAGTTGAAGTGAGATTGAAGAAAGGTTCTCTGATGAACAGTTGATGAACGCAGAGGAAAGGAACCTTGGGATGCGGATATAGTCAACTACTTAGTGTGCAACACATAACAGAGGAAAAGATTAGTACATGAGAGTAAGTTCTATTGTCGGGATGTATTTATACAGGTTGGGTCCACAATATGAAACGTAGAGCATTCTTGAAAGCTGCCATGAGTCCCCTTATGGAGGGCATTTTGGAGGGCAGAGAACAACTACATAAATACTTCAGAGTGGGTATTTCTAGCTGATACTCTTCAAAGATGCAAGGGTGTATGCAGTGACTGATGTTAGAGCATTGAGAACATCTCCAACAAGAACGAGATGCCGCTAAGATTTCATGTGTTTGCTAGTGATTTTTAGGTGATTATGGCAAAAATTAAGTGTCAGAGGCTAAAAATATCGAACTGAGCCAAAACTGAGCGAAAAACAGCAGAAAATGCAAGAAAACCCTAAAAACAAGGCAACATTGCCCCACTGCGCTCTAGACCCTAGAGAACCTAATTTGGGAAATTTCTAGAGCGTCGCATCGCTGAAGGTGAGCATTACTGTGCTATGTGATGAGCGTCACAGCATTGCGGTGCTACGCTTGAAACCAGCCTTCCATGACGGACAACATCGCGACGCTGCCCACCAACTTTCTTTTTTTTTTTTTCAAGATTTTTCAATTTTGGAAAATATTTTTGGCGGCCACTTCTATATAGTGAGGGGTTTACAGCAATCCTAGACATCAAGGAATACACAAGAAAATACACAAGAGAGTCCCAAATGAGGCACCCAAAATTAGAAAGAAGATTGAGAGCCCAAAGGGTCTGAGTTTTGCTACAATCAAGTGGAGATCGAAGGAGTTCAACGTCGAGAAGCAATTCGAGAGTTCTTCTTCCTAAGTTTCTCTTTCTCTTTTACTTTTATGCTTGAGAACTCATATACAAATATGTATTTGATGGCTATATGTGGCTAAACTCATTGTTTTAGGGTGTTGGATGATGTAATTACGGATTTATGTTAATGATTAATTGTTTTTTCATGAATGTTGTTGAATGATATGTTTTTCAATGCTATTGTGCTTATTCTTTATTGATTGATCATCAGTAAGCCTTAGGTTAGATGTATGATTGAGTGATTGTATGTCTAGTTGGATCTACGACATTGAATCTCTACTAATCTTTCATGAAAATAGCTAGGTTATTAGAAAACGTTAATCATGACTAATCTTAATGCTATGCTTCTTAATTTGGTTTCAAGAAATTAGTAATCAATTAGGCTGCATGGAAAAGGTTTGTTTTTGAGAGAAAGTAATTTTGATATCAGTTTCCAGACTTAAATATATTGTTTGCACATAATTCCATAAAAATCTAAAGCATAACCTAATGAAGTAATCAATGAAATCAACACCCTAGAACACTCGTATCCCTTGCAATTTCAATTGCTCTTGTTTTTGAGGTCCATACCTTAGATAAAATCAATTCAATTCTTGAATAGCTAAGTGAGTAATCCAATTCAATCCCTAGTGGATACGACACTCGGACTTAGATCATTTTATATTATAACTTGGCGCCGTTGCTGGGGATTGAAGTAACAATATTTTCACTTTATATTTAAAGAGTTGATAGATCTTAATCTAAGGTGTATATTACTTTATTTTTCTTTTTCTAAATTGATTGGTTGTGCTTTGGTGTATGCCAATAGATAATTCTAATCTTTTTCCGTTTGATCCAGAGATTAATAGGACTTATCGGAGCAATCTTCTCAAACAAATCCAACCAACGGGATGGCAGAAGAAGTAGCACCAAAGGCGATTCAGGACTATTTCCAACCAAGTCTCCTGACAAACCAACCTGGAATAGTAAACATGCCAATTAATGTCAACAACTTCCACTCAAATGGGGTTGATCCAAATGACACGAGAGCTTTTTTTTAGAGGAGGTTTTGCCAAGGACCTTCATAAGCACTTTAGATCTTTCCTAGAGATATGTAGGACGGTAAAGATGAATGGAACTTCTAACATTCTTATCAAACTAAGACTTTTTCTTTTCTCTTTACAGGATCAAGCGAAGAATTGACTTGAAACTGTACCACCTGAGAGCATAACTACATGGGATGCACTTGCTCAAGTTTTCTTAAATAAATACTTTCCATCGATGAATTCACAAAGATTGAGGACAGAGATAGGCACAATCCATCAATTTGAAGATGAGCAACTCTACGAGGCTTGGGAATGGTAAAAGGACCTTTTGAGGAGATGCCCTCAACATGGCTACCCGGATTGGTTGCAAATCCAATTGTTCTATAATGGATTGTTAAGCTCCACTAAATCTATCTTGGTTGCCACCGTCGAGGTTTTATATTCTCAAAGACCGCCCAAGAAGCCTACACAATACTTGAGGACTTGGCCAATACATCATACAATTGGCCTTATGAAAGATCATCTTCAATCAAGCCCACCGGAGTGTATGGGGTGGATGACGTAAACTCACTAAAAACTCAATTGGCTTCTCTTACTAATGCTTTGTCTAAATTGACTCAAGGAGCCCAAACCCAAGCAAGTCCACCATTTATAGCTTCCCTTGTGGCCATGGCAAGTCAACAAGAGCCAAGTGAGTTGGAGATGGCTAACTATGTGGATAGAGGACAATATCGAGGCTAATAACAATTCCCAACTCACTATCATCCCAACTTGAGGAATCATGAGAATTTTTAATATGCAAACGACAAGAATGTATTGCAAGCACCTCAAGGTTTCAATGGAATGGGGAATGCAAAGACATCATCTTTGAAGGATATGATGATTGACTATGTCAAAGAGTCAAGATAAAGGATACCACATTGGAGAATTCGGTCTAAGCCATAGCAAACACTGTACAAAGCCAAGGCAAGGTGATATGAATGGAAGAAGCCTAATCATGCAATATGAATATAAAAAATGAGCCATACATGCTGTCCAAGTTTACACTAAGCAAGGAAGGAGAATTATATGAAGTCAAGTGGAATTTATGAAGAATCAAGCTTCATTTAATAAACAAAGACTTCAAGCTACTTCAAACGAGATGTCATTTACTCTTGGATGGTTACAAATGCATGGAATATGGTTGAAAAGTACATAATCTCGGATTTATTGTATTTATTAAATGTAGTTTTCAGATTCAAGTCAATTTATGTATTTTTATGTTATAATTAGATCATGGATTATAATGGTCATTAACTATAAATGTTATAACTTTTTGAATACCTTATAGAATGTCTAGAGTTATATTTTGAGGCCTATATAATGTCATGTAATTGTTCAAGAAAGGAGACATGGAAGAGATTTGGAAATGTAGTAAAAGAGCCTTTGAGCTTTCTTTTAGCCTTGTGCTATGTTTATTTTGCAATTTTATGGGGTTTAGATTGCATGTTCAGAATTATTCAAGCTTGACTTGATCGATCGTGTTTGTGGAGTGATTCAAAGATTAAGGGTCGATGGGAGCCACAAGCTTTGTTCGATTCATGGTTTTGCTGATCGTCTAAGTAATCCGTCGTCTAGTCATTTTTAGGGGATGAGATAATCTTGGTTTGGGAAGTTTGAGTTTGAGATTTAAAGGTCTTGTTTATCAACAAGGTTGTTAGATCCAAGTCCACAAAATGCAAAAAGTAAATGTTCAAGTTGCCCGGAGAAGAACCCAAAGGAGGAATGCAATGCCATAACCCTAAGAAATGACAAAGAGTTGAACAAGCACATAAATGATCGAGGATGATGAACATCCACAAGAAGAGGTTGAAGCTACCATGGAGGATGCACCAATACAAAAAGATAGTGCACCTAAGGAAAAGGATCAATCAAAGACTAATATAGGGAGTTCCTCTAATTCTCTTCCTTTTGTCCTAACACTTCACCTTTCCATCAAAAATTTCAAAAGAAAAAGATTGATGCTCAATTTTCTAAATTCTTTGACATATTTAAAAAGTTGCAAATTAACCTACCTTTTGTAAAGACATTGGATCAAATACCTAAGTATGTCAAGTTCATGAAGGATGTGTTGCCTAAGGAGAGGAGGTATGGAGACTATGATACAGTTGCACTAACCGAAGAGTGTAGTGCGACACTACAAAGAAGATTGCCCAAAAAATTGAAAGAGCCAGGGAGTTTCTCTATTCCCTCTTACTTAGGCAATAATTTGGTTACTCTTCTTTGAGACCTTGGAGCTTCTATTAACATAATGTCTTTATCCATGTTTAGGAAACTCGATAGTGGAGAGGTGCAACCAATTTCCATATCCATGCTATTGGCCAATCGATCATTTGCTCATCCCTCCAACATTTTGGAGGATGTACTGGTCTAGGTGGACAAGTTTATCTTCCTATCGGATTTTGTGATACTAGACATGGAGGAAGACGCCGAAGTTTCCATAATTCTTGGGAGACCTTTCTTGGCCAAGTGGTGGAAATGGGGGATGATGCGTTCAGCAGAACTCAGCAAAGGTATATGTATGGATGGGAGAAATAGGGTTACGAGGCTGTTATTGTTGATCTTTTACTACATTTTCAAGTCTCTTCCCATGTCTCTTTGTTTGAACAATTACATGACATTATATAGGCCTCGAAATATAACCCTAGACATTTTATGAGGCATCTAAAATGTTGTAACACACATAATTAATGACCATGATTAAATTGTAACATAAAAACACATAAAATGACTCAAAACTGAAAAATACATTTAATAAATACAATAAATTCAAGATTAGTATTTTTCATTTATATTCCATGCATTTTGTAACCATCCAAGAGTAAATGACATCCCATTTGAAGTAGCTTGAAGTCTTTGTTCATTAAATGAAGCTTGATTCTTCGTAAGTTCCATTTGACTTCACATAATTCTTCTTTGCTTAGTGTAAACTTGGACAACAATCTTATAGCTAACCTAACACTTATTGATTACTTGTGCAACTTAATTGAATTTAGGTGTTGTGTCTCATAAAAGGCGAGTGCAGCAGCACCCTTCAGTAGCGACGTGATATTCAAACAATGTTGAATTTAGGTGCTCTCGGGACTAGAGCACAGTGGGGCAGCGTAGCGAAGCTCTCGGCTGCGCTACCTTGTTTTTAGGATTTTTCCACTTTTTCTTTCGGTTTTGGCTCAGTTTTCGCTCAGTCTGGTTCTTTTGGCTTTAGACACTTAATTTCTTCATACTTGAAAACCATTAGCAAACACATTAAATCTAATAGAAACATCCCTAAATCAAAGGCAATAAAAGCACATTTTAGGTGTTTTTCAATATCCGCCAAGGCCATAGGCAAAACAAACGTGGCAAAGGAGTCACCGAATAAGGACAACAGAAAAGGGAGACACAAACAGTTCCTCAATTTTCTTTTAGAGATGGGCTTCTTCCCTAAGGAGGTGCTCCTACTAGTGTACTAAAGGATCGAATTCCTGGCGGGAGCGAATAATCGTCTTGTGTCATTAAATTTGTTTTAGAAAACAAAAATACAAAGAACATGTAACAAGGATAAACAACAGCGTGCTTTTGAGAAGAGTTAAGAAGAAAGAAGTTTTCCTACCTTTGAAGACAGTCTTCGATGTAGAAACACTTCTTCTTTTCGAACTACGAACCAAAAATTCTCCAACGAAAACACAAGAACTCTTCTTCTCTTTAGATCACCACAATGGTTACCTTGCTATTCTCTAGGCAGAATCAACGAGCATATTTGGTCAAGGCAGGGCAAGTGCCCCGATGATCTAAGGCAATAGCTTTGTGTTCAGCAAGCGTTGCGGTGCTATGAATTTTGACGAAAAGATGGAACATGCATGCGAGGGCCTACACACATGAAGTGTCGTAGCATTGGCGGTAGTGATAGACCAACCGTTTATGAAAGTTAAGGGAGTAAATATGGTCTAGTGAAAGCATACACTATCAATGAAGTAATAATCTTGGAATATCCAAGAGCTAAATCCCACAAGACTCACTATCTAATTAGGTTTGTTGTAAAGTTATGCAATCAAGTGACCAAAGTAACAAAGATGAAATTGTTGTGAGTTGATGTGAATAAAGCTTAAAAACATAAAAACAACCAATGATGGAAGTAAGGTTTCAACTATGCTATTGCCTAAGTTTATTCTAAATCAAGTGACGCAGCCGCACCATACAAGCACATTGCCTAACTCATGGATAAAATGTTCACCTATCCAGTCTTGTATCAAGTCCCTTTAGGTGCCTATGTTCACGGTTAGTTGCCTAGGTTTATCCTATGGTGTTTCTTATACCTAAAGTGACGTGGTATTCCTATACCTAGACCATTACCAATATTCCCTTGTGAACTCGGCATATATCCTAACTTTCTCAACTAAGTAGGACTTCGCTAGCTGCATCAAGTGCCCAATTTAACTTAACATTATTAAGCTTTAAAATCAACAAGAGAAAAGAGCAAGCAAGGTCCAATTCTTACTCTTTACACACTCTTTTGTTGGGTAGGATGTTGTAGCTCTAACTTCTCCAAGAGAACTCCCCTTCCTTCAAGTGGGTCTGAGATTTTGAGTGAGAAATCTTGTAAGAATGGTTGTATTACGTGATGGAGGAGCTAGCTTCCTTGAGGAGAAGCCTTCCCTCCTTTATATATGATATGAACGGAGGAACTTTAAACATGCAATATGTACATCAAGAATGAGTAATACATGCTGTTCAAGATTACACTAACCAAAGAAGAAGATTTATGTGAAGTCATGTAGAATTTATGAAGAATCAAACTTCATTTAAGGAATAAAGACTTCAAGCTACTTCAAATGGGATGTCATTTACTTTTGGATGGTTAAAAATGCATGGAATATGGATGAAAAATACTAATCTCGGATTTATTGTATTTATTAAATATATTTTTCAATTTTGAGTCATTTTATGTGATTTTATGTGATTTTATGTGATTTTATGTTACAATTTGATCATGACTGATCATGCTCATTAATTATGAGCGTTACAACTCTTTGAATGCCTCATAGAATGTCTAGGGTTAGATTTTTGAGGCCTATATAATCCCATGTAATAGTTCAGAAAGGAGACATGGACGAGATTTGAAAACGTAGTAAAAGAGCACTTGAGCTTTCTTTTAGTCTTGTGCTATGTTTCTTTTGCAATTCTATGGTGTTTAGGTAGCATGTCCATAAATCATTCAAGGTTGACTTGATCAATCTTTCTTGTGGAGTGATTCGAAGATTAAGGGTCGATGGGAGCTGCAAGCTTTGTTTGATCCATGGTTTTTTCCGATCGTCTAAGTAATCCGTCTTCTAGGGGCTGAGATCACCTTGGTTTGAGGTGTTTGAGTTTGAGATCTAAACGTCTTGATCATCAACAAGGTTGTTAGATCCAAATTCTCTAATGTTTCTTAACAATATAGGCTTCAAAGTTGGTAAAGAGGGCCAAAATCCACGAATTCAAAGCTACCCAATCAATTTTGGTGTTGAAAGCTGGCAAGAGATCGGGTAAATCATGCTTGAAAATGACTGGTAAGCGTTCTGAAAATTAGAGTTTTAATGTAGGTGCATCATATTTTGGAGATGCGGGCGCATCGAAGACAATTTCTGTAAAATAGCCAAAAATCAATGTAAAAGCTCCCAAAACAGGCCTAAAATGATAGTATTACACATTCAACAATCAAAGACCTCATATTTTATCCATTTGAAACACAATTTGGAGATTTTAACATGCAAAAGATTACTTTCAATAAGAAAAGTTACTAAAATGAGCATTAAAAACATGCATTTAATTGCATGTATTAGGTAGAAGCGCCATGATACTGTCCCTTAGCGCCACGGTGCTGGGGAAAAATTATAACCTTTAACTTTTACGTTGAGGGAATCATCCATCCGGCCTCTAGCCAGATTTTCTTCCATTTTTCTCTCATCCACTTGTATTTTTCTTCCTTTTCTCTCATGTAATCGTTAGAGACATGCCGAGTTTTGTCTTCTCCATCATTGTGGAAAGGTAAGATTTAGTTTTCTAGTTTAGGGATTTGGAACATTTTAATTTTGGAAGATTTATTTTTATCTAATTCTTATCTCTTGCCTACGAGTTTCTTTTCTGATTTAATTGCTTTACAATTATATTTTCTCTTGATTATTTGACAAACTACTTGAGGATTTTTGGTTGAATGCTTTGAGATAACTTGTAATATGTGAGATGAAATTATAGTTTGATTTCCAAGAAACAAAATGTTGGATAGGCTTGTGATTGGTTGCCTATGACTAAGAGCATTGATCTACTGACTTAGCAGAAATTGTATTGAATGTTTAATTTAACGATGGAAATTAAATATTCATCTTAGCATAATCCCTAGAGTGTAATGCGGTTAATTAAATGTGTTTAGTATGGATTCATCTATTCATGTTTGGTGAATTAGGTAATTAGAACCATTGGTTGAATTTCCAATCATTAGGCTATGTCATACCCCAACTCGGATTAACCTCTTTAAACCGAAGAGGAGAGTGAAGACAATAAACACCATCCTTTCTGCCCGACTTCTACATTCTTGTTTAATGTCTAGGCCAAGCTTAAGCAGCAAGGATAGAACATATAATATTTATACAATTTTTAAACATATTTACAACTTATTTTACAATTTAGTAATGTCTAGTAAAGCATGATTATCCTATGGTAGACCTCAAATTTATGCGGCAATGGGAGCTCCTCTACACATGAGAAGAAAACATAAAGGAAAAGGGTGAGTTGGATGCCAGTCAGTTGCATGAGGTTCCCTTTTGACCCTTAACAATCCAAACATTTATATAATACCATAATGAGGTTATAACATAATGAGGTTAAAAACTCAAACCTCAATACCGATGGTTATCACTATACTGAACTCACCTCTTGCTGGCTCCATTGGGCTTAGCAGATCATCGTTTCCTCTATCTGCAAATAGACCTTCCCCTTTTCTGGGTTTAGAAGCTAGACCTATCGATCCTCTAACCATCCCACATGAGGTCCTTCTCACAGGCTCAGGATCTATATTACGATAACTCTATGGCCATCTAGTGAGATTTCACCACAGGCTCAGATTCTAGATCCTTAGATCCTCCAACTATCCCATGCATAGTTCTAGAAGCTTCTACAAATCCTCTAACCATCCTATGCGACAATCCATTTTCTTCTAACATAATGATAAGAAACACTGGAGGATTTGGATCTAAAAACCTTGTCGATAAACAAGACCTTTAGATCTCAAACTCAAACACCCCAAATCAAGATGATCTCAGCCCCTAAGAATGGCTAAATGATGAACTACTTAGACGATCAGCAGAACCACGGATCGGACAAAGCTTGTAGCTCTTATCGAACCTTGATCTTTGAATCACTCCACAAGCAAGATCGATCAAGTCATGCTTGAATGATTCTGAACATGCAATCTAAACGCCATAGAATTGCAAAAGAAGCATAGGACAAGGCTAAAAGTTATCTCTAAGGTTTTTTTTCCCTACATTTCCAAGTCTCTTCCATGTTGAACAATTACATGACATTATATAGCCCTCAAAATATAACCCTAGACATTCTTTGAGGCATCTAAAATGTTTTAACACTCATAATTAATGACCATTATAAGCCATGATCAAATTGTAACATAAAAATACATACAATGACTCCCAACTGAAAAATACATTTAATAAATACAATAAATCCGAGATTAGTACTTTTCATCCATATTGCATGCATTTGTAACCATCCAAGAGTAAATAAAATCTCATTTGAAATAGCTTGAAGTCTTGTTCATTAAATGAAGTTTGATCCTTCATAAATTCCACTTAACTTCGCATAATTGCAAGCTCTTCTCATTGTGAATCTTGATAGCATATTTTGTGCATCCTTGGCATCTTTCATGATGTTCATATGACATGATTTAGGTTCCTCCGTTCATATCATTTTCCCCTTCTTCAAGAAGATTCGTCCTTGAATCTAAACATGTTGCTTGAAAGGAACTTCGAAGTATTGTTGCATTACACTCTTAAGAAATAATCTACAGGCTGGGATTTAGAACTTTGGAGTTATATTCCTAACTAATGTTTTGAAAATTCAATGGGCCAAAATGTTCGATCTTGCTTGTGAATTGATTAGAAGATCAAGTATCGATGGGAGTCGCAAGCTTTGTCCGATCTGTGGTTTTATCGATCGTCTAAGTAGTCCGTTGTCTAGCCATTCTTAGGGGCTGAGATCATCTTAATTTGGGATTTTTGAGTTTGGGATCTAAAGGTCTTGTTCATCAACAAGGTTGTTAGATCCAAGTCCTTGAGTGTTACTTATCAAGTTAGTTTTCTGGTTGCCTATCTAAGTTAGATATGTTAGGTTGAGAAAAGAAGTAAAGGTTTGACGGTAGATTTCGCAAGAGGGTCGGCATTTGCTGTTCTCACGCCCCATTTCATGCTACAGAGAAGGAAGGTTGGGAAGCAAGCATTGCATCCAAGGAGGGTGGCCTTGCGTCCAATTGAGCTATTTGAGGTGTGGAAGTGCTACCCTGTGTGCAATGTGTGCAACCCCTGCGTCCAAGGGAGTTCTCCGAGACTAAGGAGGAATTTTCTGGCATAGGAAGCTATGTTAGCGCTCTTGAGATTTTCTAGTTGTTGTGGTCTCAGTCCGAAAAGCTCGAGAGAAGTTAAGAAGATCCGGAAAACCTAGAAAGAAGAACCCTAATGTTTGGAAGCTACTTTCACTGTGAATGATTGATTTCCTTTTGTGAGAAAATACATTCCTTATAAATACTTGATAATAGCACGCTTATGAGCTTATATTTGATAGCATGATTATGAGTTGTTATTAATGTGCATGCTATGATGAGATAATGGATAGTATATATATCGAGCATGATAGCATGACGTAGTATGCATACTAGGACAAGTTATTGAATAGGGGAGAATAATATGAACAATGAACCTCAATCATGCAATATGAACAACAAGAAAGAGTCATCTATGTTGTTCAAGTTTATACTAACTAAAGAAGAAAAATTATGTGAAGTCAAGTGAAATTTATGAAGAATCAAACTTCATTTATGGAACAAAGAGTTCAAGTGGGGGTTCATAACTCAAAGATGGTTACAAAAGGATAGGTTGCTGAACTAAAAAATATTTTCGGATTTATTGTATTAATTAAATGTAATTTTATTCTTTAAGTCATTTGATTTGTTTTATGTTACATTTAGATTATGGCTAATAATGGTCATTAATTATGAGTGTTTTCGTTGTTGTTGTTTCTTTTCTATTCATCTTGTTATAGTCTGTCTACTTTAAAAAAAAAAAAAGAAAAAAAAGAAAAAAAAGAAAAAAAAGTCTCTTATCCATCCCTGTTTTCATGTTCTTGTAAACCTCAAGGTTTTAGATCAGAGTCTTATCTACAAAATTTCTTTTATTGATCTCTTAAAATTCAGCTTCCTTCAGTATCAAACTTTTTTGGTTTGAAAAACAGTCAGGAGAAGAAATCGCATAGGTTATTTTATTGTGGTCTTTAGTTTCATCATTTGGTGTTAAATCTCATAGGTTACACTTTGAAATTCTGCAAAAGTTGGCTTGTTTACATTAGATATGGAAGTTACATTTAGGCACATTGAATTTTCTATCCATTAAGAATGTAACCCAATGTTTCAAATTCCAGCCAATAAATTAATTCTTAAGAGTGTAAATGTGTGCACTTGTCCTTCAATGATCCTTCCAAGAAATACTTTAGATTTAAGGACGAATCTAAGAAGGGGAGAATGATATGAATGGATGAACCTCAATCATGCAATATGAACAACAAGAAGGAGCCATCTACGCTGTCCAAGTTTACACTAACCAAAGAAGAAAAATTATGTGAAGTCAAGTGAAATTTATGAAGAATCAAACTTCATTTATGGAACAAAGAGTTCAAGTGTGGTTCATGACTCAAAGATGTTTACAAAATGATGGGTTGCTGATCAAAAAGAAATATTTTTGGATTGATTGTATTAATTAAATGTAATTTGTCTTTAAGTCATTTGATTTGTTTTATGTTACATTTAGATCATGGCTGATAAGGGTCATTAATTATGAGTATTACAACTCTTTAAATACCTCATAGAATTCCAAGGGTTAGATTGCATGTTCAGAATCATTCAAGATTGACTTGATCAATCTTGCTTGTGGAGTGATTCGAAGATCAAGAACCGATGGGAGCATACAAGTTTGTCCGATCTGTGGTTTTGCAAACCATCTAAGTAATCCGTCGTCTAGCCATTCTTAGGGGCTAAGATCATCTTGATTCGGAGTGTTTGAGTTTGAGATCTAAAGGTCTTGTTTGTTAATAAGGTTGTTAGATCCAAAACCTCAAGGATTTCTTATCAGTTTTGTTTGTCAACAAGGTTGTTAGATCCAAATCCTTGAGCGTTTCTTTTCATGTGTTTATGAATGAGTTATTTATCATCAAAGCATGCAACATTTTTTTAAAGAATAATAGAGGTTCCCTAATACTGAAGGCACGGAGAAGGCATATGGGCGGCCTTTAAACAATGATATGGTTCCTAATGCCGAAGGACAAGAGAAGACATATGGGTCGATGTCTACTGTCTTCATGCCCCATCTTGGGCTACGGAGGGGTGGGTCGGGGCGGGGTGTGACAGTTTTGGCTCGGTTTGGTCTTTTTAACCTTTGGCACTAGTTTTTGTTATAATCACCTAAAAACCACTAGCAAACACGTGGAATCTCATAAAAACATCCCTAAATTAAGAGCATAAAAGTATTTTTTGAGTGCTTTTCACCCATAAGTGTAACCCACCCATTTTCAGATCCTAGAGGTAAGCACCAACAAGCTACCGTTAGGAAAAACAACTATTGGTAAGTAACCCTATCCTTTTCAAGAGTTCGCGATGTTCCAAAAACCTATGATTAGGCCCTCCAGAGGGTTGGTCGCTCCAGGATGACACGCAGGTGGATCATAAGAATCTCATGTGTGACTAAAGGGTGGAGACCGAGGGATACGTTGACACGCGCTTGCCCCCACTTACGATAGACATTTTCCCATTCACCTTGTTATTAACCCATACAAACACTTTCCGAAGGGAGGCACCAAGGTCGACACGAAATGGAGTATGGATCTCACGGTTTGAATAATCAGGGACAGAGGAGAAAAACTTGATATGAACATCTTGTTTTGTAATTTTTCTCCCACTAAAATGTCCTACCATATCTCAAGGTTATTTACTTAGATAAATCAGGCTAAGTCAATCTATCTAAGTCTATGCCTATTATAACTCTTATAAAAGGTCTTTACATAATGTTCTAGGTGAATTAAATCATTTAATTAACCTAGTGTTAATGCATGCTAATAGGCCTTAGGTTAATTCAACTCAAGTTCCAATTCAATTCTTAGTGAGGAGGTGTTCCATGAACCATCAACTTAAATACCCCAATCTTGATCGAACTGAAGTGGTAGAGTTCCCTTATAACCTAGAGTCTTATTTGTCCTACTTAATCATATTTTAAAACAAAGATAAAATTCTAATCTTATTAGAATTAATGTGATCTTAGGTCTAAACTAATTTTAAAAAAATTAAAACCAATTTCCAAATATCCTATGTTTGCATGCAATTCTTTATTATAAGTTGACGGTTGCTAAATCATAAATTTTATAACTATTACAAATTTTAATGATTAGCCCTATAGCATGCTTTCTATGGTTTAATTAATTAACAATCATATTTTAATTAATTAACCAACCATATTATATGCATTTCATGACATAATATAACAATTATATTAATCTATGGATGTGTCATGCTCAATGCAAATTGATTTTCAATTAAAATATAACACTTATATTAAAAAAATCATGAAAATCAATCAAACATTAATAAATACTAACTATTTATATTTATTTAATTAATGTCATGCATCAGACTTTTTCAATTTCATATATTTACTATATCAACATACATTAAATAACTAATGAAAGTATTTATCATGCATTAAACCAATACATTATAACATTTATAATATACTAAAATGGTGGGTTATAACTAAGTGACATCCATAAAGCATTTAAATAGCATTTGAACTCGTAAAATTGGCCCGTATGATAAAATAAAGCAATAAATTACATTATTTTATGCTAAAAAAATTCTAAAACTGCTTCTAGCGCTCGAAAATAGGACCAAAACCACGAACCAAGCAAAAAATGCCAAGAACCAAATCAGAACCAGCTGAACCGGCCATTCAGAAGTCAAACTAGAGCTGAACCGGTTAGACCATGCTGAATCGGCTGAATCAAGTGGCTGCTAGTGCGGTGCTGAGTCGAGCTGAGCCACGACGCATCGAGGAGTTGTGCTGCTGAGCACCTACTAGTGCATGCTGACGCCACGCTGACATTAGCGTGACGTTAGCCCTTCTTCTTCCCCGTGCCTCCGTCTGATTTTTTTTTTTTTTCGTTTCTCCATTCATGCAGAGATCTTTTCACAAATTCCTAGCCTCCATTCATCCGGTTTAGGAACATCCCCAATTCAGATTTGGACTTATAAAATAGTAATTTACAATAAAAATGCCCAAAAACGCAAGGGCCGTTACATTTGATCAAATAAAAAAATTGTAAATCTATGGCCGTACATTTGATCAAATAAAAAAATTATAGGCCATTTTTACCGTAAACATTCAAATATAAACCTACATTCAATAATGCAAAAACCCACCAAAAAGAATGTAAATTTCAAAATTCCAAATCAATTTTACTAGATGGCTCTGATACCAATTGTAGGGTTGAAATCCCTAATGCAACAAAAGCAGTACAGAACCAAAGTCGAAATTAATTGGGGTTTTGAAATACCTATACACTATAAAAATTAAAATACAGAAAACCTATTGTATTAATTCCAGGGATACTTTTAGAATTTAGAAGACTTACGTTCTCTTTTGGCTTCAGGATCACAAACACCACCACCACCACCACAAACCTCTCCTATCTCTGAGTGATCTTGAGATAAAGGATTGTGGATCATCTTATTGATATGGGAAAAAAAATTTGTTAAAGAAAATTTAAAGAGAAAAAGAGAAAAAAATATCACATAACTTTTCCTTTGATTTTTTTAAAACTGCACAACCTCTTCTTCTCTTTTTCTTTTGCAGGTATATATATAGAGAGAGGCAAAAAGACGTGTGTGAGTAAACCACGTAAAGAGTAACTCCCAGGTGTGGCAGTTACCTTTTTTTTAATTGATTAATTAATTTAACAATTAAGTAAATAAATAATTAATTAAATTAATTTAAATAACTACTTCATTTAAATCATATTTAAATGAACATTTCCCATCTAACCTATAGTTTTAATTCAATTAATTTAATTAAATCAAACTAAATTAAATTAAATTAATTTAAATCAAATCAAATCAAATTAAATTAAGTTAAATTAAATTTAAAAAATTAATTCTTTGATTAATTAATTGTCAAATTTATCTAATATCTAATTTAATCTACATCTGAATCATATTCAATTGCTATTCTATCATAAGCTATAGTTTTAATTTGCATCTAATACACATTAGTTTTAGCCTATAGTTCTAATATGAATCTAATTCATATTAATATTTGAACTCCAAATATTTAATTCTCTCAAAAATTAATTTTGTATCATATCTAAAATAAATTTATATTGTAAAGTTCATTAAAAAAAAAAAAGAAACTTTATATTATAACGTATCATCATACATTATATTATTTTCCTAAGTAAATTTGAACATTTCAAATTTCATTAAAGACATAAATACCTCAACACTCTTTATGAGCTAGGAAGGGGACCTAATGGACTACAGATCAGAAGCTTCAACAATATTAGATTAATCAACTAAACTTATTAACCACATTATCAATATTCTATAACGTGGGTACACTCCACTAAAGACCCACATCTGCACTCTTCTCACTGCAGCTATATTTCTTTATCCATGGATGTAGACAATTAATAACAAATTAGTCCTTCACAAGTGTTCGTAACACCAGCTGTCAAATTACTATTTTACCCCTAGGTTAATTCTAAATCCTTAAGTATCAATGCTCCTCTAACGAACAACCAATTAATGGTCCAACCATTAAACAGAGACCCCTCTCAGGCCAATGATAGGGTAGGGTCCTTTGTTCAAGTCTCGAAGACACCACTTAAGGGAACACTCATCTACTTACTGTTATCTGCCTTAAACTACGATGCATGCATTAATATTTAATCAAGTTTTCCTAATTCAACCCAAGTATAAGTATAAATTAGGTTTCTCCGTGAGTCCGAGGTCGAACGCAGGGACTTGTGCAGATTTTAAACTCTCTAATTGTTATGGCTTCCTTGTATAAAAATACTCAGAAGTGCAATAAAACTGTAGAAGTCTAAACTAACGAATGGTGAGAATGGGGATCAGTGTTATAGCAAAGATCAACATGAATTTATGTAATGAATTGTGAAAAACAGGGTTAGGGGGTTGGTATTGTCTATTATCAGAAACGTAGAGTCAGTTATTCCATATTTTCAACTCATAACCTACACCTCTCGGTGGACAGTTTGCATGTTCATATGTCTATGATGCATGGGAGAGTATTGTTAAATCTTAAGGTTGCTTCTATATCTAGAAGCACGTATTAGCCTTGCTTTATGATTTCCACAATCATTGGATTTCTCAAGCAGTTGATTATTGATACTTATCTCGATTAGCTAGATGCAAACAAGCAATAGATTCAAGCACATGAAGCAAGATGGAATAATTTAGTCATTGTTTCTTTAAATAGACAATAACTTTGCCCCAACCATTAAGAGATCTAGCTAATCATGGTCATCAACAAGCAATAGATTCTTAGGGCTTGAGATCATCTTGATTCGGGGTATTTGAGTTTGAGATCTAACAATCTTGTTAGTCAACAAGGTTGTTAGATCCAAATCGTTGAATGTTACTTATCACGGGTGCACGCGTTCCACTTCTGTCAATCTTGCAATAACATGCTCACTAGATTACACAACTCATGACTCAAGTTTTAACAATTCTTAAGGTAGGCTTGCAATTACTTAAGAAATTCGATTGCAGACAATCAATTTGAGATGCATTTTGAAACTTCTTTCAAGTTAAATCATGCATAAGTGAATGCAAAGCACCATCATTTTGACTCTAAGCATATTCGAAAAAGTTTCATCAAGCTCACAGTTTATTTTCCCCTACACTGACCTGGTCATTGGGCTTTAAGTTGCTCATACTGAAAAAGGGTGCAATACGTCGACAAGGTGCCTAACACATGCACAACTTAAAAGTAAAGGGCGCAACTTTTACCTAGAGCGCTAGCTTTTGTAGGGACTCGCATCTACTCTTTTCTCGTGGGCGTCTTAACTGATCACAACAGGAGTAGCTCTTGTGTACTCTTATCCATGCACTCACACACACTTTCTTTTCTTTTTTTTTCTTTTTCCTTTTCACCACCTTTTTTTTCTTTTCTTCATTTTCTTTTTACTCGGACATATAGGCTTATTACTCTTTTTACACTCCCTTAGTCTAGCATTAAACTTATTTGGAGAAAGCTACTCTCTAACCAAAAGTTGGTCTTTTGAGGTGACAACAAACATCCGAGCATGATAACCCATTTCGATGCATCTAAGATTCAAAATAATTTAACAAAGCATTTAGGTATGCATGAGATGCCAATATTTTTTTTTTAAAAAAAGGCTCAAAATCATGAATGCCTCTTCAATCCTAATGTCATGCAAACATAGATAAGAGAGGTATCATCAACTTTCATTGTAATGAGCAAGGCCACAACGAGCAAAACATTATGCAAAACATTAAATTCACCAACCACAACCTCTAGAACCCCCTGTGAAATATGATCCACTTGACGGAGCTTTGAAATTTCCCCTACATAGTGTAATTTCTACTCTTAACTTTGGAAGATGGCAAGCAAGTAGGCAGGTGATTGAAAAGTGATGGCTGAGAGCCTTTGGGCTTGAAGTGTCTATGCGTTGGTTGAATTGAAGCAAGAGTCCATGAGAGTGAGTATGCGTTCGTTGAATTGAAGGATTTATTAATGAATCTAACTCAAAACTAACGCATGATTCTCCAATTATTTCTCTTTTATTCTAGAAGAAAGCTACAATAACTTGTATTTCTAAAAGTTATCAGGTTTTGATCAAGGAGGTTTTTCCGCATGGAGCGGTTGAATTGATGAATGAGGATAGAACCAACTCCTTCAAGGTCAATGGTCAGAGGTGAAGCCGAATTATGGAGGTGAGCTTGAACGAGCCAAAGTCTCCATTGACATGCGTGAGCAAAGTTGCTGAGCTTTCATCGAAGGGTCCTTGTGTTGCTGAATTCTTAAATTTTCAGGGATACTTTCTTTTACCTTTGCTTTCTTTAATTTAAGCTTGCAGGAGTAAGTGTAAGTAAAATTAGCTTGGTTCTTTGATGTGGTTGTCTAAATGCTTACCCAATTAAAATTGAATGATGATATTTTGTGATCTTCTCTCTGTCGAATTATCTTCGCGTCTCTGATAAGTTGTGAATAGTTCTCTGTGTTAGGATAAGGGTAGCGAGTAAAACGCGTAGGCTCTTATAGTCGCGATTATGTGAGTCCTCAGAAGCACTCAAATGCTTGCATGCATCATGAGATTTTCTACCATATATGCTCAGTGTACGGGTCGAGAGATCTCCTAGGGCAGTGGAATATCACGATAATGAGTATCTGCATTTAATGCCCACGACGCCATTCTTGCGTATTTAAATGCAGAGCTTTCTTCCTTCAGACCTTTTACTTCTTTCGTTTTCTCTCAAGAGTAGTAATATCCCAACAATCAAATTTGTAATACGCCTCTGAGTTCAATGAAATTGATATTCTTACTTTTTGCGTGTCTTCCTTTACAACTTTGTGTTTTTCCTTGCTTATAGCTTTTTCTATTGCTATTCCATGATTAATCTCTTTTGTCTTGTGTGTTGAAAGAATCGCCACTATGATGATACTTACGCATAATCTCTTCTAGTACTATGAGTTATGAATTGTCTTCACCTTAGGATCTTCCTATTAGAAACACAATCTACCTTCGTGTGCGTGCAAGCTTTTTAATCAACTTTGTTTTCCGTTTTAGCAATGTAGGACCTTGCTACTCTCAAAATTTAGGGGCAGGGAGAGGTTTGAGCTGTTAAAGGTAAAAATACAAGAGATTTATTTCATCTAGTCATAAAACCTTAAAAAAAAAAGAAAAAAGATACTTAAACGCGGACTCCAATGTCAAAATTAAGAAAAGTATCTGGTTAAGAGTTAGTTGAGAATGATATTCGCTCGTAGTTGGCTGCCTCCATGCACCCGATAGTTGGTATGTCAAAACGAAGGTGAGTAACCAGGATCAATGATGCATAAAAACAAAATAACAAACTCCAATGTCTAGTGAGAAACCAAGTTTAGATAAGAGTTTAGTCGAGAAGGGCACTTGCTTGTAGTTGGCTATCTCCATACACCCCATAGTTGGCATGTCAGAACGAAGGCGGATAAGCATATTCGACGCATTGTTACAAAGAAATAATACATAAAAGGGAGAATGAAAAAGATTTTATGCTTTCATCTTTCAGATGCATAGTTAAAATGAAAAACAATAATTGTGTGGAAAGAAAGCTTGCTGCTTCAAACTAGAATTGTCTCTAAAGGAAGACAATAAAGCTAGGAAAGTAGTGTAACTCAAGGGTAAATATTAGAGTGCAGCATATTGAGAGGCTAATCAATGCATTGAGAGAAAAGTATAGTTGATTGAATTTCCTTAGTAAGAGATATGCTTGAGGACAAGCATTATTCTAAATTTGAGGGTGTGATAACTTGTAGAAATACAAATTATTGTAGCTTTTTCTTAGAATAATAGAGAAGAATTGGAGAATTATGCGGTAGTCTTGTGTTAAATTCACTAACAAAACCTTCTTTGCATTTTACACCTTTGATTTGATGAAGTAAAATGTTTTGAAGTGAATTAACTCTAAAACGCATGATGTAGTGCAGGAATGCATGATTCAACATTCGAACGATAGACATAAAGCAGCAATGTATTAGACCCAAGCTTTGTGATTTCAAATAGCTGGAGATTAAGTTGCTTAATCTGCGGCACAATGAGCAGTTACCAATTTTAGAATCATGTAATCAAGCAAGAATGATGCAAGGGCATCAAATCAGCCGATAATGACGCGAATCTGCCAGCATTACCTCGAAGTCTCTATAAAATGGCAGATTTGTAGGCTGAGAAGGTTGTTGAATTTTCTAGGAGAATTTCTTTCGTGACAGTAGAACTCTCTCCAAAAGGCAACCAGAGACAAAATACTCGAGTCAGTAGTCTTCTTCCCGATCACGTACATCATAGCAGCAACATCATGCAACCACCGTTGGCGGAGTCAAGAGATTGATCAGTCTCTATCTTTACTTTCTTGCGTTTTCATCTTGTATCAAGAAATTGTACTCTTTGTAACACTTGATCCATTTCATCAATCTAAATATCTTTCATGTCTTCTATTTCTGCATCTGTTTTCGCTTTCTTGTTAATTATCATGAGTAGCTAAATCTCTTAAGGGTTGGGCGCAAAGTTATTATCTGTTTAAGAAACAATGACTAGACTATACCATCTTGGTTAATGTATTCAAATCTATTGCTTATTTCCATCTAGCTCATCCAGATAAGTAGCAATAATCAACTACTTGAAAAAGTAAGTGATTGTGGAAACCCTTAAGCATACCAAGTAGTGTTTCTAGACATAGAAGCAACCTTAAGGTTTAATAATGCTTTAGCCATGCGTCATAAACATATGAGTATGCAACCTGTCCACCGAGAGGTGCAGGTTAAGTTGAGAACATGGAATAGTCGATTCTGCATTTTTGAAGATAGACAAGAAGAACCCCCTAACCCTGTTTTTATCATCCATATATATACCTTTGCCGATTTCTACTGTAACGCATCATCCCTCATTTCCACCACTTGTTAGTTTAGAAATTTTACTGCTTTTGATATGAACGGATGAACCTCAATCATACAATATGAACAATTAGAAGGAGCCATCTATGATGTCCAAGTTTACACTAACCAAGGAAGAAAAATTAGGTGAAGTCAAGTGAAATTTATGAAGAATCAAACTTCATTTATGGAACAGAGTGTTCAAATGGGGGTCCATAACTCAACGATGGCTACAAAATGATGGGTTTCTGATTAAAAAAGAAATATTTTCGAATTTATTATATTAATTAAATGTAATTTTAGTCTTTAAGTCATTTATTTGTCTTATGTTACATTTAGATCATGGCTAATAATGGTCATTAATTATGAGTGTTACAACTCTTTGAATACCCGGGGTTAGATTTTGATTTGGGGTGTTTGAGTTTGAGATCTAAAGAAATCTCAAAGGCTCTTTTACTACATTTTCAACTCTCTTCCCATGCTTATACTTATGAGTTAGTGTGGTTAATTGATTTATGAGTTGTGCATTCGTTGTCTTTTGTGTGTTTACTGTGTAAGTGAATAAGAGTTTAAAGTCTTTACCTGAGGTCTTGTTATTACATACTCATACTGGTGAATCAGTAACTATAGAGGATGCCTGTTATGATTGCGAGTTGGTGATTGATAATGTGGTGTTGCTAGTTAATCTGTTATCTCTAAATCTGATAGAGTTTGATATTATTTTGGCATGGACTTTAGGTCGAAGTATCAAGCTAATATTATTTTGGCATGAACTTTATGGACTTTAGGTCGAGTTCTTCCTACCTGTGTGATCTCGGTGATGAAGGTCAGGAAGTTGTTGAGTAAGGATTGTGAAACGTACTTGGCACATGTGACGGAAGCGAAGGCGTAAAAGTTGAAACCAGAAGATGTGTCAGTGGTACGGAAGTTCTTAGTGCCATTATATTTATAATATATATATATTATAATGTGTTTCCTGAGGAGTTGTCGGGGTTACCACCTGATAGAGAGGTGGAGTTTACTATTGATTTGGCACCTAGAACAACGCCTATTTCTCAGGCACCATATCGAATGGCACCGTTGGAATTGAGGGAACTGAAGGTGCAAATACAGCTGGTAGACAAGGGATACATTAGACCAAGTGTATCTCTATGGGATGCGCTAGTGTTGTTTGTTAAGAAAAAGGGCGGTACAATGAGGTTATGTATTGATTGCTGCCAGTTAAATAAGGTAACAATATGTAACAAATACCTTCTGCCTCATATAGATGATATGTTTGATCAACTCAGAGGAGCATAAGTATTTTCAAAGATAGACCTGAGGTCGGAGTATTACTAGCCGAAAGTTAAGGAGTCGGACATACTTAAGACAACTTTCCGAATGAGATCTTGAGAGAGAAGAGTTTGTATGCAAAGTTCAGTAAACGTGAGCTCTGGCTAGAACAAGTTGTGTTTTAGGCCATGTAGTATAAGTTGCGGGAGTCAATGTAGATTCTCAAAAGACTTACAATAACAGTTACCAGGCAAGTATAGGAATGACTCCGTATGAAGCGTTATATGGTAGACAGTGCAGAACCTCGGTGTGTTGGGGTGAAGTTGGCGAAAGAAAACTAGTCGGATCAGAGATTATTCAAGTTACTATGGAGAAGGTAGAATTGATTATAGCTAATCTTAAGACGGACAGAGATCGATAGAAAAGTTACACTAATAACAAAGGTAGAGATCTCGAGTTTGAGTTGGAGACAAGGTGTCCTTAAAGTTGTCGTCGTGGGAAGGAATTCTAAGGTTTGGTAGGAAAGGGAAGTTGAGTCCCAGGTATATCAGACCTTTCGAAATTTTAGAAAAGGTTGGACCAGCAGCTTACAGGTTAGCTCTACAAATGGGTTGGACTAGCAACCGATTGAGCTTAAAAAAAAATTTGAGTTATGAGGAAGAACCAGTTCGAGTGTTAGATGAGAAGGAGCAAGTTCTGAGATCAAAGTATGGAATGGAGAAACTACATTGGGATTTGCCGTGACTTGTGAGCCCCGTCTAGCTAGAAGACGTTAAACATAACGTTTCTTGGTAGGCAACTCAAGTTTATTACTTTATTTTATTTTAGTTTGTTTGATGAGACTTGAATATGCATGATGATTGACTTATTGTGGAAATAGGATAGCATTATCTTGAGTTTGATCTATTAATGTCCCTCTTGAAGTCTCCCATATTCTTGAGCACGTAGTCACTTTAATTTAAAAACTTTAACTTAGAAAATGATTAAGTTGAGTGTATTTGGTTGTCACTCCAAAAGGCTCAACCGGTTAGAGAGCTGAAATGCATGATGGTTTGTAATGTTAGACTAAGGAAGAAGAAAAGATTATTTATGCCTTCGAAAAAGTTTACACAAAAATCTATGAGCTTTAATGGATATTTTTATATCATTCAAAATGATAACTTGTAACGAGTCTCCACAATGAATGTATGAAAGCTAGTGCCCCCAGGTAAAAGAATGCAAGTTTAAGGCGACAATAAAAAAATCTTGAAATATTAAGGCACCTTTGTGTATTACTTTCTTGAAAGATGTGGATTCTTAAAGATTGGTGCATAAGCTACAGTGGGGGGAAAATTAGAGAAGCTATCTTAAGTCCTAAGTTGAGTTCTTGTTTTTGAATTAAAGGAGGCTTGTGCACAAACACATGAGGGATGACGAGATTTGGCCTTGAATGATTTCAACAATTTAGATATGTTTGAATGTTTCAACTAAAGATCCTAATATGTTATTCTCTAAGGCATGAATCAATCACACTTATTTTGAATTTCCCTATGTTTAATTTTTTTTATTTGCTCAGGACTAGCAACTTTCTAAGTTTGGGGTGGTGATAAGTGTTGCCTGTCTAAAGATACAATGCATGCGTTGTTAAATCAATCAAGTTTTCCTAATTGAACCTAAGTATAAGTATAAATTAGATTCCTCAGTGAGTTCGAGGTCAAATGCAAGGATTTGTGAAGATTTGAAACTCTCTCTAGTTGTACTGGCTATCCTTGCACAAAAATACTCAGGATTGTGTTGGGTTTAAGTAATAAAGTAGTAAATTTCTAAACTAACAAGTGGTGGAAATGGGGGATGATGCGTTACAGTAGAAATCAGCAAAGGTGTATATATGGATGGGAAAAACAAGGTTAAGGGGCTGTTATTGTCTATCTTCAGAAACGCAGGGTTAACGATTTCATGTTCTCAATTTATAACCTACACCTCTCGGTGGACAAATTGCATGCTCATATGTCTATGACACATGGGTAAAGCATTATTAAACTCTCAGGTTGTGTCTATGTCTAGAAACACTACTTAGTCGGTAATGATTTCCACAATCACTTACTTTTTCAAGTAGTTGATTATTGCTACTTATCTCCATTAGCTAGATGGAAACAAGCAATAAATTTGAATACATTAAGTAAGATGTATAGTCTAATAATTGTTTCTTAAACAGACAATAACTTTGCCCCCAACCCTTAAGAGATTTAGCTACTCATGATCATTAACAAGAAAGCAGAAATAGATGTAGAAATGGAAGACATGAAAGATATTTAGATTGCTGAAATGGCTCAAGTGTTAAAAGAGTACAATATCTGATACAAGATGAAAACACAAGAAAGTAAAGATAGAGATAGAAAGTAGGGAAAAGGTTGGTGGTTGATCAATCTCTTGACTCTGCCAACGGTGGTTGCGTGATGTTGCTGCTGTGATGTAGGTGATCGGGAAGGAGACTACTCTCTAGAGTATTCTATCTCCGATTGCCTTCTAGAGAGAGTTTTACTGTCAAGAAAGAAATTGTCCTGGAAAATTCAACAACCATCTCAACCTATGAATCTGCGCTTTTATAGAGAATGCATTGTAACGCTGGCAAATTCGTGTCATTATCGGCTTATTTGATGCCTTGCTTCATGCTCACTTGATTGTGTCATTCTCGGCTAAATTGGTAGCCTCTCATTGTGTGGTAGATTAAGCAACTCAATCTCCAGCTGTTTGAGATCCGAAGCTTGCCTCTGATACATTGTCGCTTTGCGTCTATCGTTCGGACGATGCCAAGGTTGAACCATGCATTCCTGCACTAAATCATGCATTCTAGAGATAATTTACTTTAAAACATTTATCTTCATAAAACCAAAGGTGTAAAACGCAAAGAAGGTTTTATTAATGAATTTAACCCAAGACTACCGCATAATTCTCCAATTCTTCTCCATTATTCTAAGAAAAACCTACAATAACTTGTATTTCTACAAGTTATCAATAAGCACTCAAAAAGCGCTTTTTATCATCTTAAATTAAGGATTTTTCTAAGAGAATTCACGTGTTTGCTAGTGGTTTTTTATTGATAATAAATAAAATGTTCTATATACAAGTAAAACGAAACCTCAGAATTTCATAGCGTTTAATAACAACATGCTTGTAATAATGTTGTCACCAAGTAATATCATGCATAATCATTAAAGGCATGTAAAATCATGCTCAAACTCATATTAAATACTCATGCTTTAAAAATAAATCGAGCATACAAGAAAAATTGAGAAAACAAATCATTTAAATAGAATTTTGTCATCACAACTTGTGCTGGGCTCTTAATGGATTATAAGCTTCTCCTAGGTCTTCTTGGCCTGAAATAGATTCCTTAGGATTCTCATCAATGTATATCAAATACGTCTTTTGAAAAAAAAAAAAAAAAAAAACCCTTGAGGATTTAGATTTAACGACCTTGTTGATGAACAAGACCTTTAGATCTCAAACTCAAACACCCCAAATCAAGATGATCTCAACCTCTAAGAATGGCTAAACGATAGACTACTTAGACGAACTGCAAAAACACAGATCGGACAAAGTTTCATGCTCCCCATCGATCCTTGATCTTCGAACCACTACACAAGCAAAATCGATCAAGTCAAACTTGAATGATTCTGAACATGCAATCTAAACACCATAGAATTACAAAAGAAATATAGCACATGGCTAAAAGAAAGCTCAAAGGCTCTTTTACTACATTTTCAAATCTCTTCCATGTCTCCTTTTGTGAACAATTACATGACATTATATAGGCAACAAAATCTAACCCTAGACATTTTATGGGGCATTCAAAGAGTTGTAACAATCATAGTTAATGACCATTACAAACTATGATCTAATTGTAACATAAAAATACACAAAACTGAAAAATACATTTAATAAATACAATAAATTCGAGATTAGTATTTTTCATCCATATTCCATGCATTTGTAACCATCCAAGAGTAAATGACATCCCATTTGAAGTAGTTACAGTCTTTGTTCCTTAAATGTAGTTTGATTCTTCATCAATTTCACTTGAATTTGGACAGCATGTATGGCTCATTCTTGATATTCATAGTACATGATTGAGGTTCCTCTGTTATATCATTCTCCTCTTCTTTAAGAAGATTTATCCTCGAATCTAAAATATTGCTCGGAAGGAACATCGAAGTTTGGTGCAAACATTTACGCTCTTAAGATGAAATGTATAGGCCGAAATTTGAAACTTTTAAGTGCCATTCTTAACTAATGGCTGGAAAATTCAATGTGCCTAAATGTACCATCCATATTTAATGTATGACAACCAACATTTGCAATTTTTCAAAGTGTAACATATGGGATTGATACCAAATTATGAAATTGATGACCACGAAATGAGATCAAACTGCATCAATTCTATCATGCTTTTGAGAATGAAAAAACAACTTAAGAACATGCTCTCAGGGATAGCAATTTTTTCTTCTCTTGACCGATTTTCAAAATACAAAAATTTGACACTAAAGAAAGCTGAATTCAGATCTCAGAAACAAATTTTGTAGATAAGCCTCTGATCTAAATCCTTGAAGTTTATGAAAACATGAAAACACGACTAGATATGTGACTTCTTTTTTTAAGTTTCATTAAATAGACAAAATGTGACAAGATGAATAGAAAATACAAGAAAACAACAATGGAAGCATATGTTCGAACTAGAGCCTAAGCTCTGATACCAAATGATAAGTAATACTTGAGAACTTGGATCTAACAACCTTGTTGAACACCAAGACCTTTAGATCTCAAACTCAAATACCCCAAATCAAGATGATCTCAGCCCCTATAGATGGCTAGACAACGGATTACTAATTAATCGCACACTGAAACTCTTAAGCTTAATGCATTTGTTCTTGGCCTTAATTGATCGCTATTGAACCCAATTAAGACCCAAGGGCTTGTAGTTTGATTGAGGCTTAGGCTTTAATTGCTATTTAGGGTGCTTGTTTATCTTGATTGATTTGTTAGTTGCCTGTAGCGTTGGCGAATTTAATTAAGTTAAATAAGTCGGTGTATAAGCAATCTAATATATATTTCATATAAGCAATCTAATATGTATTTCATAAAAAATAAGTCAGTGATAGAAATTGCATAGGAATCCAATTGCTCTCAAGAACTTGATCATCTTATCCTTGTTTATTTTTACCCGTTGCTTTTTATTTCATTTTCATGCCTATTTCTAATTCACACCAAACCCCCTCATTTATCGCTTTAATTAGGAAATTAGCTTAACAAAACAAAGATTATTGTTCTTGTGGTTCGTCTCGGACTTGCCACTGTTACTACACCATTGTGGTAATAGGAGTAGGATTTTGTATTGTAAATTTCTTCTGATAGGATTCTCTTTGGGAATAAAACGACAACGAATAGAAACAACTTATCATGATCTCTTACCAAAGGTAACCGGAGACAGAACGCTCGAGAGAGTAGTCTCCTTTTCGGCCAACCACACCACCATAGTAGCCATCATGCAACCACCGTTGGCAGAGTCAAGAGATTGATCAGCCACCAGCTATTTCCCTACTTTACATCTCTATCTTTAACTTTCTTGTTGTTTACATCTTGTATCAAGAGATTATACTTTTTGTAACACTTGAATCCATTTTAGTAATCTATTTATCGTTCATGACTACTATTTCTACATTTGTTTCTGTTTTCTTGTTAAAAAGCATGAGTAACTAAATCTCTTAAGGGTTGTGGCAATTTAACGCATGCATAGCAACTCTAGACACACAACAAGTTTTTTGCACCCTTGCTGTACACTTAAGCATTGATTTAACTCAATTTTTGTATTTGGCTGTAGGAACACCTCAATCAACGGAGTACTATGAGTTTTCACTTCGCCAGTTGACTCCAAACAATATATGAGCGACGGAACCAGTTTGGAGTTCGATATTGACCTTGAGATTGAGAGGTCCTTTAGAAGAAGGACCAACCGACATTCAGACGAAAATATGACCGATCCATGAAACCCTACTCAAGGAGACAATCTAAAGAACACGAATGCAGACCTCTAGACGAATCCATTTCTGGTGCCCCACCTTTGAGGGAAACAGTTGGTTTGAAATGAAACTGGTTATGCTGCAAATGTTACAAGCTGCAAGACAATTTGGAGGTGCTTTGGGAGAAGACTTACATGCACATTTGAAGAGTTTCCTGGAGATATGCAACATGTTCTCCATATCAGCGTTTCTCTCTTCCCATTATCCCTTAGAGATGAGGCGTGGCTATAAACCCTATTATCATTTCTAAGTACCTAACTTAAGTATGTGATAACATTGTGCAATTGTACGCATTTTCTCGTTAGATTGAAAGGAGAAGTGGAGGAAGCCGAGGAAGATGGGCTTTTGGATTAAGCTGAGAATACTTTTGGTAAGTCTAATTTTAAATCCTTAAGAGATAAATCGAGCTTGTAATTTATTTTGACATGTCAACTAGAATATAAAAGACTTAAGAGGAATATTACTAATTAGACCAAGGTTGAAAGATGCTATCGAGGGTGAAGACTAACGTTAGTATTATTATTATTATTATTAGTGTTTCTATTATTATTTTATTAATTAAATGAAGAAACTTCACTGAATTTTAATTAAAATTAAGTTGTGGATTATATGGAAAAAAAAAAAAAGAAAGTGGAGAAGAATAGGTGGGGCATAAGGAGTGAAAATGGGAAGGAGAAGATTTGGGTGGATTGGAGCGGAATTTTGAGGAGAAACTTGGTGGAATTCGATGGAGAACAGAAGTTGGTCTGAAATTCAAGCTATTTGGACAGGTTGTATTGTTGGAAGAATATCGAGCTGTAGAGATCGAATTTAGGGCTGGAAATTTGAGGTTAGAAAGTTAACTCATTTCTTAATAACTTTTGTGAAGGATGTCTTAGCTGAATTTGAAGGAAAACAGGTGAAATTGTGGGAAGAAGCGATGGTTTGATCGAGTAATCTAGAGCAAGGTGGATAAATTTTGAGTTATCTGTTGAATGAATGGTAGTTAGACCCTGAAATTTGGAGGTAAGCTAGTAAACCCACTTATCTACAGGTTTGTAAGAGGAAATGAATACTAATTCAGGTTGGAAATGTTATTTCTAGCAGTTGGAAGTGAAGACCGTAAGCTCGGGGGAAATAGGTCTCTCTGGTAAGAACAACGACACTGTGGGTGTGGAGCGAGACAAGTCTCACTAAGTCTCACTAGTCGTTTTTGTCTCACAAATCTCCTTGGTTTCGCTTGTCTCCTCGGTCTCGCTAAGTCTCACTGGTTTTGCCTAGTCTCGCTATTCTTGCTAATGCAGATCTTGCGGGTTTTACCTAGTCTCGCTAATGTAGATTTGGTGGGTTTGAATAAATCTCGTTGGTTGTGTAGTGTTGCTAGTTGGTCTCGTTAATGAACTAAACATTAATGTTAGGACCTATTTGTGTTACATTAATCAAAATCCTAAGGAATCTAACGGAGGGAATTATATTATTTCAGGCCGAGAAGAGCTAGGAAAGGCATAACCCATTAAGGGCCCAGGACAAGTTGTGAGTAACAAAATTTTATTTTTGATAATTTATTTTCTTGATGTTTCTAGAATGACAAAGTATGAGTTTCTTGAAACGACTCAAAGCTTGTTTTTAAATAATTTGATGATAAAGCATGATGTTTTATGGTGATAAATTTATGGAAAAGCATACAGTTTGTTGAATATTGTGAATTTTTATGTATTTTTATGTTACAAATAGATCATGGCTTATAATGGTCATTAGTTATGAGTGTTACAACTCTTTGAATGCCTCATAGAATGTCTAGGGTTAGATTTGAGGCCTATATAATCCCATGTAATTGTTCAAAAAGAGACATGGAAGAGACTTGGAAAATGTAGAAAAAGAGCCTTAGATTCTTTTAGCCTTGTGCTATGTTGTTTCTTTTGCAATTCCAGTTTAGGTTGCACGTTCAGAATCATTCAAGCTTGACTTGATCGATCTTGCTTGTGGAGTGATTCAAAGATCAAGGGTTGATGGGAGCATCAAGCTTTGTCTGATCCATGGTTTTCCTGATCGTCTAAGTAATCTGTTGTCTAGCCATTCTTAGGGGATGAATCATACTGATTTTTGGTATTTGAGTTTGAGATGTAAAGGTCTTGTTTGTCAACAAGGTTGTTAGATTCAAATAGTCGAATGTTACTTATCATTTGGTATCAGAGCTTAGGCTCTACATCGGATATATGTTTCCATTGTTGTTGTTTTCTTATCTGTTTTTTTCTATTCATCTTGTCACATTCTGCCTATTTTATGATACTTGAAAAAAAGTCTCATATCCATTCGTGTTTTCATGTTTTCATGATAAAATTTCTTTCGTTGATGTCTTCAAATCAGCTTCCTTCAGTGTCAAACTTTTGTGTTTTGAAAAACAGTTAGGAGAAGAAAAATTGAAATCCTTAAAAGCATTTGTTCTTAAGTTGTTTTTTTCATTCTCAAAAGCATGATAGATTTGAAGTATAACAATTTGATCTCATATTGTGGTCATTAGTTTCATCATTTGGTGTTAAATCTTATAGGTTACATTTTGAAATTCTGCAAAAGTTGGCTTTTTTACATTAAATATGGAAGTTACATCTAGGCACATCGAACTTTCTATCCATTAAGAATGTAACCCAATGTTTCAAATTCCGGCCAATAAATTAATTCTTAAGAGTGTAAATGTGTGCACTTGTCCTTCAATGTTCCTTCCAAGCAATACTTTAGATTCGAGGATGAATCTTCTAGAAGAAGGGGAGAATGATACGAATGGATGAATCTCAATCATACAATATGAACAACAAGAAGGAGCCATCTATGCTGTCCAAGTTTACACTAACCAAAGAAGAAAAATTATGTGAAGTCAAGTGAAATTTATGAAGAATCAAACTTCATTTATGGAACAAAGAGTTCAGGGTTCATGACTCAAAGATTGTTACAAAATGATGGGTTGCTGATTAAAAAGAAATATTTTCGGATTTATTGTATTAATTAAATGTAACTTTAGTCTTTAAGTGATTTTATTTGTTTTATGTTACATTTAGATCATGGCTGATAAGGGTCATTAATTATGAGTATTACAACTCTTTGAATACTTCATAGAATGCCTAGGGTTAGATTGCATGTTCAGAATCATTCAAGATTGACTTGATCAATCTTGCTTGTAGAGTGATTTGAAGATCAAGAACCGATGGGAGCATGAAGGTTTGTTCGATCCGTGGTTTTGCAGATCATCTAAGTAATCCGTCGTCTAGCCATTCTTTGGGGCTGAGATCATCTTGATTCGGAGTGTTTGAGTTTGAGATCTAAAGGTCTTGTTCGTCAATAAGGTTGTTAGATCCAAAACCTCAAGGATTTCTTATCAGTTTTGTTTGTCAACAAGGTTGTTAGATCCAAATCCTCGAGCGTTTCTTTTCATGTGTTTATGAATGAGTTATTTATCATCAAAGCATGCAACATTTTTTTAAAGAATAATAGAGGTTCCCTAATACTGAAGGTACGGAGAAGGCATATGGGCGGCCTTTAAACAATGATATGGTTCTTAATGCCGAAGGATAAGAGAAGACATATGGTTCGATGTCTATTGTCCTCATGCCCCATCTCGGGCTATGGAGGGGTGGCTCGGGGCGGGGTGTGACAGTTTTGGCTCGGTTTGGTCTTTTTAGCCTTTGGCACTAGTTTTTGTTATAATCACCTAAAAACCACTAGCAAACACGTGGAATCTCATAAAAACATCCCTAAATTAAGAGCATAAAAGTATTTTTTGAGTGCTTTTCACCCATAAGTGTAACCCACCCATTCGCAGATCCTAGAGGTATGCACCAACAAGCTACCGTTAGGAAAAACAACTATTAGTAAGTAACCCTATCCTTTTCAGGAGTTCGCGATGTTCCGAAAACCTATGATCAGGCCCTCTAGAGGGTTGGTCGCTCCAGGATGACATGCAGGTAGATCATAAGAATCTCATGTGGGACCAAAGAGTGGAGATCGAAGGATACGTTGACACGTGTCCCGCTCCCACTTACTGCACCCAGGGCGACAAACACTTTCCGAAGGGAGGCTGCACCCAGGGCGACACGAAACAGAGTATGGATCTCACGATTTGAATAATCAGGGACAGAGGAGAAAAACTTGATATGAACATCTTGTTTTGTAATTTTTCTCCCACTAAAATGTCATACCAAGGTTATTTAACTTAGATAAATCAGGCTAAGTCAATCTATCTAAGTCTATGCCTATTATAACTCCTATAAAAGGTCTTTACATAATGTTCTAGGTGAATTAAATCATTTAATTACTAGTGATAATGCATGCTAATAGGCCTTAGATTAATTCAACTCAAGTTCCATTTCAGTTCTCAGTGAGGAGGTGTTCCATGAATCGTCAACTTAAATATGCCAATCTTGACCGAACTGAAGTGGTAGAGTTCCCTTATAACCTAAAGTCTTATTTGTCCTACTTAATCATATCTTAAAACAAAGACAAAATTCTAATCTTATTAGAATTAATGTGATCTTAGGTCTAAACTAATTTTAAAAAAATTAAAACCAATTTCCTAATATCCTATGTTTGCATGCAATTCTTTATTATAAGTTGACAGTTACTAAATCATAAATTTTATAACTATTACAAATTTCAATGATTAGCCCTATAGCATGCTTTCTATGGTTTAATTAATTAACAATCATATTTTAATTAATTAACTAACCATATTACATGCATTTCATGAAATAATATAACAATTATATTAATCTATGGATGTGTCATGCTCAATGCAAATTGATTTTTAATTAAAATATAACACTTATATTAAAAAAATCATGAAAATCAATCAAACATTAATAAATACTAACTATTTATATTTATTTAATTAATGTCATGCATCATACTTTTTCAATTTCATATATTTACTATATCAACATACATTAAATAACTAATGAAAGTATTTATCATGCATTAAAACAATACATTATAACATTTATAATATACTAAAATGGTGGGTTATAACTAAGTGACATCAATAAAGCATTAAAATAGCATTTGAACTGGTAAAATTGGCCCCTATGATAAAATAAAGCAATAAATTACATTAATTTATGCTAAAAAAATTCTAAAACTGCTTCTAGCGCTCCAAAATCGGACCAAAACCACAAACCAAGAAAAAAATGCCAAGAACCGGATCAGAACCAGCTGAACCGGCCAATCAGAAGCCAAACAGGAGCTGAATCGGTTAGACCATGCTGAATCAGCTGAATCAAGTGGCTGCTAGTGCAGTGCCGAGCCAAGCTAAGCCGTGACGCATCGAGGAGCTGTGCTGCTAAGCGCCTACTAGTGCGTGCTGACGCCACGCTGACATTTCGCGTGACGTTAGCCCTTCTTCTTCCCCGTGCCTCCGTTTGATTTTTTTTTTTTCATTTCTCCATTCGTGCAAAGACCTTTTCACAAATTCCTAGCCTCCATTCATCCGGTTTGGGAACATCCCCAATTCATATTTGGACTTATAAAACAGTAATTTACAATAAAAATGCCCAAAAACGCAAGGGCCCTTACATTTGATCAAATAAAAAAATTGTAAATCTATGGCCGTACATTTGATCAAATAAAAAAATTATAGGCCATTTTTACCGTAAACATTCAAATATAAACCTACATTCAATAATGCAAAAACCCACCAAAAAGAATGAAGATTTCAAAATTCCAAATCAATTTTACTAGATGGCTTTGATACCAATTGTAGGGTTAAAATCCCTAATGCAACAAAAGCAGTACATAACCAAAGTCGAAATTAATTGGGATTTTGAAATACCTATACACTATAAAAATTAAAATATAGAAAACCTATTGTATTAATGCCAGGGTTAAGCATACTTTTAGAATTTAGAAGACTTACGTTCTCTTTTGGCTTCGGGATCACAAACACCACCACCACCACAAACCTCTCCTATCTCTAAGTGATCTTGAGATAAAGGATTGTGGATCATCTTATTAATATGGGAAGAAAAATTTGTTAAAGAGAATTTAAAGAGAAAAAGAGAAAAAGATATCACATAACTTTTCCTTTGATTTTTTTAAAACTGCACAACCTCTTCTTCTCTTTTTCTTTTGCAGGTATATATATAGAGAGAGGTAAGAAGACGTGTGTGAGTAAACCACGTAAAGAGTACCTCCCACGTATGGCAGTTACCTTTTTTTTAATTGATTAATTAATTTAACAATTAACTAAGTAATTAATTAATTAAATTAATTTAAATAACTATTTCATTTAAATCATATTTAAATGAACATTTCCCACCTAACCTATAGTTTTAATTCAATTTATTTAATTAAATCAAACTAAATTAAATTAAATGAAATTAAATCAAATCAAATCAAATCAAATTAAATTAAATTTAAAAAATTAATTCTTTAATATTAATTGTCAAATTTGTCTAATATCTAATTTAATCTACATCTGAATCATATTCAATTGCTATTCTATCATAAGCTATAGTTTTAATTTGCATCTAATACACATTAATTTTAGCCTATAGTTCTAATATGAATCTAATTCATATTAATATTTGAACTCCAAATATTTAATTCTCTCAAAAATTAATATTGTATCATATCTAAAATTAAATTTATATTGTAAAGTTCATTAAAAATAAATAACTTTATATTATAACGTACCATGATACATTATATTATTTTCCTAAGTAAATTTGACCATTTAAAAATTTCATTAAAGACATAAATACCACAACTCTCTTTACGAGCTATGAAGGGGACTTAATGGACTACAGATCAGAAGCTTCAACAATGTTAGATTAATCAGCTAAACTCATTAACCACATTATCAATATTCTATGACGTGGGTACACTCCACTAAAGACCCACATCTACACTATTCTCACTGTAGTTATATTTCTTTGTCCATGGATGTAGACCAATAACCGCAAATTAGTCCTTCACAAGTGTTCATAACACTACCTGTCAAATTACCATTTTAGCCCTAGGTTACTTCTAAATCCTTAAGTATCAATCAGCCTCTAACGAACAACCAATTAGTGGTCCAACCATTAAACAGAAACCTCTTTCAGGCCAATGATAGGGTAGGGTCCTTTGTTCAAGTATTGAAGACAACACTTAAGAGAACACTCATCTACTTACTATTATCTGACTTAAGCTACGATGCATGCGTTAATGTTTAATAAAGTTTTCCTAATTCAACCCAAGTATAAGTATAAATTAGGTTTCTCGGTGAGTCCAAGGTAGAATGTTGGGACTTGTGCAGATTTTAAACTCTCTAATTGTTATGGCTTCCTTGTATAAAAATACTCAGAAGTGTAATGTGTTTAACTAATAAAACTGTAGAAGTCTAAACTAACGAATGGTGAGAATGGGGATTGATGTGTTACAACAAAGATCAACATGAATTTATGTAATGAATTGTGAAAAACAGCGTTAGGGGGTTGTTATTGTCTATTATCAGAAACGTAGAGTCAGTTATTTCATATTTTCAACTCATAACCTACACCTCTCGGTGGACAGTTTGCATGTTCATATGTCTATGATGCATGGGAGAGTATTGTTAAATCTTAAGGTTGCTTCTATATCTAGAAACACTTATTAGCCTTGCTTTATGATTTCCACAATCACTTGCTTTCTCAAGTAGTTGATTATTGATACTTATCTCGATTAGTCATTGTTTAGTCATTGTTAATTTAGTTAGATGGAAACAAGCAATAGATTCAAGCACACGAAGCAAGATGAAATAATTTAGTCATTGTTTCTTTAAACAAACAATAACTTTGCCCCAACCATTAAGAGATCTAACTACTCATGGTCATCAACAAGCAATAGATTCTTAGGGCTTGAGATCATCTTGATTCGGGGTGTTTGAATTTGAGATCTAACAGTCTTGTTCGTCAACAAGGTTGTTAGATCCAAATCGTTGAATATTACTTATCACGGGTGCACGCATTCCACTTCTTTCAAATTTTGGAGCATCGTTGTGCTCCCTTGGGGTGTCGCGATGCTGCAACAAATTATGCTCTTGGGTTCTTAGCGTAAAGCTCAGAGAAGTTATGCTATCCAGGTGTATTTTGGTCATGTTGACCCCTTCACTTGGTCTATGCCTCCAGAGCTCCGTTTTGACCCATTTTTGCACCAAATTACAAAACGAGCCTTAACACAAGAAGGAGAAATAACTCTTTTTATGAGCTATCAATCACCCCCAACTTGACTCTTGATCGTCCCTGAGCAAGATAGAAATACACACAATCTTGCAATAACATGCTCACTAGATTACACAACTCGTGACTCAAGTTTTAACAATTCTTAAGGTAGGCTTGCAATTACTTAAGAAATTCGATTGCAGACAATCAATTTGAGATGCATTTTGAAACTCCTTTCAAGTTAAATCATGCATAAGTGAATGCAAAGTACCATCATTTTGACTCTAAGCATATTCAAAACAGTTTCATCAAGCTCACAGTTTGTTTTCCCCTACACTAACCTGGTCATTGGGCTTTAAGTTGCTCACACTCAAAAAGAGTGCAATACGTCGACAAGGTGCCTAACATATGCACAACTTAAAAGTAAAGGGCGCAACTTTTACCTAGAGCGCTAGCTTTTGTAGGGACTCGCATCTACTCTTTTCTCGTGGGCGTCTTAACTGATCACAACGGGAGTAGCTCTTGTGTACTCATATCCATGCACTCACACACATTTTTTTTTCTTTTTTTTTTCTTCTTCCGTTTCACCATCTTTTTTTTCTTTTCTTCATTTTCTTTTTACTCTTTAGACATATAGGCTTATTACTCTTTTTACACTCCCCTAGTCTAGCATTAAACTTATTTGGAGAAAGCTACTCTCTAACCAAACGTTGGTCTTTCGAGGTGACAACAAACATCTGAGCATGATAACCCATTTCGATGCATCTAAGATTCAAAATAATTTAACAAAGCATTTAAGTATGCATGAGATACCAATATTTTTTTTTTTAAAAAAAAATGGGCTCAAAATCATGAATGCCTCTTCAATCCTAATGTCATGCAAACATAGATAAGAGAGGTATCATCAACTTTCATTGTAACGAGCAAGGCCACAACGAGCAAAACATTATGCAAAACATTAAATTCACCAACCACAACCTCTAGAACCCCCTGTGAAATATGATCCACTTGACGGAGCTTTGAAATTTCCCCTACATAGTGTAAGCTCTACTCTTAACTTTGGAAGTTGGCAAGCAAGTAGGCAGGTGATTGAAAAGTGATGGCTGAGAGCCTTTGGGCTTGAAGTGTCTATGCGTTGGTTGAATTGAAGGATTTATTAATGAATCTAACTCAAAACTAACGCATGATTCTCCAATTATTTCTCTTTTATTCTAGAAGAAAGCTACAATAACTTGTATTTCTAAAAGTTATCAGGTTTTGATCAAGGAGGTTTTTCCGCATGGAGCGGTTGAATTGATGAATGAGGATGGAACCAACTCCTTCCAGGTCAATGGACAGAGGTGAAGCCGAATTATGGAGGTGAGCTTGAACGAGCCAAAGTCTCCATTGACATGCGCTAGCAAAATTGCTGAGCTTGCATCGAAGGGTCCCTTTGCTGCTGAATTCTTAAATTTTCAGGGACGCTTTCTTTTACCTTTGCTTTCTTTAATTTAAGCTTGCAGGAGTAAGTGTAAGTAAAGTTAGCATGGTTCTTTGATGTGGTTGTCTAAATGCTTACCCAATTAAAATTGAATGATGATATTTTGTGATCTTCTCTCTGTCGAATTACCTTCGCGTCCCTGATAAGTTGTGAATAGTTCTCTGTGTTAGGATAAGGGTAGCGAGTAAAACGCGTAGGCTCTTATAGTTGTTGCGATTATGTGAGTCCCCAGAAGCACTCAAATGCTTGCATGCATCATGAGATTTTCTACCATATACGCTCAGTGTGCGGGTCGAGAGATCTCCTAGGGCAGTGGAATATCACGATAATGAGTTCTGCATTTAATGCCCACGACGCCATTCTTGCATATTTAAACGCGGAGCTTTCTTCCTTCAGACCTTTTACTTCTTTCGTTTTCTCTCAAGAGTAGTAATATCCCAACAATCAAATTTGTAATACGCCTCTGAGTTCAACTTAATGAAATTGATATTCTTAATTTGCGTGTCTTCCTTTACAACTTTGTGTTTTTCCTTGCTTATAGCTTTTTCTATTGCTATTCCATGATTAATCTCTTTTGTCTTGTGTGTTGAAAGAATCGCCACTACGATGATACTTATGCATAATCTCTTATAGTACTAGGAGTTATGACTTGTCTTCACCTTAGGATCTTCCCATTAGAAACACAATCTACCTTTGCGTGCCTACAAGCTTTTTAATCAACTCTGTTTTCCGTTTTAGCAATGTAGGACCTTGCTACTCTCAAAATTTGGGGGTAGGGAGAGGTTTGAGTTGTTAAAGGTAAAAATACAAGAGATTTATTTCATCCATTCATAAAAACTTTAAAAAAAAAAAAAAAAAAGATACTTAAACGCGGACTTTGATGTCAAAATTGAGAAAAGTATCTTGTTAAGAGTTAGTTGAGAATGATATTCACTCGTAGTTGGCTTCCTCCATGCACCCGATAGTTGGTATGTCAAAACGAAGGTGAGTAACCAGGATCAATGACGCATAAAAAACAAAATAACAAACTCCAATGTCGTAAGAGGGTTATTGTCTGCTGTCTTCACACCTTTTCCTAGGTAAAGAGGGCAACTTGGGGACGATGTTACAAGCTGGTATTAGAGCATAAGATTTTGGGAAGTAAGGTCATGCATAGTAGTTAGGTGCATGTTGAGTTTATAATATAAGAAACATGCCCCAACGGACCAGACGACGTTGGAAAGCAGATGCCAAAACGTCGCACGCTATCAGTGACCTGAGAGAGGCTTTTGAGGGAGAGTCTAGCAACCCTCAAGTGGATGTGAACATGGAGGATCAAATTTTCAATAGAATAGCACAGAGATTGGTAGCTAGTGTTGAGTCAGCTCAGGGAGATCTGGAGAAAAGTGCTTCAGGGTGTGCATTGTCCTGAAGATAGGAAACTGTGATAAATAACAATCGACGACTTGGATCTAACAACCTTGTTGACGAACAAGACTTTTAGATATCAAACTCAAATCAAGATGATCTCAACCCCTAACAATGGCTAGACAACGGTTTTCTAGTTGTTGTGGTCTCAATCCAAAAAGCCCGGGAAAGTTAAAAAGGTTCGGAACCCAAAGAGAAAGAAAAAGAAACCTAAGTTTGGAAGCTACTTTCACTATGAGTGATTGATTTCCTTTCGCAAGAGAACTTAATTATATTTCTTATGGATGTGTTAATAATTGATAGCTTACGAGCTTATAATTGATAGCTTGATTATGAGATGTTAATGTGCGTGCTATGGTGAAATAATGGATAATATATAGTATATCGAGTGTGACAACCCAACTTTTAGCAACCAATGCGTTGAAAAGTCTGAAGGAAAGGAATAAAAGACCATGTCGGACGCATGGTCAAGACTGAAGTAACGCATAGTAAAAGCGAACGTATAGGAAGTACTCAAGCACTTAAAGGGAAAGTAGTAAGACGCATAGACTTCTATTATAGGATATTTTCAAGTGTTGGAAAGTAGAAGGTTGTGAAGTAGACATAAAAACCATGGTGAACGCATGCTAATTCATCTAAAGAAAAATAGTTAAATATAAGACAAATGTTAAAAGAATAACCTTGGAAATAATCAAGGAATGACTAAGGATAGGAAGATGGTCATGGACACAGAATGGAAGTAAATGCAACAAGACCAACGCCTAGAGGAAGAGCTTGAGAAGGATTTGTTGTCATTAATACTTAGTGGTATTGTGTAGGCATTTGATTGTAATAGCGCGGCTATACGTGGAGGGTGATCACGAATTGATTTAGTGAGCTGAAGTAGTCGCCGGGTCGACGGGAGAAGAAACGTATTCGGCACGTTGGTAAGGTTGTAATGCGTTCAAATCCCTATGCGTTGAGACAGTTATCTCTATGTGTCAAAGACGGTAGTGTAGTAGTTTAAGAGCTAGACAGGTGAGGACGTCGTATGGATTGAATGGCTGTTTATTTGAAATTTGGACTAATAAGATAAGTTATAAAGGCCAGGTGGCTTCATATAAACTTGACACCTTAAAATAGGGATGTGTTAATAAGGTATGTTACGTGTTTCATGCAAGGCGACTCTTGGACTAATGCATGATTAGTCAGACATGCAAAGCAACCTGTAGCAACCAAGTGGTAAAAGGAGAAGGAAAGATGAATGGCGAACCGCTACAAATAGGACTCTGAGAGGGAAAGTAAGGGGGATGACTCTGGAGTAAGAAATCTTGAAAAAAAGGAAGGAAGAAGGTATTCTTGATAAATTTAGTCATCCGATAATAAAGGAAGATGTCTTGCCTCGGGGTCGGCCTTGCGTTGAGAACAACATTATATTCAAGGTGAACGCCGCGTCCAAAATTGGATGATGTGTTCAAGTTAGGCTTTACGTCCAAGAGAGGTCAACACGTCGGGAAAAAGAAAAGAGTTAGGAAGCGCCTTGAGTTAATCATCAACCTTGCGTTTTAAAGGCAGGGTTGCGTCCAATCAAACTGACAGAAGAACGTCAATCTTGCGTTCCAAAGTTAGAACGTTGCGTTCAACTGAGCTACCAGAGGGTGGAAGTAGCTATCTTGTGGGTTAGAAGCTGAAGCCTTGCGTTTAAGAGATGAGTGAGTGACTCTTTCCTTTCTTCGAAAATGAATTTTATTAAAAATGTTGTTACGTGATACGGCTTTGAGATGACTATTTCTGTGAAAAGCATAATGTTTGAATATATTGTTCAAAAGGCATGTTTTATTTGATTGCTTTATGATAACGAAAGGCATATTGCAAAATATTGTTTAACAAGGAACTTCCTGTTTTCTGCAAAAGATTTAGATGAACTATTTATGTAAATTGATGGATAAAATGTTTTAGAGGAGGCTCAATGCTAATAAGGCATGTGAGTTTCCCCAGGACCCAGAACTTGGGTAACCCGCTGATAAAATGTTTTAAAGGAGGCTCAATGCTAGTAAGGCATGTGAGTTTCCCCGGGACCCAGTACTTGGGCAACCCGCCTATAAAATGTTTTAGAGGAGGCTCAATGCTAATAAGGCATGTGAGTTTCCTCGGGACCCAATACTCAGGGACATGAGAAGGTACTTGGGCAACCCGCCATATTCCTATGTGCACATAGAGGTTATATGCTGGTGCGTTGAGTCTTGCTCCGCATCGAACCTTATTCGTTTTCGACGTTGGAGTGTTGGGTTTTGCTCCATTTCAACTAAGAGAAAAATATTGCAACTAAACTGTTTTCTTATGATCTGTTGAAAATCATGTACGAGTTGATAACGATTTTATATGTTTTAGAACTGATTCATGAGATTGGCAAGGTTTTGCGAAAGAACTGTTTTAGTTGAACTCGTGTTAAATCCTTGTTTTATATGCATTGTTTTGGCAAGCCTTTGTTCGAACTAAAGATAATTTTTACAAAACCAGTCACTCACGGAGCTTTTAGCTCACACTTTCCTATTTTATTTTATTTTCCAGGTAGCAAGCGAATTCGGGATGCTTTGCCTTCACAGAAACCTCGTCTGGGCTGTTTTTGGCGGAAACGGTTGGACAGTGAACCTTACAGAGGAGTCAAGGTTACTGTCTTCACATCTCTTCTCAGGTTAAAGGAGGAAAATCCGGGAAGGGGTGTGACATCGAGCTTGTTGGATGTTAGGTTATAATTCCAATGTTGAAGGATTATGCCAAGGCATCGATGAACAAATTGTATCCCAATGCTGAAGAACCTTGAGAAGGCATTGATAACTACAGTCCTGACTAGGACCAAATTTTGACACTGAACAGGATAGTTAGAGGTTCAGAATGATCTATTATCTGAGCCTGTGTTGAGAAAAGAACCTTGCGGGATGGTAATGGGGTGCCAAAAACTAGTTACTGATCCTGCAACAAGTATCTCAGGAGGATGGTCACAGGGTTGACGAACCTAGCTTCTGATCCTTAGATATAAGGCTATGTGAACATAGAGATAGAAGATACGTTGAGTCAGGTAAGCTAGCGGAGGAAAAACTAGTAAAAAATGTTGAGTCGTGTGAGCCAATAGGATAACCAGAGGTGATGGTGCTGGAGGTGCCAGCAGGAAAATAGATTCGCAGAATCACCCTACGAGGGAGGTTTGAATATAAGCTCAATATAGTATAGATGAACTTGCGTGTGATTTATATTATGGTTATCATGATTACTATTTACTGAATGAGTTGGTTGAACCCTAGTTTATTCGATTATTTGCTAGGCTTCGTGAAGTTCATTCTTTTCTTATGTTTCTCTTTCCAGGTAGCAGCTGAGTTTCCGTTGTTGTATGAAGTCAAGGTCTACCGAGAAATAGTGTACACTTAGCTGTAGGCAGGAGTTAAAATAAGAAACTAAGAGCATGTTTTCTGTAAACAAACTTGTTAAACAATTGTAATAATAGAATGCGTATTTATTATGAGTTAGTTTTCTTTCTGCCTATCTAAGTTATATATGTTGGTTGGAAAGGGTAAAGGTTTGATAGTAGACATCGCAAGAGGGTCGATGTCTACTGTCCTCATGCCTCATCTCGGGCTATGGAGGGGTGGCTCGGGTTGGGGTGTGATAGTTTTCGCTCGGTTTGGTCTTTTTAGCCTTTGGCACTAGTTTTTGTTATAATCACCTAAAAATCACTAGCAAACACGTGAAATCTCATAAAAACATCCCTAAATTAAGAGCATAAAGTATTTTTTGAGCGCTTTTCACCCATAAGTGTAACCCACCCATTTTCATATCCTAAAGGTACGCACCAACAAGCTATCGTTAGGAAAGACAACTATTGGTAAGTAACCCTATCCTTTTCAAGAGTTCGCAGTGTTCCAAAATGTCACACCCCCTCCCGGATTATCCTTTCTTAACCCGAGAAGAGGTGTGAAGACAGCAACCTTGACTCTTCTGTAAGGTTCACTGTCCAACCATTTCCGTCAAGAAGACCCAGACGAAGTTTCCATGTAGGCAAAGCATCCCGAACTCGCTTGCTACCTGGAAAACAAAATAAAATAAAACGTGAGCTACAAGCTCCGTGAGTGACTGGCTTTGTAAAAACTATCTTTAGTTCGAACAGAGGCATGTCAAAACAATATTCATAAAACAAGGATTAAGCAAAATAGCTTTTTCGCAAAACCTTGTCAATCTTGGGAATCCATTCTAAAACATATAGAATCGTTATCAAATAAATAATTTAGAAAGATCATTTGGCATTTCAATCTTTTCCCTTAGTTGAAGTGAAGCAAAACTCAACACCCCAACGTCGAAAACATATAAGGCTCGATGCGGAGCAAGACTCAATGCACCAGCATATAACCTCTATGTGCACATAGGAATATGGCGGGTTGCCCATGTACCTTCTCATGTCCTTGAGTACTGGGTCCCGGGGAAGTTCACATGCGTTATTAGCATGGATCCTCCTCTTAAACATTTATAGGCGGGTTGCCCAAGTGCTGGGTCCCGGGGAAGTTCACATGCTTATTAGCATTGATCCTCCTCTTAAACATTTTCTCCATCAATTTACATAAATAGTTCATCAAAGACTTTAGGAAACAGGGTGTTCCTCGATAAATATATTTTGCAACATGCCTTTCGTTACCATAAAGCATTCAAGTAAATCATGCCTAAAACCATAAATTCAAGCATTATGCTTTTCACAGAACAGTTATCTCAAAACCATATCACATAACAATATTTTTAACAAAATTCATTTTCGAAAAAGGAAAGGGTCACTCACAAATCTCTTAAGGAATTTCCCCCTTTTTCCTTTCAAATTTCTGTTTCCCGAGCCCTTAACGCAAGGCTTCAGCTTCTAGTCCACTAGTTAGCTATTTTCACTCTCGGTAGCTTAGTTGGTCACAGCGTTCTAACTCTGGAACGCAAGACTGGCCTCCCTCTATCAGTTTGGCTGGTCATAATCCTGCCCTTCAACGCAAGGTTGATGGCTACTGTAAAGTGCAGCCTAACTCCTCTTATTTCTTTGAGATGCGTTGACTTCTCTTGAACGCGAGGTCAACTTGAACGCATCGTCTATTTTCGAACACCTCGTTCTCCTTAGATATTGGATTCGTTTCCAACGCAAGGTCAACCCCTCTTCAACGCAAGATAACTTCTTTTAACACCAGATGATTAAGTTGTCAAAATGTCTTCTTTCTTGGCCGCAGACCTCCTTTTACAACGCAAGGGGGTTCCTTCTTTCTGTCTTCATTCTCCTTCTTCTCTCAAGGATTTTTACTTCAGAATCATCAGTCGTTACCCTTCCCCACAGGGTCCTATTAAAGAGATCTTGCCATCCTACTCCTCTTTTACCACTTGATTGCCATATGTCGCTCTGCATGTCTGACTAACCATGCATTTGTCCAAGTGTTATCTTGCATGCAACACTTAACATGCCTTTTTAACACATCCTTGTTTTAAGGTGTCAAGTTTATATGGAGCCACCTGGCCTTGATAACTCATCTTATTCGTCCACTATTTCCAAATAGACAGCCATTCCATCCATACAGGGCCCTCAAGCGTTCCTTGAGTTTCCTCCAAGGTTTGAGCTTCCCTACTCACTTGCCTAACTTTTAACTAACTACACCATCGTCTTTGACGCGTAGAGATAACCGTCTCAACGCATAGGGACCTCAATGCATAACATCCTCACCAACGCATGGTAAGCCAAATACGTTTCTTCTCCCGTCGACGTGGCGACTACTTCAACACACAGCAACCATTCATGATCACCTTTAACGTATAGTCGCCATATTACAATCCAGTGTTTACACAATACCGCTAAGCGTTAACGACAACAAATCCTTCTCATGCTCTACCTTTATGCATTGGTCCTGTTGCGTTTACTTCCATCCTGCGTCCATGACCTTCTACCTATCCTTAGTCATTCCTTGATTATTTCCAAGGTTATTCTTTTAAACCTTTCATATTACTATTCCCTTTTAGATAAATTAGCATGCGTCCAACACATGTTCTAGTTCGTATGCCTATTTCACCACCTTCTATTCCCATCACTTAGAAATATCTTATAATGGAAGTCTATGCTTCTTACGTCTTTCCCTTTAGGTGCATGAGTACTTCCTATACATCCACTTTTACTATGCGTTACTTCAATCTTGACCATGCGTCCAACATGGTCTTTTATTCCTCTCATTCGGACTTTTCAACGCATTGGTTGCAAAAAGTTGGGTCGCCACACAAAACCTATGATCAGGCCCTCTAAAGGGTTGGTCACTCCAAGATAACACGCAAGTGGGTCATAAGAATCTCACGGTGTGACCTGGGGGTGGAGACCGAGCGATGCGTTGACACGCATCCCGCTCTCACTTACTATAGACATTTTTCCATTCACCTTGTTATTAACCCATATAAACACTTTCTGAAGAGAAGCTACGCCCAGGGCGACATGAAGCCGAGTATGGATCTCACGGTTTGAATAATCAGGGACAGAGGAGAAAAACTTGATATGAACTCTCGTTATGTAATTTTTCTCCCACTAAAATGTCCTACCATATCTCAAGGTTATTTAACTTAGATAAATCTGGCTAAGTCAATCTATCTAAGTCTATGCCTATTATAACTCCTATAAAAGGTCTTTACATAATGTTCTAGGTGAATTAAATCATTTAATTAACCTAGTGATAATGCATGCTAGTAGGCCTTAGGTTAATTCAACTCAAGTTCCAATTCAGTTCCCAGTGAGAAGGTGTTCCGTTAACCGTCAACTTAAATACCCCAATCTTGACCGAACTGAAGGAGGAGTTCCTTTATAACTGCCCTATTTGTCCTACTTAATCGTATTTTAAAACAAAGTAAGATAAAATTCTAATCTTATTAGAATTAGTGTGACCTTAGGTCTATATTAATTTTAAATTTAAAACCAATTTCCTAATATCCTTCGTTTGCATGCAATTCTATATTATAAGTTGACGGTTACTAATTATAAATTTTATAACTATTACAAATTTTAATGATTAGCCCTATAACATGCTTTCTATGGTTTAATTAATCAACAATCATATTCTAATTAATTAACCAACCATATTACATGTATTTCATGACATAATATAACAATTATATTAATCTATAGATGTGTCATGCTCAATGCAAATTGATTTTCAATTAAAATATAACACTTATATTAAAAAAAATCATAAAAATCAATCAAGCATTAACAAAACATTAATAAATATAACTATTTATATTTAGTTAATTAATATCATGCATCATACTTTTTCAATTTCATATATTTACTATATCAACATACATTAAATAACTCATGAAAGTATTTATCATGCATTAAAACAATACATTATAACATTTATAATATACTAAAATCGTAGGTTATAACTGACATCCATAAAGCATTTAAATAGCAATTGAACCAGTAAAATTGGCCCCTATGATAAAATAAAGTAATAAATTACATTAATTTATGCTAAAAAAAATTTTAAAACTGCTTCTGACGCTCCAAAATCGGACCAAAACCATGAACCAAGCAAAAAATGCCAAGAACTGGATCAGAATCAGATGAACCGACCAATCAAAAGGCAAATCAGAGCTGAACTGGTTAGACCATGCCAAATCAACTGAACCAAGTGGCTGCTAGTGTTGAGCTGAGCCGAGCCGAGCCGTGACACATCGAGGAGCTGCGCTGCTGAGCGCCTACTAGTGCGTGCTGACGCCACGCTGACGTTAGCCCTTCTTCTTCCCCGTGCCTCCGTCTGATTTTTTTTTGTTTCTCCTTCATGCAGAGACCTTATTTTCATCCGTTTTGGGAACATCCCCAATTCAGATTTGGACTTATAAAACAATAATTTACAATAAAAATGCCCAAAAATGCAAAGGCCCTTACATTTGATCAAATAAAAAAATTGTAAATTTATGGCCATACATTGGATCAAATAAAAAATTGTAGATCTATGGCCATTATAACGTAAACATTCAAATGCAAACCTACATTTAATAATGCAAAAACCCACAAAAAAGAATGCAAATTTCAAAATTCCAAATCAATTTTACTAGATGGCTTTGATACCAATTGTAGGGTTGAAATTCCTAACACAACAAAAACACTACAGAACCAAAGTCGAAATTAATTGCGATTTTGAATAACCTATACACTGTAAAAATTAAAATAAAGAAAATCTACTGTATTAATTATAGGGTTAAGCATGCTTTTAGAATTTAGAAGACTTACATTCTTTTTTGGCTTTGGGATTCAAATACCACCACCAACACAAATCTCTCCTATCTCTGAGTGATCTTGAGATAAATGATTGTGGGTCATCCTATTGATATGGGAAAAAAAATTTTGTTGGAGAGAATTTAAAGAGAAAAAGAGAAGAAAATATCACAGAACTTTTCCTTTGATTTTTCTGGAACTGCACAACCTCTTCTTCTGTTTTTCTTTTGTAGGTATATATATAGAGAGAGAGGTAAGAAGACGTGTGAGTAAACTAGGTAAAGAGTAACTCCCACGTATGGCAGTTACCTTTTTTTTTTTTAAAGTTAATTAATTATTTATCAATTAAATAAATAATTAATTAATTAAATGTAATTTAATTAACTATTTCATTTAAATCATATTTAAATGAACATCTCCCGTCTAACCTATAGTTTTAATTCAATTAATTTAATTAAATCAAATTAAATTAAATTAAAATAAATTAAATTAAATCAAACCAAATTAAATTAAATTAAATTAAATTGAATTTAAAAAATTAATTCTTTGATTAATTAATTGTCAAGATAAATATCTAATATCTAATTCAACCAACATTTGAATCATATTCAATTGCTATTCTATCATAAGCTATAGTTTTAATGTGCATCTAGTACACATTAATTTTAGCCTATAGTTTTAATATGAATCTAATTCATATTAATATTTAAACTCCTTCAAATATTTTAATTCTCTCAAAAATTAATTTTGTATCATATCTAAAATTAAATTTATATTGTAAAGTTCATTAAAAAAAACTTTATATTATAACGTATCATCATACATTATATTATTTTCCTAAATAAATTTGAACATTTCAAATTTCATTAAAGACATAAATACCTCAACACTCTTTAAGAGCTAGGAAGGGGACCTAATGGACTACAGATCAGAAGCTTCAACAATATTAGATTAATCAACTAAACTCATTAACCACATTATCAATATTCTATAACGTGGGTACACTCCACTAAAGACCCACATCTGCACTCTTCTCACTGCAGCTATATTTCTTTGTCCATGGATATAGACAATTAACAACAAATTAGTCCTTCACAAATGTTCGTAACACTAGCTGTCAAATTACTATTTTACCCCTAGGTTACTTCTAAATCCTTAAGTATCAATGCTCCTCTAACTAACAACCAATTAATGGTCCAACCATTAAACAGAAGCCCCTCTCAGGCCAAGGGTAGGGTCCTTTGTTCAAGTCTCGAAGACACCACTTAAGGGAACACTCATCTACTTACTGTTATCTGCCTTAAACTACGATGCATGCGTTAATATTTAATCAATTTTTCCTAATTCAACCCATGTATAAGTATAAATTAGGTTTCTGCGTGAGTCCGAGGTTTTTAAACTCTCTAATTGTTATGGCTTCCTTGTATAAAAATACTCAGAAGTGTAATGTGTTTAACTAATAAAACTGTAGAAGTCTAAACTAACGAATGGTGAGAATGGGGATTGATGTGTTACAGCAAAGATCAACATGAATTTATGTAATGAATTGTGAAAAACAGGGTTAGGGGGTTGTTATTATCTATTATCAAAAACGTAGAGTCAGTTATTCCATATTTTCAACTCATAACCTACACCTCTCGGTGGACAGTTTGCATGTTCATATGTCTATGATGCATGGGAGAGTATTGTTAAATCTTAAGGCTGCTTCTATATCTAGAAACACTTATTAGCCTTGCTTTATGATTTCCACAATCACTTGCTTTCTCAAGCAGTTGATTATTGATACTTATCTCGATTAGCTAGATGGAAACAAGTAGAGCACATGAAGCAAGATGGAATAATTTAGTCATTGTTTCCAGACAATAACTTTGCCCCAACCATTAAGAGATCTAGCTACTCATGGTCATCAACAAACAAGCAATAATAGATGTAAAGATGGAAAGCATAGAAGATATTTAGATTGCTGGAAAGGATCAAGTGTCTTAATGAGTACAATTTCTCAATACACTATAAAAACACAATTGATAAGGAGCTGACTAACCAAGAAGAAAATAAGGCTCAACAAGCTCAAACCAGCTCAAGCGAAGAGGAAAATGAAGCTCAATAAGCTCAACCTAGCTCAAACGAACCTCATGCTGAAAATCAAATAGAGACCTTTCCAAGTCAACCCAATCATGAGGCAATCATTATGCCACAAGGTCCAGTGACAAAAGCTAGAGCTTGTCTTCAAGAAGGATTAAATGGTTGCATCCAAGCTAAGTATTCAGCAAATGTTGAAGAGTTGCAACTGTTCGACGAGATTTCTGAAGAAATTTAATGCGTGGAATTTGAATTTCATATTTGTATTAATTTCAGTATTTGTGGGTACAATCTCTAATGTTTGATCCCTTGAATCTTCCTCTCAAAAGAAGTAAATACATATAACTTGAATTCTTAAGATCTTCTGTGAGCCTTCGCTTTCAAAGTCTTCAACTCCAGAGTCTTCGATTCTGCAAGTCTCTAGGACTTTAGTGCTTTGGAACCTCGATTTCAATCCTCAAAACTTTTGAGCTTAAGAGCTTTTGTCTTCAAATTTTTAGCTTCAGTCTTCAATTCTTTAGAATTTGGATTTCCAGAGCTTCAGCACCTTTCTTCAATCTTCCAACCGCCTTTCATGAAGAAGGAGACCCTCAATTTATAAGGGTTTTTCGTGGGCTTGGGCCAACTTGCTTCTGGGTCATTGGGCTTGGGCCCAACTTTCTCTTTGGTTTGGGCTAAAGTTGGATTTGGGTCAAATACTTTCTTTAGCCCTAAATTCTCAAAATTTCTTCTCCAACAAATGCCCCATTTTCAAAATTTATGCACATTCATGTGTGAGTGGATTTCAAAAACATTGAAGTTGAAACTTAACATGTAAGTCATATGCTCCTAGTTTAGACCCTCTTTGACATGTCGATTTAATCAAACTATGAATTTGGTACATGAGTTTGATCCGAATTTCATGTATATGCACATATACGTATATGTTGGATTTTTTTCTTAAATTTATTTATGCCGCCTTATCGAAAGCATGAACTTGAGGTCAAAGTTTTTTTTTTTTTTTTACTTTCTCTTGGCATAACCTCCCGTTTTGATGTGACTTGTGCTCCACTTAATTAAAAAAAAAATGATGGAATTTGTAGCGGAGTTGGGTTTTCACCTAAAATACTTTATTTGGGTTTGGCATATGGCGTAATTTTAAATAGAGTTCATCTGGCTTGGCTTAAGGACAAGAATCCAAATCCCCATAATAGGAACTGCAAGATAAATTTAGGAATATAGCCAAACTTTATCAATGGAAGTAAATCTTGGAGCATGACCAAACTCTAATTTACTTTTAATTTGAGGTCTTAATCCATCAATTGATTTGATTAGAGGGATAGGAACCTAAATTTATGATTGTGCATTTGAAATATTTGGAATGTACTAAAATTTAGATTTAGGATGAATACGACAAAATTTTATGGTTTGCGTCGACACATAGGCTTTTTTCTTTTCTTTTTTTTTTTTGGATATTTCATGTAAAATCCGAACTCAATGTGCAAAAATTGACTAATTTTGGGTATAATTTTAAAATCCGAATTAAAATCCAACAGGTGATTTTGAACTTGAAGCTTGGATGGTTTGGATTTTGCTAAAAATCTGGATTTGAGATTTGGGTATGGTTAAACTAAGATTTCAGAGGCTTGAGGATTCCTAAATCTGTTTAGATACCAAAAAATTCCCCAGATCGTGTGCGGGAATCCCATCGGCGCTTGGCTATATATACGCGAAGGCACGTTGCTTCCATCATTCTCAATTCGCTCTGCCTTCACCGCCCGTTGCTGCTGTCGAAAGTTACAGAATGCTGCCGAAGTACCACGCCGAAGTAAGTTGTCATCCTGTTGTTGTTATCGGAAGCCGTGGAACGCCGCCGGAGTACCATGCCAAAGTAAGACGTTGTCCCGTTGTTGTTCTGTCGTCGGGTAACTGATTTCGCCGAAGCTTCGTCAATCACTACAAATTTTGAGAACAATGCATTTATGTGTTGGAGAGAGCACGAGTTGCGACGGAGGAGGCGAGATAGCGTGAGAGTGACAATCGGGAGAGAGCGAAAGTTTGAGCGAGAGTTGAGCGAGAGAGCAGGAGAGTGAGAGAGTGAGAGTTCAGCAATTATTTTTCTTCTTTTTACTTTTGTCATATTATTATTATTATCATTATTTTACTCTAATCACTTACTCCCGTTGTTTGCAGGTTAACTTGCATCCCAGTTAAAGCATAACAACTTTTTTTCGGCTCACGAACCTTCAAATTGTATTTGCCAATGACTGATCTAACATCTCCACTGCGGACTTGGTGTGTGAAAATTTGAATTATTAATTCGTCATCTATCTATTGCTTTTGTGCATGAAGATTTGAATTACTGGCTCACCGCCTTTCTGCTGCCTTGGAGCATGAAGATTTAAATTGTTGATTTGCCATACAAGTAGGGATGACCCCGGAGCTCTGAACTATTGAGTTAGGGATGAGCTAGGGAAGATCTTAGCGACTATGGCTCGCCATCTCCCTACAGGTAGGGATGACCTTGGGACTCTGAACTATTGAGTTAGGGATGAGCCTAGGAAGATCTTAGTGATTTGAAGGTCTTAGCAACTGAGGTTCACCGTCACCCTACAGGTAGGGATGATCCTGGGACTTTGAACTTGAGTTAGAGATGAGTTTGGGAAGATCTTAGCGATTTGAACACGATTTAAAGGTCTTAGCGACTAAGATTCGCGATCACCTTACAAGTAGGGATGACCCTAGGACTTTGAACTATTGAGTTAGGGATGAGCCCGGGAAGATCTTAGCAATTTGAAGGTCTTAGCGACTGAGGTTCGCTGTCACCCTACAGGTAGGGATGACCTTCGGTCTCTGAACTATTGAGTTAGAGATGAGCCCGGGAAGATCTTAGCAACTATAATCTTGATCCTAGGACAGGGTAGTCACCTAGGGGTCGTGACGTCATGATGTCAACATTTGGGGCAGACAAATGTTTCTTTTAGTGTTCTTGCTTGGAATATGTTCACGTCTCCTTCACCATTTAAAACTTTCATGTCTCTGTTTCTTCTAGATCGAGTATTCAAGATCTAACTTCTTATGGTGCCATTTTCTTGCAGGACAATGGTTTACATTGTGGAGCACGTCTCGTCTAGAAAAACACAGCTCGTGATCCTTGCAAAGAGGCATCAACCTACAATGGACAGACTTAGTTTTACTGTCGAGGCTCCCCTAACTATTCCTTTTTCAGATATTTAGCCAGAGTTAGATGACAATATGATTCTCCCTGAACTATCTGTTGAGGTGACTTTTCGTCAGGGGAAAAGGTGTGGATCCTACGGTCTCCAATTCATGATACAACCCCTTGTCCAGATCGGTTGTTAACTCGCAGACGACGTACCCTCAAAGGCGAGGCCCGTTGGAACACTATTGTGAAAGTCCTTGGTGAATTCACTTTTACCGACTGCTACTGGGAATGGCTAGAGCTTATAGTTAGCCGAAATGAACAGTTTCTTCACGACGTTTATTTGTTTAACACAGTGATGGCCTCTTCAGATACATATGACCGCAATAATGATGTGGTTCAGGCCTTTTGTGAGGCTTGGTGTCCGCTACTAAGACTCTCTATACCATGGCGGGCGAAATATCCATTCTTTTATGGGACCTATGGTCGCTTAGGGGTCTTTTGATCAGGAGGACTTCGTATGAGGAGGTCATTCCTTGCTATAAAGAATTAACAGGCTCGCGAGAGAAGAGAAAATATCTCCCAAAGACTTGTGAGCATCTGTTTGAAGCCTACTATTCTATAATTTACTCCCAGAGGAAAGACTGTGCATCGTCCTCAAAAAATGACTCCCAAGTAACTATAAGCTCCTAGATCTCATTTTTGGTTCCTTGGGGCTCGAAAATATGATAAGCCTCCTGCACGAAAGCAAAAGAAAGCTTCCCGCTCTCGGTCCACTCATAACTCGGATGGTGCAAAAATCAAGTATCGAGTCTGGTCGACTAAAGAAAATATGCGATTCAAGGAACTTGCGATAGAAGACACTTTGAAAAACAAGACATATCTGGCTGCTTTCTTGTCCTATTGGTTGTGTCTTTTTGTGTTTCCCAAAAGGGAGCTTTCCTTCGCCTTGGAGTTTTTAAGGTTGCTAGCATGATGGCTGATGGGAAGCCTTGCAGCCTTGCAATTCCAGTCCTAGCCAATATTTATCATGGTCTAGGGTTGATTACCGAAGCTTCCCCCCCAATTGGATGCATGGACTTTTCACTTTCCTATGCATTATATCCACGGTTGGCTGGCCCATTACTTGAACACGAATTACCTCGTTCCCGTGGATCTGCAGGGTCTAAAGATGGCCAATTTTTCTACGGAAGGTGGCTTGATCTATTTCAGGGAATACGAAGCAGGGAGTTGATCCATAGAGGTACAAACATTCAATGGCATGTAACTATCCAAGGCCGAAATAGGCATGAGCGCTTGCTTGATGATAATGACATATCATCTCAACATTCTTGCCAAATTTCTAGCATGCGATCCGGTTATGTATCGTCTCGGTGTGGAGATGCCTTGATACTAAAATCATACAGTTCTTATTGATTTAGGTGGCAATTTGGATTTTATCAAGACACTCCTAATACTATCGGGCAGATGCCCCTTGTCGCAACACTTAATATCATCTTATGTTACTTCAGGGTTTGCACCAGACATAACACATTATCCCAAGAGTTCTTGCCAGCTTGCAAGTTGGAGCCACGTAACTATGTTACATGCAATACAGAAACTGGTGGCTCTCAAAACATGAGAGTTATTTTGAGGATAACATACATCACCTAGTAAGTAGCGCTATTCCTCCCCCATTGCAACCCAGACTATCCAAGAACAAATGGGCCAACCAAGGTGGCAAACAACTTCATCTTATTGAAGAAGCGATTCGTACCTTTCAAGACGATGATGCGACTCATGCAAAAGGGAGTCACAGTAGTACTAGTGATCATCATTGGAAGAGATCCCTAAAGAAGGTGAAAGCATCCCGTGATAATTTTTGTGAAGGGGTTCCAAGTGCTTCAGGACTCTCTAGTGTTAGTATACCGCTGGTATGTATGCTCTCTTCTCAAGTTCTCTTTATTCTCTTCTTTACTAGGTAATTTATATTTTCCTTTTTTTTCTTTTTTCGCAGTCTCCATTGAGTCCTCACCTTTAATAGCTTGCGAGGTCGAACAGTGAAGAATCCTTAATGGGACCTTATAATTTGGATTCATCCATGGACAAGGTCGGTACTTCTAGAATACCGGCAGCTGAAACAATTGAACCACCCTTACAACCTCGTGCTATTTCAGAAGACATTCGATGCGGCAAGGAGAAAGTAGGTATTGAGAGCGTTGAAGTTTTAACCTCTCCACTTGAAGAGTCGGCTGTTCTAAAGCCCCATTTATAGAGAAAACCATACCCCCCTCCTGGACCGCTCAGAATTTCGGAATCGACCCAGCGCGTCTACAAAGAACGGAATGTTGGGAATCTTGAGGCTTCTCTAACTAATATATGCGGATGAATAGAAGAAAGGTGGACTATATCATCAACCTCCAGAATACCACTTAAGGGCGGATAGACTGTCCACCCAGTGCCGCTATTGAGGTGATGTGGTGGTTTCAAGTTTCTATTGACAAGCAGCGCTATCCCTGTGGGAAAGCATTCGGGATAAGTTTGGCTCCATTTCAAATCGGAAGTCACGAAGGTATTCTCTGGTATTTCGAAGATTCATGCAGAGAATTTGTGTCACACCCCCTCCCAAATTTATCTACATAACCTGAAAGGAGATGTGAGAACAGTATACATCACCCCTCTTGTGACGCATACCATCCATTCCTTCACTAAATATCCTGAGCTGTCCACAATACATTTCACACCTTAAGACAATTCAAATATAACACATAGGAAGTTATATACAAGCCAATAATTCAAATCTTCAACCCATTCACATGCCCTTATACAAACCATAGTTCAACCCCTTGTAAATGTACATCTAGGTCTACATGCCACCTAAATAAGGTTTAACACACAAGCCACACTTCAAAACAAGTCAGATTTTCTGGAAACTCGAAGCTTAAGCAGGGTGAGTTGGAGTAGGCAAAGCACTAGGAACGTCCTTGCTACCTGGAGGGGAAAGAAAACTTGAAAACATAAGCTAACAGCTCAGTGAGTGACTAATTTAACAAACTATTTTAGTTCAAAAATCATCAGGAATAATACTAAGTTCAACGTCATGTTTAAAACATGAAATCACTTCATATACACTAGTTAAAACATACTTAATTGCCCTTATCAATTCATACATGATTTTCAGCAAATCATAAAAAAACAGTTTAGTTGCAATACCTCTCCTTAGTTGAAGTAGAGCAAAACTCAACACTCCAACGTCGAAAACGAATAAGGCTCGATATGGAGCAAGACTCAACGCACCAGCATATAACCTCTATGTGCACATAGGAATGTGGCAGGTTGTCCAAGTACCTTTCTCATGTCCCTCAGTACTGGGTCCCGGGGAAACTCACATGCCTTCTCAAGTCCATCAGCACTGAGCCTCCTCTTAAACATTTTTCCTTTAAAGAAGCGACACTTTATTCAAACAAATCGTATGCAAATCATTCATAAGAACACAGGGCAACTATTATATCAATAATATTTCATAAACATACTTTTCAATAATTTTAAGAACATAAAGTATGCTTCATAAATCATTTGATCACAAAATCATATTCCATTGGAAAACCGAACTATCATGTACAACAAAATTGTTTTAAAGTAAGAAAAGTGTTACTCACAACTCTTTCTAGGCTTTGAATGGATTATACGCCTTTCCTATCTCCTCTTGGCCTGAAATAAATACTTTCCCTTGTTATACTTCTTTTCCATTCACTTAAACATAAACAACTCATCATATGCACAATGTTTATAGTTCATCATGCGGTTAGGCTTTCATTGGTTTATTCTCAAGCCTTAAACACTAAAGTTATTACTGCATGTTGTTCCTTACCCTTCTGTTATACCTTAGTTTCAAGAAAAATTTGTGTGCAACTCACTTCTTCTGCCACACCAAAGTTTTGAGTCTTACCTTCTCCTTAACAAAGCCGACTGCTGCAGCTTTGGTGTCTCTGATTCATCCCTGTTAAAAACACATTTCCAGTCCAAACTAAGATTTCTTTCCTTCTACAAGCTTGTAGAGAAATATGTCTTCTAGCTTACCTTAAATTTTCGTAGCTTAACTCGTCCTCGTTCATCAGATATTGAAAGATTTCTCCGCACTACTACAGATCGCATAGAAATTCCTTATCAGTCACTTCCAGCTGAAAATTTATAGGTTTCTAATCCATTTCAACTCAAACATCCTTCATAAAAGTTGTTCAGAATTGAGTTAACTTAACCTTAAAATTTCAGCCCTAAACTTGGCTTCCTCGATTCGTTCTACTCCAAACGTCAACCCCTATTCAGTCTGTGCAACTAAGAATCAATCTTCAGTTCCAACTCTGTTTTCAGCACCAAGACGAGTAGAATTCCGCCCAAAATCTACAAGAACACCTTCCTCTACCTTCTCTTGTGGTTTCTCTGAAAAATGGAGCCGACTTAAGCTCTCAAAAATGTCTATAAATGATTAAACATTTAATTTATTCACCTATATATACTACCGACTTAACCCTCACAAGCACCAAGATTTATGTTGCCGACTTACCCCTCACCCGCAGGCTGGCGCGGGGTCCTCTCTTCAACGCAAGGCACTCATGTCAAAATTCTCCTTCAACGTCTTCAGCAACTAACCACACTCAACGCATGGTGCTCTTAACGCCTCCTACTTTCGACACATGCAACTCAGTCATTCACACCACTAACTTCGTCACATCAAGACCGCTCTGTCTTCGACGCAGTGACTTCAACGCATGGTTCAAGCAACTTTCTTCCCCTGCCAACGATCACTTATCCTTCGACGCGGGCAGCTACTTCAGCTCACAACCCTTCGTGATTCAATCAACAACGCATGGTTTCTCAAATAATTCAACTTTCCTCTTCATTCACCAAAGCATAGTCTTGGCCAACACAGCCAAAATTTTGCTCTCCAAAAATTTTTGTTCTCATTCTTGTCTACTTATCGGCTACTTTTCCACTAGCAACGCATGGCCTCAATCTCATTGCTTCTCCCCAACACTTGGTATTACAAGTTAGTGCTTACAATTTGGCTCCATTTCAAGAGTTTGTGAGCAATTATCTTAAGAGGGTGAAAAATTTCAATGTGCTATAGTCCTTGTATATCGCGCAATTATCTTCGTCTGACAAAGATCATCAATTGGGAGAGAAAACATCTCGCATGAAAGAAACCCTCACTTTGATCGACCAACTACGAGAAGAGGATAAAACTATTCGAGAGTGAGCTGTGCAGTTAGCCTTGGAAAAGAAAGAATTAGAAGCCAGACTTCAAAAGGTCAATATCGAATATGGGAAACTTTTGAGTTGTGTGGTATAAAGAAAGAGGCCAACACTATCAGAAGTAATAATCTCATAATATTACAAGAGCTGAATCCCATGAGACTCGCTATTTAATTAGGTTTGTTTGAAAGCAATGCAATCAATCAAGTGACCAAAGTAACAAAGATAAAATTGTTGTGAGTTGATGTGAATAAAGCTTAAAAAGATAAAAACAACCAATGATGGAAGTAAGGTTTCAACTATACTGTTGCCTAAGTTCATTCTAACTCAAGTGACGCGGCCGCATTATACAAACACATTGCCTAACTCATGGATAGAATGTTCACTTATTCAGTCTTGTATCAACTCCCTTTAGGTGCCTAAGTTCATGGTTAGTTGCTGCTTAGATAAATTTTTGCTCTTATTCTTTATCCTATGGTGTTTTTTATACCTAAGGTGACGTGGTATTCCTATACCTAGACCATTACCAATATTCCCTTGTGAACTCGGCATATATCCTAACTTTCTCAACTAAGTAGGACTTTGCTAGCTAAATCAAGTGGCCAATTTAACTTAACATTATTAAGCTTTAAAATCAACAAGAGAGAAGAGCAAGCAAAGCATGGTATGACACTTAAGCATCTGATCAAGCCATAATCCCTAGGGCATCCACATAGCTGAATCCCTTAGTGAATTTAACTCATATTAAAGAATGAATGTAATACTTTCATTACTTCAAAGTCATAATTACAAGAAGAATATGAATGGAATAGATCTTAACAAAAGAAGAAATGAAAGAAGATGCTAGAAATACAGTAAACACTATCTTTGAATGAGTCTCTCACTCTCTTTAACTCCCTAAGAACGGATTGTCCTTTCCTAAGGTCCAATCCTTACTCTTTATACACACTTTTGTTGGGTAGGATGTCGTAGCTCTAACTTCTCCAAGAGAACTCCCCTTCCTTGGAGTGGGTCTGAGATTTTGAGTGAGAAATCTTCTAAGAATGGTTGTATTACGTGATGGAGGAGCTAGCTTGCTTGAGGAGAAGGCTTCCCTCCTTAAACATGCAAAATGAACATCAAGAATGAGTAATACATGTTGTTCAAGATTACACTAACCAAAGAAGAAGATTTATGTGAAGTCATGTAGAATTTATGAAGAATCAAGCTTCATTTAAGGAACAAAGACTTCAAGCTACTTCAAATGGGATGTCATTTACTCTTGGATGGTTACAAATGTATGGAATATGGAAGAAAAATATTAGTCTCGGATTTATTGTATTTATTAAATATATTTTTCAGTTTTGAGTCATTCTATGTTACAATTTGATCATGATCGATCATGCTAATTAATTATGAGCGTTACAACTCTTTGAATGCCTCAAAGAATGTCTAGGGTTAGATTTTGAGGCCTATATAATCCCATGTAATTGTTCAGAAAGGAGACATGGAAGATGTTTGAAAATGTAGTAAAAGAGCATTTGAGCTTTCTTTTAGTTTTGTGCTATGTTTCTTTTGCAATTCTATGGTGTTTACGTTGCATGTCCAAAATCATTCGATCTTTCTTGTGGAGTGATTCGAAGATCAAGGGTCGATGGGAGCTACAAGCTTTGTTCGATCCGTGGTTTTCTCGATCATCTAAGTAATTCGTCATGTAGCCATTCTTACGGGCTGAGATCATCTTGGTTTTAGGTGTTTGAGTTTGAGATTTAAAGGTCTTGATCATCAACCTTTTGTTAGATCCAAATTCTCTAATGTTTCTTAACAATATAGGCTTCAAAGTTGGCCATGAATTTCCAACCTAGTTGAATTTCCAATCAATTGGGCTCTGTCACACCCCAACCTGGATTAACCTCTTTAAACCGAAGAGGAGCGTGAAGACAGCAAACACCACCCTTTTTGCCCGACTTCTACATTCTTGTTTAATGTCTAGGCCAAGCTTAAGCAGCAAGGATAGAACATATAATGTTTATACAATTTTTAAACATATTTACCACTTATTTTACAATTCAGTAATGTCTAGTAAAGTAAGATTATCCTATGGCAGACCTCAACTTTATGCGGCAACGGGAGCTCCTCTACTACATGAGAAGAAAACATAAAGGAAAAGAGGAGTTGGATGCCAGTCAGTGGCAAACAATAATATAGCATAAGGTTCCCTTTTGACCCTTAACAATCCAAACATTTATATAATACACATCATAATAAGGTTATAACATAATGACGTTAACAACTCTAACCTCAATACCAATGGTTATCACTATACTGAACTCACCTCTTACTGGCTCCACTGGGCTCAGCAGGTCATTGTTTCCTCTATGTGCATATAGACCAACCCCTTTTATGGGCTCAGAAGCTAGATCTGTCGATCCTCTGACCATCCCACATGAGATTCTTCTCACAAGTTCAGAATCTAGGTTTCGGTAACTATATGACCATCTAGTGAGATTTCACCACAGGCTGAGATTCTAGATCCTTAGATCCTCTGACTATCCCATGCATAGTTCTATCACAGGCTTAGAAGCTAGATCTACGAATCCTCTAACCATCCTATGCGACATTCCATTTTCTTCTAACATAATGATAAGAAACACTGGAGGATTTGGATCTAACAACCTTTGTTGATAAACAAAACCTTTAGATCTCAAACTCAAACACCCCAAATCAAGATGATCTCAGCCTTAAGAATGGCTAGATGATGGATTACTTAGACAAGCAGTAGAACCACGGATCGGACAAAGCTTGCAGCTCCCATCGAACCTTGATCTTCAAATCACTCCACAAGCAAGATCGATCAAGTCATGCTTGAATGATTCTAAACATGCAATTTAAACGCCATAGAATTGCAAAAGAAGCATAGCACAAGGCTAAAAGAAAGCTCTAAGGCTTTTTTTCCCGTACATTTTCAAAGTCTCTTCCATGTCTCCTAGTTTGAATAATTACATGGCATTATATAGGCCTTAAAATATAACCCTAGACATTCTTTGAGGCATCTAAAATGTTGTAACACTCATAGTTAATGACCATTATAAGTCATGATCAAATTGTAACATAAAAATAGAATGACTCACAACTGAAAAATACATTTAATAAATACAATGAATCCGAGATTAGTATTTTTCATCCATATTCCATGCATTTGTAACCATCCAAGAGTAAATAAAATCTCATTTGAAGTAGCTTGAAGTCTTGTTCATTAAATGAAGCTTGATTCTTCATAATTCCACTTGATTTCACATAGTTGCAAGCTCTTCTCATTGTGAATCTTGATAGCATATTTTGTGCATCCTTGGTGTCTTCGATGATGTTTATATGGCATGATTTAGGTTCCTCCATTCATATCGTTCTCTCCTTCTTCAACAAGATTCGTCCTTGAATATAAAAATGTTGCTTGGAAGGAACATCGAATAGTTGCATTATGCTTTTAAGAAATAATCTATAGGCTGGAATTTAGAACTTTGTAGTTACTTAACTAATCGTTTGAAAATTCAATGTGCCAAAATGTAACTTCCATATTTAAGATATGACAACCAACATTTGCAATTTTTCAAAATGTAACATATGGAATTGATACCAAACTATGGCATTTAAAGACAAAAATAAGGTCAAATAGTAATGTTTCAGATCTAACATGGTTTATGTTTCTTCTCCTGACTGATTTTCAGAACACACATATTTGACATCAGAGGAAGCTGAATTTGAAGATCTCAAAGAAAGAAATGTTGTAGCTAAGATTTCGATATAAAACCTTGAAGTTTATGAAAACATGAAAACGTGAATGGATATGACACTTTTTCTTTGAGTTTCATAAAACAAACATAATATGACGAGATGAATAAAAAAAACAAGAAAACATAAATGAAAACATATATCAGATCTAGAGCCTAAGCTCTGATACCAAATGATAAGTAACCCTTGAGACTTTAGATCCGACAACTTTGTTAAGAAACAAAACCTTTAGATCTAATATTCAAAAAACCCCAAAAAATATGGAATCAACCCAAGGAATAAGTTTTGGAAGGAATTTTACCTTGATGATCTAAGATTCAAAAAACCCCAAAACAATATGGAACCAACCACAAAACAGTAGAGAAAACTCGTTTCCAAACTTGAGATTCGAATCACTCTACAAGAGGTTTGATCAACACTACTTAAATTATTCTAGCATGCAAGTTCTAAAACACAAGAAATTGCAAAAATAAAAATGCTTAGCTCTCAACAAAGCTAAAGAAATTCTAATTCATTCACTTCTCAAAATCTGACCACAATGGGAAGAAAAGTGGCCTTTTTTTAGCCATTACACCGAAAACATAATTGATAAAAGGAAAAACTAAAAGATACAATTAAATGGCTGATTTATGGAGAAAATGGTAACCTACATGAGTTTCAATTCTCCATAACCCCCATTAAAAACAAGGCTTAAATAAAATAAAACAAAATTGAAATTATAATTAAATACCAAAACAAAAGTATTCTCTTTTTATCATTTCATTGATTAGCTTAAATAAAATAAAACAAGAAAAGTGGCCTTTTTTTAGCCATTACACCGAAAACATAATTGATAAAAAGAAAAACTAAAAGACACAATTAAATGGCTGATTTATGGAGAAAATGGTAACCTACATGAGTTTCAATTCTCCATAACCCCCATTAAAAACAAGGCTTAAATAAAATAAAACAAAATTGAAATTATAATTAAATACCAAAACAAAAGTATTCTCTTTTTATCATTTCATTGATTAGCTTAAATAAAATAAAACAAGAAAAGTGGCCTTTTTTTAGCCATTACACCGAAAACATAATTGATAAAAAGAAAAACTAAAAGACACAATTAAATGGCTGATTTATGGAGAAAATGGTAACCTACATGAGTTTCAATTCTCCATAACCCCCATTAAAAACAAGGCTTAAATAAAATAAAACAAAATTGAAATTATAATTAAATACCAAAACAAAAGTATTCTCTTTTTATCATTTCATTGATTAGCTTCAACTTGACTTTCATCAATTTAGGTAAGACTTCATCAAATGCAAGTTAGAATGTATTTGATGCATCTTCATCTTGAATCTCAACTTTGCATAGCATGGAAGAACTCCAACATCTTCTACAATCTCCTTTGTTGAGGTCACCATAGCTTGGATATGAGTGATTAAAGCTTGTTGTAGTTTCTTCACTCTTGACCATGTAATGGGACCTTGAGGCATGATAGTTGATGCTGCTTGGTTCACATCGTCTCCCCCTCTTGAGAAGGATTCGTCCTCCAATCATATTGTCACTTACCCGATAAATCAATTTTATAAGCATTGTCATTTATGTGCTCTATAACTTGGAAAGGTCCATCTCCACATGGCAAAAGTTTGGATTTTCATTGATTTGGATATCTTTCCTTTCGAAAATGCACTCAAACGCAATCTCCCGGTTTGAAGACTAAAAGCTTACATCCTTTATTAATTTGTGAAGCAACTTTTGAATTTTGCTTCTCAATTTTCTCTTTAACTTGCTTATGCAGCTTATGAACAAACTCCTTTGCGTTCGCATCAAAATTCACAAACTCATTAGGAGGCATAGGTAATGAATCCACAGGAGTTAGAGGATTAAAACCATAAATGATTTCAAAAGGAGAGCATTTAGTAGTGCTATGAATAGCTCTATTATATGCAACTTCTATAAATGGCAAACAATCCTCCCAAGTCTTTAGATTCTTATCAATAATAGCCCTAAGCATAGTAGTCATGGTTCTATTAACACCTCGGTTTGTCCATCCATTTGAGGATGACAAGTAGTTGAGTACACAATCTTAGTTCCCAATTTACCCCACAAAACACGCCAAAAGTGGCTTAAAAATTTAACATCACGATCACTAACTATGCTTTAAGAATGCCATGTAATCTCACAACCTCCCGAAAGAACAAGTCACCCAATATATTTTACATCATCAGTTTTATGACAAAGAATAAAATGAGCCATTTTACTTAATCTATAAACTACAAAGATACTAGCCCTACTTTTTTGAGTTCTAGGTAAGCCTAAAACAAAATCCATTGATATATCAATCCAAGGACTGGTAGGAACAGGTAAAGGAGAATAGAAACCATGGGGTTGAAGCCTAGACTTAGCTTGTTTACATGTTATGCAACAAGCACACACTTTATGAACATCATGTCTCATTTTAGGCCAATAAAAATGTTCAGCAAGCATATCATAAGTTTTAGGAACTCCAAAATGTGCCATTAAACCACCCCTATGACATTTCCTTACAAGTAACTCACGAATGGAACAAAATGGAATGCAAAGTTTTCTTTTTCGAAACAAAAATCCCATCAAATAGCATGTAGCCATTCACAACAAGTCCTTTTTCACAAGATTCAATAAAAGGAGCAAAGAACACATCATGATGACACAAAGCCTTTATATGATCATAACCTAACAACTTAGTATTCAAAGCATTGAGTAAAGCATACCTTCGTGATAAAGCATCTACAACAATGTTCTCCTTATCCTATTTGTACTTAATCACATAAGAGAATGTTTCAATAAACTCAAGCCACTTCGCATGTCGCAGATTGATTTTATTTTGTCCTTTCAAATGCTTTAAACTCTCATGATCCATATGTATAACAAACTCTTTAGGCCATAGATAATGTTGCCATGTTTGTAATGCATGAACCAAAGCATAAAGTTCTTTGTCATAGTTGGATACCGGAAAGAAGTACCATTCAAATTTTCACTAAAAAACATTAAAGGGAGAGGTCACTAAAAAACATAAACTATTATCACATTCTATTTCAAAAGTTAAGTCATAATTAGGTAATGCAAGCAATGGAGCTGAACTCAATTTATTGAAAAAAGTGTTAAAAGCAAATTCTTGTTTTGGTCCTCAAACAAAAGAAACATTCTTCTTAACAAGTTCATTAAAAGATCTAGCAATTGTACTAAAATCCTTAATGAACCTACGATAGAATTCTGCAAGACCATGAAAACTTCTTACCTCACTTAAACTTTTAGGTGTAGGCCAATCTCTTATAGCCCTTACCTTCTCCTCATCAACTTCAACACCACTCCACAAGCAAAATCGATCAAGTCAAGCTTGAATGATTCTGAAGATGCAATCTAAACACCATAGAATTGCAAAATAAACATAGTACAAGGCTAAAAGAAAGCTTAAAGGCTTTTTTTTCTACATTTTCCAAGTCTTTTCCATGTACTTGTTCAGATCAAGTCGATCCATCAAGGTATCCATCTCCTTGTAATAATCTTCCACAGACTTGCTTCCTTGTTTCAATGCTTGTAGCTTTTGCGCCATGTCCCTTTGGAAATGTTTAGGAACAAATCGTTTTCGCATCGACCCTTGAACTCATACCACGAATAGATTGGTGCTTCAAGATTCCTCCTCCTACTTGACATCAACTTATCCCACCATGTTTGAGCATATTGTTTAAATTGAACAACACACAATCGTCCCTTCGATTCACCGCTGAAATTATGGCAATCAATTATCGACTCCATCGTTTTCTCCCATTCAAGGTACTCTTCTGGATTGGTTTAACCACAAAACTTTGGAAGTTTCAGTTTGATGCTTCCCATGTTACGTTCAATTCCCTCTTCTCGTGGAGCCTGCCTTTGAAAATTATGATGTCCTCGTCTATGACCTCTCCCTCTATCCAAGCCACGAATGATTCTAGCATGATTCGAATCACTCCACAAGAGGTTTGATCAGTACCACTTGAATGATTCTAGCATGCAAGTTCTAAAACACAAGAAATTGCAAAAATAAAAACACTCGATGCTAAACCATGTACTGCAGCCGAAGAGATCGCTTACCTCTCAACGAAGCTAAAGAAATTCTAATTCATTCACTTCTCAAAATCTATATGGGAAGAAAATGGGCCTTATAGCCATTACGTCCTAAACATAATTGATAAAATGAAAAACCAAAAGACACAATTACACTCGTCTTTTTATATGGGCCTTTCTATAGCCATACACCCTAAACATAATCTATCCACTAGCCATTACACTTGTCTGGGCTTGCCACTATGTGTTATACATATAGGGGGTTGAAGAGTGGGGGCTCATAATCTTATGTTACTTATAGGGTTAAATGGAAGTCTGTACTTGTATGCTAGTTTATCCTAAGTTGGAGGTTAATGTTCAATTATAATTTATAACTGTTTATTTAGTGTTTGGTCACGTTTCAAGATTGAACAGGTTGGTTAGATGCCTTAAGTGGGTCGATGTCTGCTGTTCTCACATTTTCTCCTAGGGTAAGAGGGTACCTGGGAGGGAGTGTGACAAGTCGGTATCAGAGCATAAGATGTTTGGAAGTGAGGTCATGCACAGTAGCTAGGAGCATATTAAGCCTATAGTATATTGATGTTATGCTGTATTATAGGAAACATGCCTCGACAGACCATATAAGGTAGGCAAGCAAACACCGAAACATCGCATGCTACTGGTGACCTGCAAGAGGCTTCTGAAGGAGAGTCTAACAACCATCAGGTGAATGTGAACATGAAGGATCAAATTTTCAATAGAATAGCACAGAGATTGGCAGCTAGTGTTGAGTCTTCTGTCTATTTTATAAAGGAGGAAAAGAAGAAAAACATTGTCAGTGGTGGGGGGTGAGTACGAAAGGAAGAAGTATTTTCTTCCCAATCATTTTTCCGACTTTCATTCTCCTCCAAAACCTAAAAAAGTTCGTGGTTTCTCAGCTTGGCATCCAAAGGGTTGAAGGAGAAGCTAGGTGGAATTCGAAGGAGAACCAAAGCTGGTCTTGAATTCAAGTAATCTGGACAGGTTGTGTTGTTTGAAGAATATCGAGCTGTAGGGATCGAGTTTAGAGCTGAACATTTGAGGTTAGTAAGTTAACTCATTTCTTAACAACTTTTGAGAAGGATGTGTGAGCTGAATATGAACGGAAAAGGTGAAATTGTAGGTAGAAGTCACTAGTTTGATTTCTTGACTAATTTGAAGCAGGGTGGAACAAATTTGAGTTATCCGAGGAACGAGGAGTAAACGCATTTCTTTACAAGTGTGTAAAAGGAAGGAACTCTAATTTGAGCTGGAAGTATTATTTTTAGCAGTTGGAAGTGAAGACAGAAGCTTGGGTGAGACAGGTATCGTTGGAAAAGATAGCGGCACTGAAGGCGTGAAGGTTAGCAGCGAGACTAATCTTGCTATATCTCGCTGATCGTTTTTCTCTCACAAATCTCGCTGGTCTCGATGGTCTCACTAGTCTCATTTTTCTCCAACAAATCTCGCTCATCTCTCACGTCTTGCTAGTCTCACTGGTCTTAAATAACTGCTCTCGAGAAAAAACATCATGGCAACGTCAAGCTGGCGCGCGACGCTACCCTGTTTTTAGGGATTTTGTGATTTTCTTCTCTTTTTCGCTTGATTTTGGCTTGTTTTGGTTCTTTTGGTGTTCAATTCTTATTTTCTTTATATTGACCTGAAAACCACTAGCAAACAAGTGTGAAATCTAATAGAAACTCTCTTAATTTATGAGAATAAAAAGCACTTTTCAAACGCTTTTCAGAATGTGAGCCATATCCATCATTAACCCAATCATTAGTGTTTCTTGAGATCCTATCAAGGATATCTTTGGCCTGCGTGAAGGTCTTGTGATATGAACAGAGGAACTTCAATCTTTCAATATGAACATCAAGGATGAGTCATACATGTTGTCCAAGTTTACACTAAGCAAAGAAGAAGAATTATGTGAAGTCAAGTGGAATATATAAAGACTCAAGCTTCATTCAAAGAACAAAGACTTCAAGCTACTTTAAATGAGATGTCATTTCTCTTAGATGGTTACAAATGCATGGAATATGGATGAAAAATACTAATCTCATTAATTACGAGTTTACAACACTTTGAATGTTTCATAGAATGTCTAGGGTTAGATTTTGAGGCCTATATAATCCCATGTAATTGTTAAAAAATGAGACTTGGAAGAGACTTGAAAATTTAGCAAACGAGCCTTTGAGCTTTCTTTTAGCCTTGTGCTATGTTTCTTTTGCAATTCTATAGTGTTTAGGTTGCTTGACTTGATCAATTTTGCTTGTGGAGTGATTCGAAGATCAAGAGACAATCGGAGCCACAAGCTTCGTCCGATTCGTGGTTTTTTCGATCGTCTAAGTAATCCGTTGTCTAGCCATTCTTAGGGGGCAGAGATGATCTTGATTTGGGGTGTTTGAGTTTGAGATCTAAAGGTTTTGTTCATCAACAAGGTTGTCAGATCCAAATCCTCGAGTCATATCAATATATGAAATGAATGGGGGAAAATAGGGTTAGGGAGCTGTTATCGTCTATTATCAGAAATGCAAAGTCAATTATTCCATATTTTCAACTCATAAGATCTCTTGGTGGATAGATTGCATGTTCATGTCTATGACGCATGGGATGTTGGGATTTGTGCCTTAAAGCCTCGTTTTGGTTGGTTAATTTAATTATTAATTATGCAATATTAATTTATCCTTTAACGGGAAAATCGAAGATATATTGCATGAAGTCTTGAACATGTATGTAGTTGACATACTGGTGGATTAGGTTCAAGAAATAACCTAAAGGTCTATAGTATATGGATAAGGTTGGGTGCCTTATCCTAGGTGCCTTATCCTGGTGACACTATGGATACGACTCACTTTGTAATAGTTACATATAGTTTGATCCAACTTGCTTATATTGATTATATACATAGACATAACTTGTCCTACAGTGCATAAGAGTTCATAAGGGGTCTCTAGTGGTTTACCCTGTAGTTAATCAATGAAGATTAATTTAATTAAAGAGTTTAATTAATTAATTTTGGATCATTGGAGCTTATAATCTGTAAGTCCAAAATGTCCCCTTGCAAACTCACCACAGACCAACAAGGATCAATTATGTTAAAAGAAAAATTTGAAATGTATGAGAAAAAATATGAATTGTATTGAATACAATTAATTACATGATTTATTATAAAGTTTATTTGAATAAGATTCAAACTGTATGGAGAATTAAATTATTTGAATATGATTCAAATAATTAATTATTTATTTGGATTAGATCCATATAAATAAATAGATCGATAATTATTAATTAATTAATTTGAATTGGAATCAAATAATTAATTATTTAATTTGGATGAGATTCAAATTAAAGATTCTGCAAAAAATAAATATTTAAATAAGATTTAAATATTTTAAATCATTTAATATGAGATATTATTTGGATAAATATTTATTAATATTGGATATTATTAAATATTTAATTTAAAGTTTTTGTAGAGGGGTTATCCTAATAGGATTAGGAGTAATCCATAAAGTTCTATAAATAGATCCCTTGGGAGACCTCATAGTACACACTCTCTACAAGAATAATTCTATGATTATTCTAAAACTCTCCCTCTAGAAATTCTCCCAATTTTCTTTAAAAGTTCTAAGAAAATTCTTTTTCTCATTCCCTCTATTCTTTCAAGAAGCCGTTCCCATAAACCAGATCATTGTCAGAGTCATAGCAAGGAAGATCTCTTGGAAAAAGAAGACTACAAGGAGAAGAGTATAGCTTCGGTTTAAGGAGAAGATTGAAATTATAGAATGACAAAAATATGATGCTTAACCTTTTCTTTACTTTTTGTATTTTTAATTCTTTCAATAAATCAAAGAATACGATCATACGCTTCCGCCAAGATTCAATTCTTGTCTAAGTAATTTGTCGTGTAGCCATTCCTAGGGGCTGAGCTCATCTTGATTTGGGGTGTTTGAGTTTGAGATCTAAAGATTTTGTTCGTCAACAACGTTGTTAGATCCAAATCCTCGAGTCTTATCAATATATGTAATGAATGGAGGAAAACATGGTTAGGGGGCTGTTATTGTCTGTTATCAAAAACACAAAGTCAATTATTCCATATTTTCAGCTTATAAACTAGACCTCTTTGTGGGCAGATTGCATGTTCATATGTCTATGACGCATGGAGAGTATTGTTAAATCCTAAGGTTGCTTCTATATCTAGAAGCACTTTTAGCCTTGCTTTTTTATTTCCACAATCACTTACTTTCTTAAGCAGTTGGTTATTGCTAATTATCTCGATTAGCTAGATGGAAACAAGCAATAAATTAAAGCACATGATGCAAGATGGTATAATTTAGTCGTTGTTTCTTAAACAGACAATAACTTTGCCCCAACCCATAAGAGATTTAGCTACTTATGGTCAATAACAAACAAGCGATAATAGATGTGGAATGGATCAAGTGTCTAAATGAGTATAATTTCTCAATACACTATAAAAACACAAGAAAGTTAAGAAAGCATGAAATAGAAGACTGCTCTCTCGAGTACTTTGCCTCTTGTTGCCAAGGAAAGAATCCTACTATCACAAAAGAAAACTTTCTAAAAAATTCAACAACCTTCTCAGCGTACAAATCTGCATTTTATAGAGGTTGCATTGTAACGATGGAGATTGATTTGATGCTTTGCGTCATTATCGCTTAATTGTGTAATTCAAGACTAAATTTATAAATGCTTATTTCGCCGCAGATTAAGCAAATCAATCTCCAGCTATCTGATATCCCAAAATTTGCATTTGATACGTTGTTGCTTTACGTTTTTCAGTCGAACTATGCCAATGTTGAACCATGCATTCCTGCACTAAATCATGTATTTTAGAAACAAACTACTTCAAAACATTTATCTTCATCAAATCAAAGGTGTAAAACGTAAAGAAGGATTTATTAATGAATCTAACTCAAAACTAACACATGATCCTCCAATTATTTCTCTTTTATTCTAAAAGAAAGCTTCAGAAACTTGTTATCTATCATTAGACTACCGTTAAAAATATCCTCAAGTATCTAAGGAGAACGAGGAACTATATGCTTGTGTATGGCGCTAAAGATCTGATTCTTACAGGATATACTGACTCTAATTTTCAAACTGACATAAATTCAAGGAAATCTATGTCGAGATAAGTGTTTACTCTAAATAGAGGAGCAATAGTTTGGAGGGGTATTAAACAAGGCTATATAGCTGACTCCACCATGGAAGCTGAGTACATAGTTGCTTGTGAAGTAGCAAAGGAAGTAGTTGGAGGAATCAAATTCCCGGTGGAAGCAAATGATCCTAAACTTGTTTTAGAAAACCAAAATTACAGAGAACAAAAAATGGATAAACAACTATATATTAGCATATTTTTTACAAGAAATAGAGATTATAAGTTTTCCTACGTTTTGAAGACCGTCTTCGGTGTAGAAATTCCTCTTTTCCAAGTCACGAATCGGAAACGCTCGAAAGAACGACACAAGAAGAACTCTTCTTCTCTTTTGAATCACCACCAAAATAGATCTAGTAACCCTTGAGGATTTGGATCTAACAACCTTGATATGAACGGATGAACCTCAATCATTCATTATGAACAACAAGAATAAGCCATCTATGCTGTCCAAGTTTACACTAACCAAAGAAGAAAAATTATGTTAAGTCATGTGAAATTTATGAAGAATCAAACTTGATTTATGGAACAAAAAGTTCAAGTGGGAGTTCATAACTCAAAGATGGTTACAAATGATGGGTTGCTAATTATAAAGAAATATTTTTTTGATTTATTGTAATAATTAAATGTAATTTTAGTCTTTAAGTCATTTTATTTGTTTTATGTTGCATTTATATCATGGCTAATAATGGTAATTAATTATGAGTGTTACAACTCTTGAATGCCTTATAGAATGCCTAGGGTTAGATTTTGAGGCCTATATAACGCCATGTAATTATTCAAAAAAGAGGAGACATGGGAAGAGACTTGGAAAATGTAGAGAGAAAAAAAAAAAAAATCCTTGGAGCTTTCTTTTAGCCTTGTGCTATGTTGCAATTCTATGGTGTTTAGATTGCATGTTCAGAATAATTCAAGTTTGACTTGATCGATCTTGCTTGTGAAGTGGTTGAAGATCAAGGGTCGTTGGGAACATCAAGTTTTGTCTGATCCGTGGTTTTTTTTTTTTTTTTGTCAATCGTCTAAGTAATCTGTTGTTTAGCCATTCTTAGGGGCTGATATCATCTTGATTTGGGGCGTTTGAGTTTGAGATCTAAAGGTCTTGTTCGTCAACAAGGTTGTTAGATCAAAATCGTTAGGATTAATTATCATTTGGTATCAGAGCGTAGGCTGAGATTGGATATATGTTTCTGTTGCTTCTGTTTTTTTTTTTTTTTTTTTTTCTTTTTTTCCCCTATTCATCTTGTTTTCTGTCTATTTTATGATACTCGAAAAAAAAAGTCTCATGTCTCTTCAAGGTTTTCAATTAGAGTCTTATCTATAAAATTTATTTTGTTGATGTCTTCAAATTTAGCTTCTTTCAGTGTCAAATTTTTGTGTTTTGAAAAGCAGTCAGGAGAAGAAAATTTGAAATCCCTAAAAGCATTTGTTCTTGATGTTTTTTTTCATTCTCAAAAGCATGATAGATTTGAAGTCTAACAATTTGATCTCACATTGTGGTCATTAGTTTCATCATTTGGTGTTAAATCTCATTGGTTTACGCTTTGAAATTTTGCAAAAGTTGGCTTTTCTACATTAAATATTGAAGTTACATTTAGGCACGTTAAATTTTACATCATTTGGTGTAATCCAATGTTTCAAATCCAGCCAATAAATTAATTCTTAAGGGTGTAAATGTGTGCACTTATCATTCAATGTTCCTTCCAAGCAATACTTTAGATTCGAGGACGAATCTTCTTGAAGAAGAGGAGAATGATATGAACAAATGACCCTCAATCATGTAATATGAACAACGAGAAGGAGCCATCTATGCTGTCCAAGTGTACATCAAAGAAGAAAAATTATGTGAAGTCAAGTGAAGTTTATCAAAAATCAAACTTCATTTATGGAACAAAGAGTTCAAGTAAGGGTTCATAACTCAAAGATGGTTACAAAATGATGAGTTGCTGATTAAAAAGAAATATTTTCGGATTTATTGTATTTATTAAATGTAATTTTAGTCTTTAAGTCATTTTATTTGTTTTATGTTACATTTAGATCATGGCTGACAATGATCATTAATTATGAGTGTTACAACTTTTTGAATGTCTAGGGTTAGATTTTGAGGCCTATATAATGCCATGTAATTGTTCAAAAAGGAGGAGACATGGGAAGAGACTTGGAAAATTTAGAAAAAAAAGCCTTGGAGCTTTCTTTTAGCCTTATGCTATGTTTCTTTTGCAATTCCATGGTGTTTAGATTGCATGTTCAGAATCATTCAAGCTTGACTTGATCCATCTTGCTTGTGGAGTGGTTCGAAGATCAAAGATCGATGGGAGCATCAAGCTTTTTCTCCGTTTTTTTTTTTTTTTTTTTTTTTTGTCGATCGTTTAAGCAATCCGTTCTAGCCATTCTTAGAGGCTAATATCATCTTGGTTTGCGGTATTTGAGTTTGAGGTCTAAAGGTCTTGTTCATCAACAAGGTTGTTAGATCCAAATCCTCAGGGGTTACTTATCACAAGGTTGGATCATTTTTAAGTAATAACAAAAAAAAGTCTGTAATATAGGAATAAGGTTGGATGTCTTATTCTGGTAACAGAATGGATGTGCCCTACTTTATAATTCTTAGAAGGAGTTGTATAGTGTTACAAACGATTTGATCCGAACAACTATTCATGTGGAACATGTGAGTGGGGTATCCTATGCAAAGAGTTTGTATAAGAGCGGACGGCGAGATGTTTAATTTCTCTTTGTAAAACCGTTAACTGTAGAAATTAACATTTCATAGCATGACTACAGGTAACTCGACCTGAATCTTGAGTCAGTTATGAACTCCATTTAATGAGGGCAATCCTCCTTTGATCTGTATGGGTGAGAGTGGCTAAATCGCCAACTTAATAAGCCTACCATTTTGGTAATTTGTTTGATTAGGGAGCTGGGAACATATCTTCATAAAATGGAATTCACTCCTTCCTGAGTTAGGAATTTGTTTGATTGGGTTGACTTGGAAAGTTCTCTATTTGATTTTCAGCATGAAGTTCATTTGAGCTTGTGGAGCTTCATTTTCCTCTTCACTTGAGCTGCTTTGAGCTTGTTGAGCCTTCTTTTCCTCTTGGTTGGTCAACTCCTTATCATTCTCCACCTCTTCGAAAGGATTCGTCCTCGAATCAAAATTGCCTAATCAAACAAGGATAAGTCAGCAACATTAAATGTAGAACTCATATGATACTTACTTGAAAGATCAATTTTGTATGCATTATCGTTATCTTTTCTAAAACTCTAAGTGGTCCATCTTCCCTTGGATGTAACTTGGACTTCCTTTGGTTTGGAAAACGCTCCTTTCGACAGTGTGCCCAAACCCAATTGCCTAGCTTCAGAATGAGCGGTCTTCTTCCCAATTCACTCTTTTGGCAACCTTTTCATTATGCTTCCCAATTCTTTCTTTCACTTGCTTATGAAGTTTCTTCACAAATTCAACTTTTGATTTTGCATCAAGATGAACAAACTGGTTAGTTGGTAAAGACAATAAATCAAGAGGTGTCTTAGGGTTAAATCCATAAACTAATTCAAAAGGTGATCATTTATTTATGCTATGAATAACCCTATTATAAGTAAACTCAACAAAAGGCAAAATTTCTTCCCACATACGAAGATTCTTTTGAAGACTGCCCAAAGCAAAGTTATTAATGTTCTATTGACAACTTCAGTTTGTGGGTGACATCGGTTAGAAAACAACAACTTAGTGCTCAACTTGCCCCACAAAACTTTCCAAAAATGTAAGAACTTGACATCTCTATCACTAACAATTGAACTTGGAATGCCATGTAATCTCACAACTTCCCTAAAGAATAAATCAACAATGTTCTTGGCATCAGTTTTATGACAAGCTATGAAATGTGCTAAAACGATCAACAACAACGAAAATGCTATCATGCCCTCTCTTAGTCCAAGGTAGACCAAGAATAAAACCCATAGCCAAATCAGTCCAAAGGAGCATTAGGAACAAGCAAAGATGTGTACAATCCATGTGGTGTAGACTTAGATTTAGCTTCTCAACATGTAATGCATGTACTACAAACTTTTTGAACATCATGTTGCCAATAAAAATGACTTTTGATTGCATCATATGTTTTCAATTCAGAAAAATGACCCATCACACCACCCCCTGTGCTTCTTTAACAAGTAATTCTCTATATGAACCCTTAGGAATGCAAAGTTTATCTTTCCTAAACAAGAACCCATCAAAAAAATAAAAATTATTTACCGTGATTCCATTCACACATTGAAAAAAAATAATTTACCAAAATCACCATCCTTTTCATACTTATTTATCTCCTAGATAATGCATCAGCAACAAACTATGCTTCAAACTTTCATGATCAGTATGGATGACAAATTCCTTTGGCCATAAGTAATGTCGCCAAGTTTGTAATGCTCTTACCAAGAAAGCATACAACTCTTTGTCATAAGTTGGATAGTTCAAAGCAGCATCATTCAATTTCTCGCTACAATACATAATAGGCTTTTGTTCCTGCATTAAAATTGCACCAATTCCTATTCCACTAGCATCACACTCAATTTCAAATATATTTTCAAAATTAGAGGCCCGTTCTTGAGATTCTCCCCATTTGAAAACAAGATGCTTGTTAACCATCTCATTTAGTGGTGCAGCAATGATACTAAAATCCTTAATGAACCTCCTATAAAAATTAGCTAAGCCATGAAAAGACCTAACTTCACTAGCATTTTTAGGTTGCAGCCATTCTTTGATTGCTTTAACTTTCTCACTATCAACTTCGATATCATTGGCAGAAATAACAAATCCAAGAAAATTAATCCTATGTAGACAAAAAACACACTTTTACAGATTGGCAAACAATTGAGCTTTTTTTAATGCAATCAAAGCATTCCTAACATGCTCCACATGTTCTTCTAAAGACCTAGAATAAATCAAAATATCATCAAAGTAAACTACTACACATTTTCCTAAATATTCACGTAAAACATGATTCATGAGACGCATAAAAGTACTAGGTGCATTGGTAAGACCAAAAGGCATAACTAACCACTCATACAATCCATGCTTGGTCTTAAATGTAGTTTTCCATTCATCACCAACTTTCATTCTAATTTGATGGTATCCAGACTTAAGATCAATTTTGGTAAATAAAATAGATCCATGCAGTTCATCTAACATATCATCAAGTTTGGGTATAGGATGACAATACTTTACCGTAATCTTATTGATGGCTCTCCAATCCACACACATTCTCCAAGATCCATCCTCGTTGGAACCGAACAAGGACTTAGACTTTCCCTCGCACATCTTTTGGCAAGCAACTCATCAACTTGCTTTTGAAATTCTTTTGTCTCTATAGGATTAGCTCGATACGCTGGCCTCTTTGGAATAACAGCTCCCGGAAGGAAGTCAATTTGATGCTCAATTCCCCTAAGTGGAGGCAACCCACTTGGTAGTTCTTCAGGAAAAATGTCCTTAAATTCCTGCAACAAACTAAGAAAAACACTAGGCAAAGAAGTTTTTGAGTCATAGAAAACATGGTCCTTTGCACAAAAGTACAAAGATTGGTTTTGTTGAAAACAAAGCTTTTCTAACCTCAGTATTTCTAGCTATCAATCTCTCTGTTCTTTCTTTTCTCTCTTTGGGATCTTTTCTTTATTTCCACTCATTTCTTTTTCTTCACAATTGTTTTTCCAACTCTTAACAAGAATTTTCTCTTTTTCTTTCAAATTCTTTTCTCCTTTGTTTTCTCACTCAAAGTACTTTTTCCCTCTTTCGCACTTTTTTAACTTCCACTCTCACTTTCTCTTACATTGCTCATCATACACATCTCTAGTTGACAAAGGAAGAAGAATGGTTTTTCTTCCATCTTTGGTGAATTTGTAGCGATTAAGATTACCATAATGAATAGCTCTTCCATCAAATTGCCATGGCTTTCCCAGTAAAATCTCTCCAACATGCATCGGTGCAACATCACATAAGATACTATCATTGTACCTTCCAATAGAAAAAGACACAAGACATTGCCTATTGACTCTTACTTCCCCACTATTGTTCAACCATTGAAGTTTGTATAATCTAGGATGTAGTGTTGTGGGCAATCCTAATCTTTTAATGTACTAACAACATTAGTACAACTCCCACCATCAATGATCACACAACATGCCTTTCCCTTCACATGACATCGAGTATGAAACAAGGTCTCTTTCCTCTTCAACTAGATCTTCTTTAACTTGAGAACTTAAAGCTTTCTAGTTACAAACACGTCTCCAACAATTGCTTCTCCATAACTTCTATCACTAGTCTCTCCTACTTTAGCAACTTCTTCCTTATCCTCCTCATTTTTACTCCCCCCCCCCCCC